>JAKEPQ010000285.1:0-493770 GCA_024500445.1 Entomyzon cyanotis | reverse complement strand
ACCTCCCCTTCTTTGTTAAATAAAGCGTGAATTTGTTTGATAAAATACTTCTTAATAATAACGAATGAAGCAGCAATTAAGGTAATGGCAACTAAAACGATAAAGCAGTCTTTTAAAAGTGTTGCTCCCCATTCTGGCAGTCCGAGTCCGCACAGCAATTGGTGAGCCCATCCTCCCACGGTGGACAAGGTCGCGTTTAATGCTCGGTGGAGGCCACCTTGGGTATTTTCGAACCAGAGGCTCGATTCAAAGGTGATATTGTTAATTAAGTGTTCCATGTCCTGGAGCCTCTGATGGATGCTGCGACTGCGGGAGGACAAGTTGAAACAGCAGAGGCCCTCGAATTGGTGACAGCCATGACCATGAGCTAAGAGCAGGAAATCAATGGCCGCTCGGTTTTGCAAGGTGGCCTGTCTGGTAATTTGCCCATCTTTTAGGAGCTCCGCAATGGCCTCTGAGGTTAATTTTGCTTGCTTAGACACCCAACATTCAAGGTTTCCGATTTCTCCAAGTGCCTTGGCTGCAGCGACCCAAGGCAGAAATACGGAAACCGCGATTCGTTTGCCTTTGCTCCAATGATAAATTTCTGTGCTGCAGTCGGGTGGCACGTTAGAAGTTCTGGGGACCGAATTGTTTGACCACACTGGTAGGTGGGTCATGTTGGGAGAAGCAAGTGTCAGACGACCAAAAGTGCACGGACCTCCTACAAGGTGAGATGGAACCCCCGCCCAAGCGCGCTCTCCGCAAATCAGGAAAAGTCCCTCTGGAAGCCGAATCGGGTGACTGTAGTGCCAATCGGGAGACGAGGGCGCTTTTACATGGGCGATTTGGATGCACCAATTCTTTGCAACGTAATTCGGGTTGCCCTGTCTCAGCCCCTGATAAAGTTTTTGGTCTACTGCATACGGAGTTTCGTAATCGAATTGGATACATGCTAATGCTTTTAGAGAGCCGATTAATTGGAATTCTTGGGGCTCTTTCTCCATCTTGGGCTCACCCATGGTCCACTTCTGCCAGAGCAGGAGGGGATTCTGGATGGGAAGAGGGAGCAAAAATTTTTGGCGGTCTTTGTAAAATTCATAGTGACTTTGTTTCAGATCAAAAGTTGATCTCCATATGGAGAGGAGGGACGGCGGAAAAGCATCAACTTGAACCGGGGCTCCTACCAGAGAGGACGAGAGCGGGTCTTTGACCGCGTTAGTAGAGAAACACATGTGCTGTTGTCTCATGGTTTTGGCAAGTGTCACCCAGACGTTGGCCTCTGGCTGCCTCACGATCCATTGCTGCGCTGGGGTGATGACGGCTGCTGCCAGCAGGAGACGCGCGAGGACACTGACAAGGGCCATCGTGGCTCTCTGAATGAGGAGACAAACAAACAATATTAACATAATTGAAAGGTGCTTATTGGAGGGGAAGGGGTTTGGGAGGGGGGAAGGGAAGGTCATAGGAGAGAAGGGGAAGGGATCTGGGAGGCTGGCACAGGGACTCTCCAGCATGACTTCTTGGAGCTCTTCAGACGGTTTTCTTCCGGACTCTGGGGCGAAGCCGTCTTGGAGAAGGTGGAGGCGGCGAGGCGGTCTTTTTCTTCCTCCTCCAGCGTGCTGTGGTGACGTCATCTGGAGGGGGTGCAGGCATGGGGCCTGCTTTCAAAAATGGCTTAACAAATTTCGCCGGGACCCACCGTGGCCCTTCCTGGGTGGAGACGCAGCAGTAGCCACGTCCCCAGATGACCAGGGGGAAGGGACCCACGATTTTTAGGGAGTCCGGTTCCCTGACCAAAACAAGAGAGCGCTCTTTCAGCTTGGCTCGGGTGTGGTTCGCAAAGTGGCGAACCATTGGGGGTCCGGCTCCTTGTCGGAGCAGTTTAAAAAATTTACTGTAAAAAGAGCTCTCGCTAGCCGATTTGCGGGAGTCTCTGTTTCTGGGCCCCCTTTCTGCTGAAGGAGCACTCTCTTGAGGGACTGGTGGGTTCTCTCCACCAGTGCCTGACCCGTTGCCAAGTGGGGAATTCCGGTGACGTGGGAAATTCCCCACTGGAGGAAAAACTTCCTGACAGGCCCTGAGGTGTAACAAGGGCCATTGTCTGTCTTTATCTCGCGAGGAATCCCGAGGACGGCGAAGGCCTGCAGGAAATGCGAAATCGCATCCTTCGCCTTTTCCCCGGAATGAGCTGAGGCAAAGACCGCGCCTGAAAAGGTGTCGACGCTCACATGGACATATTTTTGGCGACCGAAATCTGGGACGTGGGTCACATCTGCTTGCCAAAGTTCCCCGCTGTTAAGCCCTCTGGGGTTGATTCCGGACCCCATAGATGTTATTTGGAGGGGTTGACTATGGGGGCAGGCAGCCACAATGGCCTTGGCTTGGTCCTGTGTTAAATCAAACATCCGCTTCAAGGCCGGGACATTTTGATGAAAAAGTGCATGGCTCAGCGATGCCTGTTGGAATCGGTCAGGCACGTTGGCAACATGCACAGGCGCAGCGAGCGCGTCTGCTACCCTGTTCCCTTCCACGATGGGACCCAGAAGGTTGGTGTGCGAGCGTACATGCATCACATAAAACGGTTGGTCACGCCGGGAAATGGCCCATTTGAGCCGCTTGACCAAGCTATTAATTTCTGGGTTTGAAGAGCCGGACAGCCAACTGTCCTCTGCCCTCTAGACAATACCCGCAACGTAGGCCGAATCTGTAATCAAGTTAAAGGGTTCTGGAAAGCGCTCGAATGCTCTGACTGCGGCCGCAAGCTCGGCTACCTGAGGGGACCCTTTAACAATCTCGACATCCCATTCCCAAAGGTTCGTCGAGGGGTTCCTCCAGGCAATTACCGATTTTCCAGATTTGCCTGAGCCGTCGGTAAAAATGGTCAGAGCGCTGAGGGGTTTCCTGCTTTGAACCCGGTCCAGTACTATTTTTAGTTCGGACACGCCGAAAATTTTGTGTTTTGGAAACCAGGTTACCACCTGGCAGGGGTATGACTCAAGAGCAATTTGCAACTCTTCACTCTTTTGGTAAACGTAATCGAATGAAGCCCCATCAAATGGAACGTGAATGAATGCAAACTCGCACCCCGCAAGGGTAGTCAGGCGGGACCTCGCTCGTCTAATCAGCTGCGCTGCTCTGTCCTGTGGCGTTACCAAGACTTTGGGTGAGCTGAGGGGCAAGAAGACCCACTCAATGACGAGCAGTTTGTCTGGTTGCTTCTCAGCCCACTGGAAGATGAGCCCAAAGAAGTGGGGTATTTTACCTAAAATGGCCAAATTAAAGGGTAATTTGGGGTCACATCGGTGAACGTGACACGTTTTTAGAGCAGTCTGTACCTTGGTGATTGCGTCTCTCGCTTCTGGGGTGAGTGTCCTCGGGGAGCACAGATCGCGATCTCCTCGCAGGAGGTTGAAAAGTGGTGCCAGGTCTTCCGTCGGAACACCGATCAGGGGCCGAATCCAGTTAATTGCACCACACAGCTGGTGGAGTTCCTGCAGGTTAGACGGATTATCGATAATTTTGATCGGTACAGGTGTTATAGTTTGTTCCTCGATTTTTGCACCAAGGTATGTCCAGGGCGCTGTCAGTTGGATTTTTGATGGCTGAATTTCAAAGCCTTCCCTTTCTAAGGCCCCCACAACCCAGGAAAGGGTGGTCCTTAACAATGAGTCAGTTGGAGAACAGACCAATACATGGTCCATATAATGGACGATGATCGACTCAGGTGTAAGCTCTCTCACCTGAGACAGAATGCTAGCTACATACCATTGGCAGATGGTGGGGGAGTTTTTCATTCCCTGAGGAAGCACCCGCCAATGGTAACTGCGCATCGGGCGGTGCCTGTTGGTGGAAGGCACAGAAAAAGCGAATCGGGGCGCGTCGTCGGGGTGTAAGGGGATCTGGAAGAAGCAGTCTTTTATGTCCACCACTGCTATCTTCCAGTTCCGCGGGAGCATTGAGGGAGACGGCAACCCTGGTTGGAGAGACCCCATGTCTTCGATGACTTCATTAATTTTTCGGAGGTCGTGGAGGAGCCTCCATTTGCCACTCCCCTTTTCTGAGTAACAAAAACAGGGGAGTTCCACGGACTGGTTGAGGGCACAATGTGCCCCTTTTCCAGTTGCTCCTCCACAAGCTCTTCGAGCGCTCTTAATTTATGTCGGGGCAAGGGCCACTGATCGACCCAAACGGGTTTATCGGTGAGCCAATTCAACGCAAGGGTCGGGCGCTCGACATCAGTGACCCCCACTAAAAACCCGAGTCTCTAGTCAATTCGATTCGGGTGCCCCATTGAGACATGACGTCTCTCCCCCATAGGGTAAACCCTGAGCCAATGATGAATGGCCGCACGGTGGCAATGCGACCCTCAGGTCCCTCAATGTAAATGTTATGTTTGCTCCTTGCCGCGGAAGCGCATCCTCCCACACCACGCAATGCAAACGGCACCGATTCTCTCGCCCACGCCGACGGCCACTGATGTTCTGAGATGACCGTGACGTCTGCCCCGGTGTCAATCATGCCAGAGGTGGGGAATTCTTCTCCCCCACTTTGGGAAAGCTTACAATTGAGAAGAGGTCTAGACTCGCGAACTAACTCGGACCACATGACAGTCGGTATTCCCCCGAACACAGCTGAGAGCGGGAAAGGTCTGACTCTGGCAACGATCTGGTTCTTCGCGAGAGAAAGAGGGGGGTCAACAACTTGCACTTGGAGTGGAAAGAAACCACTTTTGTCTACTTTGATCAGGGAAGGGGGAATGTTAAGATCCCTGGGTCCACGGTCCGGGTCTGCAAGAATAAAAACATACTCGTTAGGTAGGTCACACTTTAGCTGAATGATGTAAATATCTGAAGGGTCATGTCCGGAAAGAACTATGTCCTCATCGACCCCAGCGAGCTGGAATGATGTTAAATCAATTGAGCACAGCTTGTACTCAATGGTGCCAGAGTTTGAGACCTCCTGCATGAGCTCAGAGTGCTGATGGTCTGGGTGGAGAAGACGTTCTGCAGGATGTCCCGCTGGCACGGGCTCTGTCGGGTCGAGGCCGGCCGATAGCTGGAGGCAGCGCGAGGCCGGCATCTCGCGCTGCACGTTCAGTTTCCCTGGCCAGCAGGGAAGGGAGGTGGGAAAGGGATAGGATCAATTAGGGTAGGAGGGTGAGGATGCTGGGCACGGGCAGGGGCAGGGGAACGGGTAAGCCTCGAGATCTCTTCGACAGGGGTAGGGCAGTCAGCCGCATAATGTCCCCGCTTTCCGCACCTATTACAGATGGCATACGTGGCGCGGGTGGCGAGCGCTTGCGTGTTATTAACATTGAGGGCTTTCACTGCGGCGAGACGCCGACAGGCGCTCACCATCTGTGCGATGGTCGGGCGAGGTTCGTGCGGAAGAGATAGAATGATTTCCTTGCAGATGGAATTTGCCCTGGTGATGGCCCCGTCGACAAGCAATTGAGTACGGATCTTGTCATCAGGCACTTGCCTGTCAATGGCTTGCTTTAGGCGCTCGACGAAGCTGGGGAATGCTTCATCGGCACCCTGAAAGATCTCGAGGTATGGGGTGGTGGGGGCATCCACCGGAGGGATACCAAGCATCACCCTCTCAGCAGCGCTGGCGAGGGCAACCAAGATGTCGGGGGGAATATCTCTAGCCTGCTTTTGAGGCTTAAAATACTCTCCCTCACCCGCGAGCAGATCTAAAAGGGACTCGTTGGCAGGGTCGTACTGTGGCAACAAAGGCTCTAGTTCTTTAATCTGTCGTTTCCATTCTGTCTCCCATTCTTGGTACTCAATAGGAGACAAAAGGCACGACATGATTAGCTTAATATCAGATGGAACTAGAGGCAGGCCACTTAAGGTGGCGTGCAGTACTGATTTGAAATAACTGGAATCTCGGCCGAATTCTTTTTGAGTTTTTGCCAAATCTTTCAGTACGAGCCGGTCAAATGGTTCCCATCGCGGGTGGCTGCCACCGAAGGCTAACTGCACTGGCGCTGTGAGGGGGGGATGGAGGGCCTCTGGGTCGGGGTCGGGTGTTGCGGCATTTCCGGTCGGACCGGGGGACGCATCCAAGATGGCCTCCTTCCGGCCAGCGGCTGGAGGACCAACAAAGATGGCGTCCTTCCAGTCCGCCCAGGAATGACGCTTCAAGATGGCTTCCTTCCGGCAGGCGCCGGAAGGAGAACCGTGGGAACCAGAGGGATCCCACCTCCGGGGGAGGGGACAGGGGGTGGAACACAGGGAGGGGTTATCGACGGAGGTTCCGGGGAGGGATCTAGGAAGAGGTGTGGCTTGGGTGGGAAAGGGGAAGTAGGAGGGGCCGGGATAAAGGGGTTGGGCGCAGGGGCGGAAGGTCTAAGGGAAGGGATGTGCCCGTACGTTGAGTGACAAGTTGCCCAGTGTGAGAAATCAGAAGGGGAGTTTGGCGCGAAAAAATGTTGAGAAGCTGGGAGCAAGGGATCATGGGGAGAAGGAATGGGGGTTGGGGACGCCACGCGGTCAGCGCCATTTTGGCGCTCACCGCCGCCCTTTTGTGGCTCCCCGGGAAGACTAAAGGAAACGCGGCGGGATGCGCGGGGAACTACCGGGGACAAATCGGTTAGGGAGGGGGGATTAGGACGAGGGGGATTGGGGGTGCCCGAGGGAGTCGCGCGATTCTCTCCCGGAGCAGGGGAAGAAGTGGCTGCGAGGGCGCCGGGGACACGACAGGAACCCCGAGCCGTTAGGCTGGTTGAGCTGTCACGGCCGCCTCCCGAAGGATGGGGATTCCGGAGAGAAGGGGAACGGGAAGATAGGGAAGGGGTAAGAGGGTGTCCCGAGCTTTTGGGGTGGGAACGAAACACATGAAAAATTTGGGATAAAATAGAAAAGAAAGGATCCGCGCACTTGTCTCGCTGCTCTTGTAGTTGGTTCATGCGGGCGCGGACCCGCCGCCAAAACTCGATAGAGTTGGCATCTAAGGGGGTAACATCGGGGAATTCATAAAAAAGGAATTTAACAAAACGTCTCAAAAGCTGGGACAAAACTGAAAATTTGGCTACTTTTAAGGTGGTTTTAATATTAACGTAAAATTCTCTCTGGATTTTTGTTAAATTAACTCCCATTTTCTCCCCAAAATGGTGAGTGAAAATAACAAAACTTTACCCGCCCAACACTAAAATAAAAATGAAAATTAAAAGGACTATATATAATAAAATGAGGCACGCTAGGGGACCCCTTCCCCTACCCTGTACCTGAAAATAAGAAGCGTTGGGCAGTTCTCGGTGCTCCGGTGTGGTCTGTCGGCGCAAGGAGGAGCACTTAACAGCTGGTCCCGCTGAGAGTGCTACGACTCCTCGGTGAGGCGAGGGCGGCTCCAACGATGGAAATACCCCAATCTTCACTGCAAAAGGGCGCAAGCAGATCCGGTGGGGCAGTTGGGCGCCACTTGTTGTTGTAGGAAATTAGACCAGAAAGGGGGGGGGGGAAAATGGTGAGGTCCACTCTCGCCTTGACCGGCTCAGTCCACGAATGGAGCTCTCTCAGCTCCCAAAAGCAGGGCTGCAGTCCGGCAACCCCTGTACCTCTCCCCCCAGTAGCAGGCTAGCGCTATCCAATCCCAGGGGCCCTTTTGCCTCCGGGCGTGAAGAGGGGAAGCCTCCACCTGAGGAGGTTACAGGTCGTCGGCGGCCACCGAGATAAGAAAGTTCCAGAGAGCCGAGATGTTCCAAAGGCAGTTTATTCAAGGAGTAGCAAGCGGGGAGCCTAAGGAACTCCCGGGAGTGCTGTCTGCGCCGTCGCCTGGGGCAAAGCCCGAAGGTCCGGTTGCTCGCAGGACAGCGGGTCTGAGGTCGAGGGGAGCCCAGGTCCAAAGACACGAGGCACGGGGGGAACAAAGGTTTTAAACTGGGGCACGGGGTCTCCGGGGGCGGGACAGCAGGGGCGGGGCCAACAAGGCTCCGGTACAATGTGAAGGGCAGCAGGGGAAGCAAATGAGCAACAACTAGGGCGGGGAGCACAGAGAACCAATAACAGCAGGGCAGCAACAGAAAGTTCTAGGGGAAGGCAGCAACAGGGGAGGGTATGGGGCGGGGTACAGCAAACTTTTAACCAATCAACTTAACACAAAGTTTCAAAGGGAGGAGGGAGAATGGCCCAGGCCTCGATCTCCTGTGAGCCTCCTGAGATAGCGTCATCTACCATCTCTTCTAGCTCGACTTCGACGGCATTGGCCACTGGGGCCTGGGACTCGAGGCCTGCAGGTTCGGCTTGCCGAACCCCCACACTATGCGAGTCATCCCGCCATGGTTCCGCGATGGCAACTACGTCACAGTTTGCTGCTGTACCATGGCTTCCAGCTCCTCTTGTTTGTTCCCCATGCTGCGTGCATTAGTACACATGCACTTCAGCTGGGCTACTGATGTCACCCCTAACTCAGGTTACCATCCTTGGGCCTGTTTCCAGAGAGCCCAGCTGCATCCCCTTCCCCCTTCGAACCTAGTTTAAAGCCCTTTCAACGAGTTCAGCCAGTTCATGAGCTAAAAACCTTCTGCCCTTAGCAGAGAGATGGAGCCCGTCTGGTTCTAGCAGACCAGGTGCTGTAAAGGTTTCCCCATGATCAAAAAACCCAAAATTCTGCTGACGGCACCAACCCCTGAGCCACTTGTTGATAATGTGGGCTCTCCTATTTCTTTTGTCATTTTTCTCTGCCACCAAGAGGACTGAGCAGAACACTACCTGAGCTCCTGCCCTATTCACCACTTGACCCAGTGCCCTAAAGTCCTTTTAACTGCCTTGATGCTCCTCCTCTCAATCTCATCACTGCCAGCCTGGAGTATCAGCAGTGGGTAGTCATCAGAGGGCCGAATCAGCCCAGGCAGTCTCTCGGCGATATCCCGTACCCGAGCCCCAGGGAGGCAGCAGATCTCCCTGTGGGATGGGTCTGGTCGACATACGGGGCCCTCTGTTCCCCTAAGAAGGGAGTCACCCACTACCACTACCCTTCTTTCCTTTTTCGTGTTAGAGGTGGTGATCTGTCTGACAGGTGAACCACCACCGGCGGGATCACTGGACAGATCATTCTCCTCTGTGTCCTCCAGCTGATCTTCTACATCCAGGGCCTCATACCTATTCTGAAGTGGCACCTGGGCAGGTGAGGCGGGTAGGGAAGAGTTTCTACCACCTCCTCGAGTGGGGACCCATTCCCACTGCCCTTCATCTGCCGGGTGTCCTCCTATTGCCTGACAGGGAGAGGCATAGGAGTCCTCTGACTCCTGGTGAGCCTCCCTCAAGGATGGAAGGGCAGAGCTCCACCAGTCTATTTCCCTTTCACTTTCCCTAATACTCCTTAGTCCTTCTACCTCCTCCCTGAGCTCAGCCACCAGGGAAAGCAGGTCGTTCACCTGGTCGCACCGCAAGCATCCTCCTTCTGCATCGCCCCTGGTACCGCCGACAGGCTCAACCGCTCCGCACAGGAATGGGTCTGGACAGACACATCCTTTCTGGAGGGCTCTATTTGGCTACACACACTTGTAGCATTCCCAGGTTTCGATCGTGTAAAGACCATTTCCACCAAAGCACGACAACGAACAACTGAAAGCCCCACCAGCAGTAAACCTGCAGCCCTGCCTGCTCGTCCTGCCTGCGCCAACTGCCGCGCCGACTGCCGCGCCGCGCCCTCGGAGACGTGCCGCGCCCCTGCTTGCCCGCTCCGGGTCGCCGCGCTCCCGAGGGACGCGTTAAATCGCCCCGCCGCTCTCCCGCGCAAGCCCCGCCCGGGTGACTCAGCAGAACAAGAATCCCCAAAATTCCCGAATTCCAGCCCAAAAATCCCCAAAAATCCCAAATTCCCACCCAAAAATTCCGACCCAAAAATCCCAAATTCCGACCCAAAATATTCGAAAATCCCGATTTTCAACACAAAATTCCCAAATTCCAACACAAAACTCCAAAATTCCGACCCAAAATTCCCCAACAATCCCAAATTCCAACCCAAAATTTCCAACTTCCAGTCCAAAAATCCCAATTTTCAACCCAAAAATCCCCCAAAATCCCAAATTCCAAACCAAAAATCTCGAAAGTCCCGAATTCCAACCCAAAAATCCCCAAAAATCCCAAATTCTGACCCAAAAATCCCAAAAATCCTGATTTTCAATCCAAAATTCTGAAATTCTGACCCGAAATTACCCAAAATCCCAAATTCCAACCTAAAACCTCCAAAAATCCCAAATTCTGACCCAAAAATCCCAAATTCCAACCCCAAAACTCCCAAAATCCCAAATTCCGACCCAAAAATCCCAAAAATCCCAAATTCCAACCCAAAATCCCCAAAATTCCAAATTCCATCCCAAAATTTCCCAAAATCCCAAATTTCAAACTGAAATCCCCAAAAAGCCCAAATTCCAACCCAAAGTTCCCAAACTCCCACCTGAAAATCCTCAAAATCCAAATTTTGAACCCTAAATGTCCCAAAAATCCCAAATTCCAAAAAAAAATCCCCAAAAAATCCCAAATTCCAACCCAAAAATCCCCAAAATTCTCAAATTCCAACCCAAAATATTTGAAAATCCCGATTTTCAACCCAAAATCCCAAATCCCAACCCAAAACTCCCAACCTGCAGCCCAACAATCCCGATCTCCAACCCCGAATCCCCAAAACCCCAACCAACGCTGTGTCCCATCCCCACAGGATGCTAATGCCAGTAACTGCCCTGGGAGCAGCGTGTTGGTTCTCTCTCTCTTTGCACCTCAGCACTGTGTGCTTCTGTGAAATCCCAAACGCCCTTCATCATGCTGCCATCCCTTGATGGATAGAGTTTGCTTTGGTGCATGTCTTGTTGGAAATGATTCTCTCGGATCAATCCAGGTGTCAGATTGCCATGGATGTCAAATCAGTGATCCATACTGCTGCCTTGGAGATCCCGAGAGCGAACAGACAGAGGGAACCTTTCTTTGCGTGGGAATGGCTGTTTGCACATGGTTCTCTTTTATAGACCAGCTGCATTGCTGCTCTGCTTTGGAAGAGCCTGCCGAGGCTTTGGGATATGGGATTGATGGCGTTGATGGATGGAGCGTGACAATGGAATTGAGAGCGATGCAGAGATCCGGAAAACATCCCCGAAAAATCCCAAAGGCCGACCCGGAAACCCCAAACATCCCAATTTTCCACCTGAAATTACCCGAAATCCCAAATTCCGACCCGAAAATCCCAAAAATCCCAAATTCCGACCCGAAAATCCCAAAAATCCGAGTTTTCGACCCGAAATTACCCAAAATCCCAAATTCCGACCCAAAAATCCCAAAAATCCCAAATTCTGACCCAAAAATCCCCAAAATTCTAAAATTCCAACCCAAATTTCTGAAATTCCGACCCGAAATCCCAAAAATCCCAAATTTTCAAGCCAAAATTACCCAAAATCCCAAATTCCGACCCGAAAATCCCAAAAATCCCAAATTCCGACCCGAAAATCCCAAAATCCGAATTTTCGACCCAAAATTACCCAAAATCCCAAATTCCAACCCAAAATCCCAAAAATCTGAATTTTCGACCCAGAATTACCCCAAATCCCAAATTCCCACCCAAAAATCCCCAAAATTCTCAAATTCCAACCCAATTTTCCTGAAATTCCGACCCGAAATCCCAAAAATCCCAAATTTTCAAGCCAAAAATACCCAAAATCCCAAATTCCAACCCAAAAATCTCCAAAATCCCAAATTCCAACCCAAAAATCTGAATTTTCAACCCGAACTTACCCAAAATCCCTAATTCCAACCCAAAAATCCAAAAAAACCCAAAAATCCCAAATTCTGACCCAAAAATCCCCAAAATTCTCAAATTCCAACCCAAAATATTCGAAAACCCCAATTTTCAACCCAAAATCCCCAAATTCCAACCCAAAAATCCCGAATTCCAACCCAAAATTCCCCAAAAAATCCCCAAATCCCAACCCAAACATGCCCCAAAAATCCCAATTTTCATCCCCAAATTCCCCCAAACTCTCCAACCCTGTTGCGCCGTGTGTCCTTCCCCCGATCCCTCCCCCTTGACCCTTCCGGCCTGGCTGCTGTGAGCCAGGAGCGCCTCAACCCCACGGAGAAAAGCCCAGCAGGACTGTCACGAGTGGAAACAGAGGGTGGATGGATTTACCAGTTGCCCAGGCCTGTGGCAACTAATGACCAAACCTACCCAGTGACCAGCACCGCCAAAACCCAGTGTGACTCACGAGTTCTTGTACAGACAGCCGATTGGTGTCTGATGTGAAATAGATTGTGGTTTATTAGACACGGGTGAGAACGGAGCAGAGAGCTAGACAAATTTTACTACACAACGACATGAAAAGCTATTCATAGCTAGAACAAACGTATATATATATGTTGCCCAAAACAGGGAGATTAAAACGATACAGCGCTGAAAATGAAAAAGGTACCTGTTAATATTATTGGGGCTAGCAAAGAAGAATACAATTTAGGAGACTGAATGCTTCTTACCAAATCCCATGTTTGGAGCTGGGGATGCATTGAGATTTCCTCTCCCAATCCCTCGGGAAGTAACCGCAGAGCTGCGTCCAAACTCAGGGGAGAAAGCTTTTACTTCACGCTCCAATGTCCATGTAGAAAGCTTCTGCTTTTGCTGAGATTTCCGTGGTGTTTTCTAGGGAAAGGAGTGTGGATTTGCGCTCACTTGAAAACTCTTCCCATCCTCTCAGTGTCTCACTCTGAGCTCCAGACGCCAGCATTGACAGTCCGGATGAAGCTGTTGACTCACTCTGAGCCATCGATCTCGGCCAGCGCTCAGGGAGAGAGAGAAGGGGGTGTTTGTCCTGCCACAAGGAGCCGGAACCCGCTCTCTTTGACTCTGGGCTTCATGGAGCAACTGTCCTCCCCCGACTCTCCCTGCCCTTCCCCACTCCCCAGTTCCCTCCTTTATTATCCCGATAAACCACCTGGAGCCTGGAATGAACAGCTGCCTTTCTAGACCTGCGGCGCTTCCACACAGCCCCAGTGTGACCAGTCCCAGCGCCCGTGGCCAAGGAGAAACCATCCTGCGTGTTCCGGCTCTGGGGCAGCCCTCCCCCCGCAGCAGGGGAGAGCTGCCCTTGGGTACCACACTGCTGCAGAAATCCAACCCAAAATTCCCAAATTCCAGTCCAGAAATCCCAATTTTCAACCCAAAATTCCTGAAATCCTAAATTGCAACCCAAAATTCCCAAATTCCAGCCCAAAATGCTCCAAAATCCCAAATTCCAACCCGAAAAATCCAAATTCCAACCCGAAATTCCCTGCGGCAGACTTGGGGCAAAGGAAACTCGAACACGTCCAATATGAACGTACAGCAAGCTTCGGTTCATTGAGTTTCAGCATTCATACTTATGGTGTGGCTAATTAGATAATGCATATTCTGTAACCGCATACTGTTATTGGCTATTTGCTTCAACGCCCTAAGTCTGGCTGTCTGCCCTATGTATGGATACATACTGACTTTGTCTGGTTTTCTGGGATCTTATTGGTTCTTGCACACCTCTATCGGTACCGTTATCCTAATGTTTTCTGTGATCCTATTGGTTCTTGCACACCTCTATCGGTACCGTTATCCTAATGTTTCCTGTGACCCTATTGGTTCTTGCACACCTCTATCGGTACCATTATCCTAATGTTTCCTGTGATCCTATTGGTTCTTGCACACCTCTATCGGTACCGTTATCCGAATGTTTTCTGTGATCCTATTGGTTCTTGCACACCTCTATCGGTACCGTTATCCTAATGTTTCCTGTGATCCTATTGGTTCTTGCACACCTCTATCGGTACCGTTATCCTAATGTTTCCTGTGATCCTATTGGTTCTTGCACACCTCTATCGGTACCGTTATCCGAATGTTTTCTGGGATCCTATTGGTTCTTGCACACCTCTATCGGTACCGTTATCCGAATGTTTCCTATGATCTTATTGGTTCTTGCACACCTCTATCGGTACCGTTATCCTAATGTTTCCTGTGATCCTATTGGTTCTTGCACACCTCTATCGGTACCGTTATCCGAATATTGCAGCAAGGTCACTGTGCCCTAATTGCTGATTGGGCACAGGGTTGGCAATTAGCTAAATAAGACTATTGTTCCGGAAACAGCTTGTCCAAGTCTGTATGTCCCTTCTCTATTAACCATTCTTCAACAATTCCCTATTTTCAACCCAAAAATCCCGCAAAAATCCCAAATTTCAACCCAAAATGCTCCAAAATCCCAAATCCCAACCCGAAATCCCCCACCAATCCCAAATCCCAACCCAAAACTCCAAATTCCAACCCGAAATCCCCCAACAATCCCAAATCCCAACCCAAAACTCCCAACTTCCAACCCGAAATCCCCCAACAATCCCAAATCCCAACCCAAAACTCCCAACCTGCAGCCCAACAATGCCGATCTCCAACCCCGAATCCCCAAAACCCCAACCAACGCTGTGTCCCATCCCCACAGGGTGCTAATGCCAGTAACTGCCCTGGGAGCAGCGTGTTGGTTCTCTCTCTCTTTGCACCTCAGCACTGTGTGCTTCTGTGAAATCCCAAACGCCCTTCATCATGCTGCCATCCCTTGATGGATAGAGTTTGCTTTGGTGCATGTCTTGTTGGAAATGATTCTCTCGGATCAATCCAGGTGTCAGATTGCCATGGATGTCAAATCAGTGATCCATACTGCTGCCTTGGAGATGCCGAGAGCGAACAGACAGAGGGAACCTTTCTTTGCGTGGGAATGGCTGTTTGCACATGGTTCTCTTTTATAGACCAGCTGCATTGCTGCTCTGCTTTGGAAGAGCCTGCCGAGGCTTTGGGATATGGGATTGATGGCGTTGATGGATGGAGCGGGACAATGGGATTGAGAGCGATGCAGAGATCCGGAAAACATCCCCGAAAAATCCCAAAGGCCGACCCGCAAATCCCAAACAGCCGAATTTTCGACCCGAAATAACCCAAAATCCCAAATTCCGACCCGGAAATCCCAAACATCCCAATTTTCGACCCGAAATAACCCAAAATCCCTAATTCCAACCCGAAAATCCCAAAAATCCGAATTTTTGACCCGAAATTACCCAAAATCCCTAATTCCAACCCGAAAATCCAAAAATCCAAATTTTCGACCTGAAATTACCAAAAATCCCAAATTCTGACCCAAAAATTCCAAATTTCAACCCCAAAATTCCCCAAAACTCCCAAATTCCAACCCAAAAATCCAAATTTTCCACCTGAAATTACCCGAAAAATCCCAAATTCCGACCCGAAAATCCCCAAAATCCGAATTTTCAACCCGAAATTACCCAAAATCCCAAATTCCAAACCCAAAAAAGCCCCAAAAATCCCAAATTCCAACCCAAAAATCCCTAATTCCAACCCCAAAATCCCAAATTTCAACCCAAAAATCCCCAAATTCAAACCCAAAATTCCGAATTTGAACCCAAAATTCCCAAAAAAATTACCAAATTCCAACCAAAAAATGCCCCAAAAATCCCAAATTCCAACCCAAAAATCCCCAAATTCACACCCAAAATTCCGAATTCCAACCCAAAATTCCCAAAAAAATTCCCAAATCCCAACCCAAAAATCCAAAATTCCAACCCAAAAATTCCAAATTTGAACCCAAAATTACCCAAAATTCCCAAATTCCAACCCAAAATCCCCAAAAATCCCAAATTCCAACCCAAAAATCCCAAATTCCCACCCGAAAATCCCGAATTTCAACCCAAAAATCCCCCAAAAATTCCCAAATTCCAACCCAAAAATGCCCCAAAAATCCCAAATTCCCACCCAAAAATCCCGAATTCCAACCCAAAATTCCCCAAAAAATCCCCAAATCCCAACCCAAACATGCCCCAAAAATCCCAATTTTCATCCCCAAATTCCCCCAAACTCTCCAACCCTGTTGCGCCGTGTGTCCTTCCCCCGATCCCTCCCCCTTGACCCTTCCGGCCTGGCTGCTGTGAGCCAGGAGCGCCTCAACCCCACGGAGAAAAGCCCAGCAGGACTGTCACGAGTGGAAACAGAGGGTGGATGGATTTACCAGTTGCCCAGGCCTGTGGCAACTAATGACCAAACCTACCCAGTGACCAGCACCGCCAAAACCCAGTGTGACTCACGAGTTCTTGTACAGACAGCCGATTGGTGTCTGATGTGAAATAGATTGTGGTTTATTAGACACGGGTGAGAACGGAGCAGAGAGCTAGACAAATTTTACTACACAACGACATGAAAAGCTCTTCATAGCTAAAACAAACGTATATATATATGTTGCCCAAACTAGGGAGATTAAAACGATACAGCGCTGAAAATGAAAAAGGTACCTGTTAATATTATTGGGGCTAGCAAAGAAGAATACAATTTAGGAGACTGAATGCTTCTTACCAAATCCCATTTCTGGAGCTGGGGATGCATTGAGATTTCCTCTCCCAATCCCTCGGGAAGTAACCGCAGAGCTGCGTCCAAACTCAGGGGAGAAAGCTTTTACTTCACGCTCCAATGGCCATGTAGAAAGCTTCTGCTTTTGCTGAGATTTCCGTGGTGTTTTCTAGGGAAAGGAGTGTGGATTTGCGCTCACTTGAAAACTCTTCCCATCCTCTCAGTGTCTCACTCTGAGCTCCAGACGCCAGCATTGACAGTCCGGATGAAGCTGTTGACTCACTCTGAGCCATCGATCTCGGCCAGCGGTCAGGGAGAGAGAGAAGGGGGTGTTTGTCCTGCCACAAGGAGCCGGAACCCGCTCTCTTTGACTCTGGGCTTCATGGAGCAACTGTCCTCCCCCGACTCTCCCTGCCCTTCCCCACTCCCCAGTTCCCTCCTTTATTATCCCGATAAACCACCTGGAGCCTGGAATGAACAGCTGCCTTTCTAGACCTGCGGCGCTTCCACACAGCCCCAGTGTGACCAGTCCCACCGCCCGTGGCCAAGGAGAAACCATCCTGCGTGTTCCGGCTCTGGGGCAGCCCTCCTCCCCGCAGCAGGGGAGAGCTGCCCTTGGGTACCGCACTGCTGCAGAAATCCAACCCACAATTCCCAAATTCCAGTCCAGAAATCCCAATTTTCAACCCAAAATTCCTGAAATCCTAAATTGCAACCCAAAATTCCAAATTCCAACCCAAAAATCCCAAATTCCAGACAAGAAATCCCAATTTTCAACCCAAAATTCCTAAAATCCTAAATTGCAAACCAAAATTCCAAATTCCAACCCAAAATTCCAAATTCCAACCCAAAGTTTCCAAATTCCAACCCAAAATTCCCCAAAAATCCCAAATTCCAACCCGAAAATCCCAAAAATCCCAAATTCCGACCCAAAATATTCGAAAATCCCAATTTTCAACCCAAAATCCCATAAATTCCCAAATCCCAACCCGAAATTCCCAAAAATCCCAATTTTCAACCCAAAATATTCGAAAATCCCAAATTCCAACCCAAAACCCCCTAAAATCCCAAATTCCGACCCGAAAATCCCAAAAATCCGTATTTTCCACCCAAAATTACCCAAAATCCCAAATTCCAACCCAAAAACCCCAAAAATCCCAAATTCAAACCCAAAAATCCCAAAATCCCAAATTCAATCCCAAAAATCCCCAAATCCCAAATTTCCAACCAAAAAGCTCCCAAAATCCCAAATTCTGACCCAAAAATCCCAAATTCCAACCCAAATTTTGAAATTCCAACCAAAAAATACCCAAAATTCCAAATTTCAACCCAAAATTCCCCAAAATTCTCAAATTACAACCCAAAAATCCCATAAATCTGAATTTTCAACCCAAAATGCCCCAAAATCCCAAATTCCAACCCAAAATTCTGAAATTCCAACCCAAAATCCCAAAATTCCCAAATTTCAACCCAAAAACCCAAAAAATCCCAAATTCCAACCCAAAATTCCCAAACTCCCACCTGAAAATCCACAAAATCCAAATTTTGAACCCTAAATGTCCCAAAAATCCCAAATTCCAACCCAAAAATCCCCAAAAAATCCCAAATTCCAACCCAAAAATCCCCAAAAAGTCCCAAATTCACAGAATCCCAGAATCCCAGAATCGCCAGGCTGGAAGAGACCTTCAAGATCATCGAGTCCAACCTCTGTCCCAACACCTCAACTAAACTAACCCATGGCACCGAGCGCCACATCCAGCCTCTTCTTAAACTCCTCCAGGGATGGTGACTCCACCACCTCCCCAGGCAGACCATTCCAATATTTTATCCCTCTTTCTGCAAAAAAGTTTCTCCTAATATCCAACCTGTATTTTCCTTGGCGCAACTTAAGGCTGTGTCCTCTTGTTCTGCCCGTTGTCGCCCGGAAAAAGAGAGCAACCCCCACCTCACCACAACCACCTTTCAGGAAGTTGTGGAGAGTGAGAAGGTCACCTCTGATCTCCTTTTCTCCAGGCTGAACAACCCCAGCTCCCTCAGCCGTCCCTCACAGGGCTTGTGTTCCAAGCCCCTCACCAGCCTTGTTGCCCTCCTCTGGACGCGCTCAAGTGTCTCCACGTCCTTCCTGAGCTGAGGGACCCAGAACTGGACACAGCACTCGAGGTGCAGCCTCACCAGTGCCGAGTGTAGGGGAAGGATGACTTCCCTGCTCCTGCTGGCCACACTATTCCTGATCCAGGCCAGGATGCCATTGGCCTTTTTGGCCACCTGGGCACACTGCTAGCTCATGGTGAGTCGGCTGTCGACCAGTACCCCCAAGTCTCTTTCTGCCTGGGCACTGTCCAGCCACTCTGTCCCCAGCCTATAGCGTTGCAGGGGGTTGTTGTGGCCAAAATGCAGGACTCAGCACTTGGACTGGTTAGACTTCATCCTGTTGGACTCTGCCAATCCATCCAACCGTTCCAGGTCTCTCTGCAGAGCCCTCCTACCCTCCAACAGATCGACACACGCTCCCAGCTTCGTGTCATCTGCAAATTTACTAATGAAAGACTCAATACCCTCGTCCATGTCATCAATAAAAATATTAAACAGAGCTGGTCCCAACACAGACCCCTGAGGGACACCACTGGTGACTGGCCGCCAGCTGGATGCAGCACCATTCACCACCACCCTCTGGGCCCGGCCAGCCAGCCAGTTCTTAACCCAGCAAGGAGTGCTCCTGTCCAAGCCGTGGGCTGCCAGCTTTTCCAGGAGTGTGCTGTGGGAAACAGTGTCAAAGGCTTTGCTGAGGTCTATAGACAACACCTACAGCCTTTCCTGCATCCACCAGGCGGGTTACCTGGTGAAGAAAGGAGACCAGGTTGGTCAAACATGACCTACCCCTTCTAAACCCATGCTGGCTGGGTCTGATCCCCTGTCCATCCTGTAGGTGCTGTGTAATAGCACTCAATAGAAACTGTTCCATAACCTTCCCTGGCACCGAGGTCAGGCTAACCGGCCTGTAATTACCAGGATCCTCCTCCTTACCCTTTTTATGAATGGGCGTCGCACTGGCCAGCTTCCAGTCATCCGGAACCTCAGCAGTGAGCCAGGACTGCTGGTGAACGATGGAGAGCGGCTTTGCAAGCTCATCTGCCAGCTCCCTCATCATCCTGGGATGGATCCCATCCGCTCCCATAGATTTATGGATATCCAGGCAGCTCAGCAGTTCCCTGACTGCCTCCTCTTGGATAACAGGGGGACTGTTCTGCTCCCTGACACTGTCTACCAACCCAGGAGGACAGCTGTCCTGAGCACCAAGTGTCTTTCCAGTAAAGACCGAGGCAAAGAAGTCATTAAGCACTTCCGCTTTCTTCTCATCTGCAGTTACTAAATTCCCTTCTGCATCCAACAGACAACAAAGGTCGGTCTTGCCCTTCCTTTTTTCATTAATATATTTGTAAAAGCATTTTCTATTGTCCTTTACAAGGGTTGCCAAATTGAGTTCAAACTGAGCTTTGGCCTCCCTCATTTTTTTCCTACATGCCCTAGCAGCCTCCTGAAATACTTCCTGAGAGACCTGACCCTCCTTCCAAAGATGATATATCCTCTCTTTGTTCCTAAGTTCCTTCAAGACCTCCTTGTCCATCCAGGATGGACGTTTGCCTCGCCCACTCATCTTTCGTCGCACTGGAACGGTCTGCTCCTGTGCCCTCAGGATCTCTTTTTTGAAGTATGCCCACCCTTCCTGTACTCCTTTGGTTTTAAGGGCTGCTTCCCAAGGAACTCTCTGGATAAGTCTCCTAAACAGGTAAAAGTCTTGTTGATGTTCACCCTCCTTTCACCAATTATTGAAAACTCAGTAATTCCATGGTCACTATGCCCCAGTTGTCCTCCAACCACCACATCTCCCACCAGCCCGTCTCTATTTGTCAACAACAAATCTAGTGTAGCCCCACCCCTGGTGGGCTCACTCACCAGCTGCAACAGAAAATTGTCCTCCACCCACTCCAAGAACTTCCTGGACTGCCTCTTTCTGCTGTATTAAGTTCCCAGCAGATGTCCGGTAGGTTAAAGTCACCTACGAGAACAAGGGCTGGTGACCCTGAAACATTCTCTAGCTGCTTAGAGAATAAGTTGTCCACTTCTTCATCCTGGCTGGGTGGTCCCTAACAGACTCCCAGTAGGATGTCAGCCTTGCTGGCCTTCCCCTTAACCCTTACCCATAGGCATTCACCTTCATCATCATTCATTTCAATGCCCATGGCATCAAAAACCTCCCTAGTGTAAAGGGCCACCCCTCCACCTCTTCTCCCTTTTCTGTCTCTTCTGAAGAGCTTGTAGCCATCCAGTGCAGAGCTCCAGCTATGCTGTTGTTGTAGGAAATTAGACCAAAAAGGGGGGGGAAAATGGTGAGGTCCACTCTCGCCTTCACCGGCTCAGTCCACGAATGGAGCTCTCTCAGCTCCCAAAAGCAGGGCTGCAGTCCGGCAACCCCTGTACCTCTCCCCCCAGTAGCAGGTTAGCGCTATCCAATCCCAGGGGCCCTTTTGCCTCCGGGCGTGAAGAGGGGAAGCCTCCGCCTGAGCAGGTTACAGGTCGTCGGCGGCCACCGAGATAAGAAAGTTCCAGAGAGCCGAGATGTTCCAAAGGCAGTTTATTCAAGGAGTAGCAAGCGGGGAGCCTAAGGAACTCCCGGGGGTGCTGTCTGCGCCGTCGCCCGGGGCAAAGCCCGAAGGTCCGGTTGCTCGCAGGACAGCGGGTCAGAGGTCGAGGGGAGCCCAGGTCCAAAGACACGAGGCACGGGGGGAACAAAGGTTTTAAACTGGGGCACGGGGTCTCCTGGGGCAGGACAGCAGGGGTGGGGCCAACAAGGCTCCGGTACAATGTGAGGGGCAGCAGGGGAAGCAAATGAGCAACAACTAGGGCGGGGAGCACAGAGAACCAATAGCAGCAGGGCAGCAACAGAAAGTTCTAGGGGAAGGCGGCAACAGGGGAGGGTATGGGGCGGGGTACAGCAAACTTTTAACCAATCAACTTAACACAAAGTTTCAAAGGGAGGAGGGAGAATGGCCCAGGCCTCGATCTCCTGTGAGCCTCCTGAGATAGCGTCATCTACCATCTCTTCTAGCTCGACTTCGACGGCATTGGCCACTGGGGCCTGGGACTCGAGGCCTGCAGGTTCGGCTTGCCGAACCCCCACACTATGCGAGTCATCCCGCCATGGTTCCGCGATGGCAACTACGTCACAGTTTGCTGCTGTACCATGGCTTCCAGCTCCTCTTGTTTGTTCCCCATGCTGCGTGCATTAGTACACATGCACTTCAGCTGGGCTACTGATGTCACCCCTAACTCAGGTTACCATCCTTGGGCCTGTTTCCAGAGAGCCCAGCTGCATCCCCTTCCCCCTTCGAACCTAGTTTAAAGCCCTTTCAACGAGTTCAGCCAGTTCATGAGCTAAAAACCTTCTGCCCTTAGCAGAGAGATGGAGCCCGTCTGGTTCTAGGAGACCAGGTGCTGTAAAGGTTTCCCCATGATCAAAAAACCCAAAATTCTGCTGACGGCACCAACCCTTGAGCCACTTGTTGATAATGTGGGCTCTCCTGTTTCTTTTGTCATTTTTCTCTGCCACCAAGAGGACTGAGCAGAACACTGCCTGAGCTCCTGCCCTATTCACCACTTGACCCAGTGCCCTAAAGTCCTTTTTGACTGCCTTGATGCTCCTCCTCTCAATCTCATCACTGCCAGCCTGGAGTATCAGCAGTGGGTAGTCATCAGAGGGCCGAATCAGCCCAGGCAGTCTCTCGGCGATATCCCGTACCCGAGCCCCAGGGAGGCAGCAGATCTCCCTGTGGGATGGGTCTGGTCGACATATGGGACCCTCTGTTCCCCTAAGAAGGGAGTCACCCACTACCACTACCCTTCTTTCCTTTTTCGTGTTAGAGGTGGTGATCTGTCTGACAGGTGAACCACCACCGGCGGGATCACTGGACAGATCATTCTCCTCTGTGTCCTCCAGCTGATCTTCTACATCCAGGGCCTCATACCTATTCTGAAGTGGCACCTGGGCAGGTGAGGCGGGTAGGGAAGAGTTTCTACCACCTCCTCGAGTGGGGACCCATTCCCACTCCCCTTCATCTGCCGGGTGTCCTCCTATTGCCTGACAGGGAGAGGCATAGGAGTCCTCTGACTCCTGGTGAGCCTCCCTCAAGGATGGAAGGGCAGAGCTCCACCAGTCTATTTCCCTTTCACTTTCCCTAATACTCCTTAGTCCTTCTACCTCCTCCCTGAGCTCAGCCACCAGGGAAAGCAGGTCGTTCACCTGGTCGCACCGCAAGCATCCTCCTTCTGCATCGCCCCTGGTACCGCCGACAGGCTCAACCGCTCCGCACAGGAATGGGTCTGGACAGACACATCCTTTCTGGAGGGCTCTATTTGGCTACACACACTTGTAGCATTCCCAGGTTTCCATCGTGTAAAGACCATTTCCACCAAAGCACGACAACGAACAACTGAAAGCCCCACCAGCAGTAAACCTGCAGCCCTGCCTGCTCGTCCTGCCTGCGCCGACTGCCGCGCCGACTGCCGCGCCGCGCCCTCGGAGACGTGCCGCGCCCCTGCTTGCCCGCTCCGGGTCGCCGCGCTCCCGAGGGACGCGTTAAATCGCCCCGCCGCTCTCCCGCGCAAGCCCCGCCCGGCTGACTCAGCAGAACAAGAATCCCCAAAATTCCCGAATTCCAGCCCAAAATGCCCAAAAATCCCAAATTCTGACCCAAAAATTCCGACCCAAAAATCCCAAATCCCAGCCCAAAATATTCGAAAATCCCGATTTTCAACACAAAATTCCCAAATTCCAACACAAAACTCCAAAATTCCGACCCAAAATTCCCCAACAATCCCAAATTCCAACCCAAAATTTCCAACTTCCAGTCCAAAAATCCCAATTTTCAACCCAAAAATCCCCCAAAATCCCAAATTCCAAACCAAAAATCTCGAAAATCCCAAATTCCAACCCAAAAATCCCCAAAAATCCCAAATTCTGACCCAAAAATCCCAAAAATCCTGATTTTCAACCCAAAATTCTGAAATTCCGACCCCAAAATCCCAAAATTCCCAAATTCCAACCCAAAACCTCCAAAAATCCCAAATTCTGACCCAAAAATCCCAAATTCCAACCCCAAACCTCCCAAAATCCCAAATTCCAACCCAAAAATCCCAAAAATCCCAAATTCCAACCCAAAATCCCCAAAATTCCAAATTCCATCCCAAAATTTCCCAAAATTCCAAATTTCAAACTGAAATCCCCAAAAATCCCAAATTCCAACCCAAAAGTCCCAAATTCCCACCTGAAAATCCTCAAAATCCAAATTTTGTACCCTAAATGTCCCAAAAATCCCAAATTCCAAAAAAAACCCCAAAAATCCCAAATTCCAACCCAAAAATCCCCAAAATTCTCAAATTCCAACCCAAAACATTTGAAAATCCCGATTTTCAATCCAAAATTCAAAATCCCAACCCAAAACTCCCAAATTCCAACCCGAAATCCCCCACCAATCTCAAATCCCAACCCAAAACTCCCAACTTCCAACCCGAAATCCCCCAACAATCTCAAATCCCAACCCAAAACTCCCAAATCCCAACCCAAAATCCCCCAACAATCCCAAATCCCAACCCAAAACTCCCAACCTGCAGCCCAACAATCCCGATCTCCAACCCCGAATCCCCAAAACCCCAACCAACGCTGTGTCCCATCCCCACAGGATGCTAATGCCAGTAACTGCCCTGGGAGCAGCGTGTTGGTTCTCTCTCTCTTTGCACCTCAGCACTGTGTGCTTCTGTGAAATCCCAAACGCCCTTCATCATGCTGCCATCCCTTGATGGATAGAGTTTGCTTTGGTGCATGTCTTGTTGGAAATGATTCTCTCGGATCAATCCAGGTGTCAGATTGCCATGGATGTCAAATCAGTGATCCATACTGCTGCCTTGGAGATGCCGAGAGCGAACAGACAGAGGGAACCTTTCTTTGCGTGGGAATGGCTGTTTGCACATGGTTCTCTTTTATAGACCAGCTGCATTGCTGCTCTGCTTTGGAAGAGCCTGCCGAGGCTTTGGGATATGGGATTGATGGCGTTGATGGATGGAGCGTGACAATGGGATTGAGAGCGATGCAGAGATCCGGAAAGCATCCCCGAAAAATCCCAAAGGCCGACCCGGAAACTCCAAACATCCGAATTTTCCACCCGAAATTACCCAAAATCCCTAATTCCAACCCAAAAATCCCAAATTCCGACCCAAAATTCCCAAACTCCCACCTGAAAATCCACAAAATCCAAATTTTGAACCCTAAATGTCCCAAAAATCCCAAATTCCAAAAAAAATCCCCAAAAAATCCCAAATTCCAACCTAAAAATCCCAAAAAAATCCCAAATTCCAACCCAAAAATCCTCAAAAATCCCAAATTCCGACACAAAAATTCCAAATTCCAACTCAAAATTTCCAAATTCCAACCCAAAATTCCCCAAAATCTCAAATTCCAACCCAAAATTCCCAAATTCCAACCCAAAATCCCCCAAAAATCCCAAATTCCAACCCAAAATTCCCCAAAAATCCCAAATTCCAACCCAAAAATCCCAAATTCCAACCCAAAAATCTGAAATTCCAACCCAAAATTCTGAAATTCCAACCCAAAATGCCCAAAATCCCAAATTCCAACCCGAAATTCCCAAATTTCAACCCAAAAATCCCAAAAATCCCAAATTCCAGCTAAAAATCCCCCAAAATCCCAAATTCTAACCAGAAATCCCAAAAATCCCAAATTCCAACCCAAAAATCCCCAAAAATCCCAAATTTCAACCCAAAATCCCCAAAATTCCAAATTCCTACCCAAAATCCCAAATTCCAACCCAAAATATTCGAAAATCCCAAATTCCAACCCAAAATCCCCAACATTCCCAAATTCTGACCCAAAAATCCCAAAAATCCCAAATTCCAAACCAAAACCGCCCAAAATCCCAAATTCTGACCCAAAAATCCCAAATTTCAACCCAAATTTCAACCCAAAATTCTGAAATTCCAACCCGAAATCCCAAAAATCCCAAATTCCAACCCAAAAATTCCAAGTTTCAACCCAAAAATCCCCAAAAATCCCAAATTCCGACCCGAAAATCCCAAAAATCCGAATTTTCGACCTGAAATTACCCCAAAATCCCAAATTCCAACCCAAAATAATCAAAATTCCCGATTTTCAACACAAAACTCCCAAATTCCGACCCAAAATTCCCCAACAATCCCAAATTCCATCCCAAAAATTCCAACTACCAGTCCAAAAATCCCAATTTTCAACCCAAAAATCCCCCAAAATTCCCAAATCCCGACCCAAAAATCCAAAATTCCAACCCCAAACCTCCCAAAATCTCAAATTCCGACCCAAAATCCCCAAAATCGGAACTTTCAACCCAAAATTCTGAAATTCCAACCCGAAATCCCCCAAAAATCCCAAATTCCAACCCAAAAACCCCAAAAATCCCAAATTCTAACCCAAAATCCCCCAAAACCCCAAATTCCAACAGGAAATCCCAAAAATCTCCAAATTCCAACCCAAAACCCCCAAAATTCCAAATTCCATCCCAAAATTCTGAAATTCCAACCCAAAATCCCAAAATTCCCAAATTTCAACCCAAAACCCCCCAAAATCCCAAATTCCAAAGAAAATCCCCAAAAATCCCAAATTCCAACCCAAAATATTCGAAAATCCCAATTTTCAACCCAAAATCCCCAAAATTCCCAAATCCCGACCCGAAAATCCAAAGTTCCAACCAGAAACCTCCCAAAATCCCAAATTCTGACCCATAAATCCCAAATTTCAACCCAAAATTCTGAAATTCCAACCCGAAAGCCCAAAAATCCCAAATTCCAACCAAAAATTCCAAATTTCAACCCAAAATTCCCCAAAATTCTCAAATTCCAGCCCAAAAATTCCAAAAATCCCAAATTCCAACCCAAAATGCCCAAAAATCCCAAATTCCAACCCAAAACTCTGAAATTCCAACCCGAAATCCCAAAATTCCCAAATTTCAACCCAAAAACCCCAAAAATCCCAAATTCCAGCTGAAAATCCCCCAAAATCCCAAATTCTAACCAGAAATCCAAAAATCCCAAATTCCAACCCAAAAATCCCCAAAGATTCCAAATTCCAACCCAAAATCCCCAAAATTCCAAAATTCCATCCCAAAATTTCCCAAAATTCCAAATTTCAAACTGAAATCCCCAAAAATCCCAAATTCCAACCCAAAGTTCCCAAACTCCCACCTGAAAATCCACCAAATCCAAATTTTGAACCCTAAATGTCCCAAAAATCCGAAATTCCAAGAAAAATCCCCAAAAAATCCCAAATTCCAACCCAAAAATCCCAAAAATTCTCAAATTCCAACCCAAAAATCCCCCAAAATCCCAAATTCCAACCCAAAATTCCTCAAAATTCTCAAATTCCAACGCAAAAATTCCAAAAATCCCAAATTCCAACCCAAAATATTTGAAAATCCCAATTTTCAACACAAAATTCCCAAATTCCAACACAAAACTCCCAAATCCCACCCCAAAATTCCCCAACAATCTCAAATCCCAACCCAAATCCCCCAACAATCCAAAAATCCGACCCAAAAATTCCAAATTCCAACCCAAAAATTCCCCAAAAATCCCAAATTCCAACCCAAAATATCCAAAAATCCCAATTTTCAACAAAAGATCTCAAATTCCAACCCAAAGTTTCCAAATTCCAGTCCAAAACTCCCAACTTCCAACCCGAAATCCCCAACAATCCCAAATCCCAACCCAAAACTCCCAACTTCCAACCCGAAATCCCCCAACAATCCCAAATCCCAACCCAAAACTCCCAAATCCCAACCCAAAATCCCTAACAATCCCAAATCCCAACCCAAAACTCCCAAATCCCAACCCGAAATCCCCCAACAATCCCAAATCCCAACCCAAAACTCCCAACCTGCAGCCCAACAATCCCGATCTCCAACCCCGAATCCCCAAAACCCCAACCAACGCTGTGTCCCATCCCCACAGGATGCTAATGCCAGTAACTGCCCTGGGAGCAGCGTGTTGGTTCTCTCTCTCTTTGCACCTCAGCACTGTGTGCTTCTGTGAAATCCCAAACGCCCTTCATCATGCTGCCATCCCTTGATGGATAGAGTTTGCTTTGGTGCATGTCTTGTTGGAAATGATTCTCTCGGATCAATCCAGGTGTCAGATTGCCATGGATGTCAAATCAGTGATCCATACTGCTGCCTTGGAGATGCCGAGAGCGAACAGACAGAGGGAACCTTTCTTTGCGTGGGAATGGCTGTTTGCACATGGTTCTCTTTTATAGACCAGCTGCATTGCTGCTCTGCTTTGGAAGAGCCTGCCGAGGCTTTGGGATATGGGATTGATGGCGTTGATGGATGGAGCGGGACAATGGAATTGAGAGCGATGCAGAGATCCGGAAAGCATCCCCGAAAAATCCCAAAGGCCGACCCGCAAATCCCAAACAGCCGAATTTTCGACCCGAAATTACCCAAAATCCCTAATTCCGACCCAAAAATCCCAAAAATCCCAAAGGCCGACCCGGAAACCCCAAACATCCGAATTTTCAACCCGAAATTACCCAAAATCCCAAATTCCGACCCGAAAATCCCAAAAATCCCAAATTCCGACCTGAAATTTCCCAAAATCCCAAATTCCGACCCGAAAATCCCAAAAATCCCAAATTCCGACCCAAAATCCCAAAGGCCGACCCGAAAATCCCAAAATCCGAATTTTCGACCCGAAATTACCCAAAATCCCAAATGCCGACCCGAAAATCCCAAACATCCAAATTTTCGACCCGAAATTACCCAAAATCCCAAAGTCCGACCCGAAAATCCCAAAAATCCCGAATTCCAACCCAAAACCCCCAAAACTCCCAAATTCCAACCCAAAATATTTGAAAATCCCAATTTTCAACCCAAAATTCCAAATTTCAAACTGAAATCCCCAAAAATTCCAAATTCCAACACAAAATCCCCCAAAAATCTCAAATCCCAACCCAAAATTCCCAAATTCCAGCTGAAAATCTCGCAAAATCCCACATTCTAACCAGAAATCCCAAAAATCCCAAATTCTGACCCAAAAATTCCAAATTCCAAACCAAAAATTCCAAAAATCCCGAATTCCAACCCAAAATATTTGAAAATCCCGATTTTCAACACAAAATCTCAAATTCCAACCCAAAAATCCCCAAAAATCTCAAATTCCAACCCAAAACTCCCAAATTCCAACCCAAAAATCCTCAAAAATCCCAAATTCCAACCCAAAAATTCCCCAAAATCCCAAATTCCAACCCATAACATTTGAAAATCCCGATTTTCAACCCAAAATCTCAAATCCCAACCCAAAACTCCCAAATCCCAACCCAAAAATTCCCTGAAAAATCCCAAATTCCAACCCAAAACTCCCAAAAATCCCAAATTCCAACCCAAAAATTCCCAAAAATCCCAAATTCCGACCCGAAAATCCCAAAAATCCGAATTTTCCA
The DNA here is from genome assembly GCA_024500445.1 of Entomyzon cyanotis. Lineage (NCBI taxonomy): Eukaryota > Metazoa > Chordata > Aves > Passeriformes > Meliphagidae > Entomyzon > Entomyzon cyanotis. The sequence continues at coordinate 464,897 of JAKEPQ010000285.1, read as the reverse complement.
CCCAAAATTACCCAAAATCCCAAATTCCAACCCAAAAATCCCCAAAATCTGAATTTTCGACCCAAAATTACCCAAAATCCCAAATTCCAACCCAAAAATCCCCAAAAATCCCAAATTCCAACCCAAAATTTCCCAAAAATCCCAAATTCCAACCCAAAATATTCGAAAATCCCAATTTTCAACCCAAAAACTCCCAAATTCCAACCCAAAATTCCCCAAAAATCTCAAATTCCAACCCAAAATTTCCAAATTCCAGTCCAAAAATCCCAATTTTCAACCCAAAATTCCTAAAATCCTAAATTCCAACCCAAAATTCCCAAATTCCAACCTGAAATTCCCAATTTTCAACCCAAAAATCCCAAATTCCAACCCAAAATACTTGAAAATCCCAATTTTCAACACAAAATTCCAAATTCCAACCCAAAATTTCCAAGTTCCAACCCAAAATTCCCCAAAATTCTCAAATTCCAACCCAAAATTCCCAAATTCCAGCTGAAAATCCCCCAAAATCCCAAATTCTAACCAGAAATCCCAAAAATCCCAAATTCCAACCCAAAAATCCCCAAAAATCCCAAATTCCGACCCAAAATATTCGAAAATCCCAATTTTCAACCCCAAATCCCCCAAACTCCCAAATTCTAACCCAAAATATTTGAAAATCCCAATTTTCAGCCTAAAAATCCCAAATTCCAACCCAAAACTCCCAAATTCTAACCCAAAACTCCCCAAAAATCTCAAATCCCAACCCAAAAATGCCAAATTCCAACCCAAAATATTCGAAAATCCCAATTTTCAACCCAAAATCCCCAAAATTCCCAAATCCCGACCCGAAAATCCAAAGTTCCAACCAGAAACCTCCCAAAATCCCAAATTCTGACCCAAAAATCCCAAATTTCAACCCAAAATTCAGAAATTCCAACCCGAAAGCCCAAAAATCCCAAATTCCAACCCAAAATTCCAAATTTCAACCCAAAATTCCCCAAAATTCTCAAATTCCAGCCCAAAAATTCCATAAATCCCAAATTCCAACCCAAAATGCCCAAAAATCCCAAATTCCAACCCAAAACTCTGAAATTCCAACCCGAAATCCCAAAATTCCCAAATTTCAACCCAAAAACCCCAAAAATCCCAAATTCCAGCTGAAAATCCCCCAAAATCCCAAATTCTAACCAGAAATCCAAAAATCCCAAATTCCAACCCAAAAATCCCCAAAGATTCCAAATTCCAACCCAAAATCCCCAAAATTCCAAATTCCATCCCAAAATTTCCCAAAATTCCAAATTTCAAACTGAAATCCCCAAAAATCCCAAATTCCAACCCAAAGTTCCCAAACTCCCACCTGAAAATCCACCAAATCCAAATTTTGAACCCTAAATGTCCCAAAAATCCCAAATTACAAAAAAAATCCCCAAAAAATCCCAAATTCCAACCCAAAAATCCCCAAAAAATCCCAAATTCCAAAAAAAATCCCCAAAAAATCCCAAATTCCAACCCAAAAATGCCCCAAAAATCCCAAATTCACAGAATCCCAGAATCCCAGAATCGCCAGGCTGGAAGAGACCTTCAAGATCATCGAGTCCAACCTCTGTCCCAACACCTCAACTAAACTAACCCATGGCACCGAGCGCCACATCCAGCCTCTTCTTAAACTCCTCCAGGGATGGTGACTCCACCACCTCCCCAGGCAGACCATTCCAATATTTTATCCCTCTTTCTGCAAAAAAGTTTCTCCTAATATCCAACCTGTATTTTCCTTGGCGCAACTTAAGGCTGTGTCCTCTTGTTCTGCCCGTTGTCGCCCGGAAAAGAGAGCAACCCCCACCTCACCACAACCACCTTCCAGGAAGTTGTGGAGAGTGAGAAGGTCACCTCTGATCTCCTTTTCTCCAGGCTAGACAACCCCAGCTCCCTCAGCCGTCCCTCACAGGGCTTGTGTTCCAAGCCCCTCACCGGCCTTGTTGCCCTCCTCTGGACGCGCTCAAGTGTCTCCACGTCCTTCCTGAGCTGAGGGACCCAGAACTGGACACAGCACTCGAGGTGCAGCCTCACCAGTGCCGAGTGTAGGGGAAGGATGACTTCCCTGCTCCTGCTGGCCACACTATTCCTGATCCAGGCCAGGATGCCATTGGCCTTTTTGGCCACCTGGGCACACTGCTGGCTCATGGTGAGTCGGCTGTCGACCAGTACCCCCAAGTCTCTTTCTGCCTGGGCACTCTCCAGCCACTCTGTCCCCAGCCTATAGCGTTGCAGGGGTTGTTGTGGCCAAAATGCAGGACTCGGCACTTGGACTGGTTAGACTTCATCCTGTTGGACTCTGCCAATCCATCCAACCATTCCAGGTCTCTCTGCAGAGCCCTCCTACCCTCCAACAGATCGACACACGCTCCCAGCTTCGTGTCATCTGCAAATTTACTAATGAAAGACTCAATACCCTCGTCCATGTCATCAATAAAAATATTAAACAGAGCTGGTCCCAGTACAGACCCCTGAGGGACACCACTGGTGACTGGCCGCCAGCTGGATGCAGCACCATTCACCACCACCCTCTGGGCCCGGCCAGCCAGCCAGTTCTTAACCCAGCAAGGAGTGCTCCTGTCCAAGCCGTGGGCTGCCAGCTTTTCCAGGAGTGTGCTGTGGGAAACAGTGTCAAAGGCTTTGCTGAGGTCTATAGACAACACCTACAGCCTTTCCTGCATCCACCAGGCGGGTTACCTGGTGATGAAAGGAGACCAGGTTGGTCAAACATGACCTACCCCTTCTAAAGCCATGCTGGCTGGGTCTGATCCCCTGTCCATCCTGTAGGTGCTGTGTAATAGCACTCAATAGAAACTGTTCCATAACCTTCCCTGGTACCGAGGCCAGGCTAACCGGCCTGTAATTACCAGGATCCTCCTTCTTACCCTTTTTATGAATGGGCGTCACACTGGCCAGCTTCCAGTCATCCGGAACCTCACCAGTGAGCCAGGACTGCTGGTGAACGATGGAGAGCGGCTTTGCAAGCTCATCTGCCAGCTCCCTCATCACCCTGGGATGGATCCCATCCGCTCCCATAGATTTATGGATATCCAGGCAGCTCAGCAGTTCCCTGACTGCCTCCTCTTGGATAACAGGGGGACTGTTCTGCTCCCTGACACTGTCTACCAACCCAGGAGGACAGCTGTCCTGAGCACCAAGTGTCTTTCCAATACAGACCGAGGCAAAGAAGTCATTAAGCACTTCCGCCTTCTCCTCATCTGCAGTTACTAAATTCCCTTCCGCACCCAACAGACAACAAAGGTCGGTCTTGCCCTTCCTTTTTTCATTAATATATTTGTAAAAGCATTTTCTATTGTCCTTTACAAGGGTTGCCAAATTGAGTTCAAACTGAGCTTTGGCCTCCCTCATTTTTTTCCTACATGCCCTAGCAGCCTCCTGAAATACTTCCTGAGAGACCTGACCCTCCTTCCAAAGATGATATATCCTCTCTTTGTTCCTAAGTTCCTTCAAGACCTCCTTGTCCATCCAGGATGGACGTTTGCCTCGCCCACTCATCTTTCGTCGCACTGGAACGGTCTGCTCCTGTGCCCTCAGGATCTCTTTTTTGAAGTATGCCCACCCTTCCTGTACTCCTTTGGTTTTAAGGGCTGCTTCCCAAGGAACTCTCTGGATAAGTCTCCTAAACAGGTTAAAGTCTGCCCTCCTGAAGTCCAGTGTAAAAGTCTTGTTGATGTTCACCCTCCTTTCACCAATTATTGAAAACTCTGTAATTCCATGGTCACTATGCCCCAGTTGTCCTCCAACCACCACATCTCCCACCAGCCCGTCTCTATTTGTCAACAACAAATCTAGTGTAGCCCCACCCCTGGTGGGCTCACTCACCAGCTGCAACAGAAAATTGTCCTCCACCCACTCCAAGAACTTCCTGGACTGCCTCTTTCTGCTGGATTAAGTTCCCAGCAGATGTCCGGTAGGTTAAAGTCACCTACGAGAACAAGGGCTGGTGACCCTGAAACATTCTCTAGCTGCTTAAAGAATAAGTTGTCCACTTCTTCATCCTGGCTGGGTGGTCCCTAACAGACTCCCAGTAGGATGTCAGCCTTGTTGGCCTTCCCCTTAATCCTTACCCCTAGGCATTCACCTTCATCATCATTCATTTCAATGCCCATGGCATCAAAAACCTCCCTAGTGTAAAGGGCCACCCCTCCAACTCTTCTCCCTTTCCTGTCTCTTCTGAAGAGCTTGTAGCCATCCAGTGCAGAGCTCCAGCCATGCGAGTCATCCCGCCATGGTTCCGCGATGGCAACTACGTCACAGTTTGCTGCTGTACCATGGCTTCCAGCTCCTCTTGTTTGTTCCCCATGCTGCGTGCATTAGTACACATGCACTTCAGCTGGGCTACTGATGTCACCCCTAACTCAGGTTATCATCCTTGGGCCTGTTTCCAGAGAGCCCAGCTGCATCCCCTTCCCCCTTCGAACCTAGTTTAAAGCCCTTTCAACGAGTTCAGCCAGTTCATGAGCTAAAAACCTTCTGCCCTTAGCAGAGAGATGGAGCCCGTCTGGTTCTAGCAGACCAGGTGCTGTAAAGGTTTCCCCATGATCAAAAAACCCAAAATTCTGCTGACGGCACCAACCCCTGAGCCACTTGTTGATAATGTGGGCTCTCCTGTTTCTTTTGTCATTTTTCTCTGCCACCAAGAGACTGAGCAGAACACTGCCTGAGCTCCTGCCCTATTCACCACTTGACCCAGTGCCCTAAACTCCTTTTTGACTGCCTTGATGCTCCTCCTCTCAATCTCATCACTGCCAGCCTGGAGTATCAGCAGTGGGTAGTCATCAGAGGGCCGAATCAGCCCAGGCAGTCTCTCGGCGATATCCCGTACCCGAGCCCCAGGGAGGCAGCAGATCTCCCTGTGGGATGGGTCTGGTCGACATACGGGGCCCTCTGTTCCCCTAAGAAGGGAGTCACCCACTACCACTACCCTTCTTTCCTTTTTCGTGTTAGAGGTGGTGATCTGTCTGACAGGTGAACCACCACCGGCGGGATCACTGGACAGATCATTCTCCTCTGTGTCCTCCAGCTGATCTTCTACATCCAGGGCCTCATACCTATTCTGAAGTGGCACCTGGGCAGGTGAGGGGGTAGGGAAGAGTTTCTACCACCTCCTCGAGTGGGGACCCATTCCCACTCCCCTTCATCTGCCGGGTGTCCTCCTATTGCCTGACAGGGAGAGGCATAGGAGTCCTCTGACTCCTGGTGAGCCTCCCTCAAGGATGGAAGGGCAGAGCTCCACCAGTCTATTTCCCTTTCACTTTCCCTAATACTCCTTAGTCCTTCTACCTCCTCCCTGAGCTCAGCCACCAGGGAAAGCAGGTCGTTCACCTGGTCGCACCGCAAGCATCCTCCTTCTGCATCGCCCCTGGTACCGCCGACAGGCTCAACCGCTCCGCACAGGAATGGGTCTGGACAGACACATCCTTTCTGGAGGGCTCTATTTGGCTACACACACTTGTAGCATTCCCAGGTTTCGATCGTGTAAAGACCATTTCCACCAAAGCACGACAACGAACAACTGAAAGCCCCACCAGCAGTAAACCTGCAGCCCTGCCTGCTCGTCCTGCCTGCGCCAACTGCCGCGCCGACTGCCGCGCCGCGCCCTCGGAGACGTGCCGCGCCCCTGCTTGCCCGCTCCGGGTCGCCGCGCTCCCGAGGGACGCGTTAAATCGCCCCGCCGCTCTCCCGCGCAAGCCCCGCCCGGGTGACTCAGCAGAACAAGAATCCCCAAAATTCCCGAATTCCAGCCCAAAAATCCCCAGAAATCCCAAATTCCAGCCCAAAATATTCGAAAATCCCAATTTTCAACACAAAACTCCCAAATTCCGACCCAAAATTCCCCAACAATCCCAAATTCCAACCCAAAACTCCCAAATTCCAACCCAAAAATCCCAATTTTCAACCCAAAAATCCCCCAAAATCCTAAATTCCAAACCAAAAATCTCAAAAAACCCAAATTAAAACCCAAAAATCCCCAAAAATCCCAAATTCTGACCCAAAAATCCCAAAAATCCTGATTTTCAACCCAAAATTCTGAAATTCCGCCCCCAAAATCCCAAAATTCCCAAATTCCAACCCAAAACCTCCAAAAATCCCAAATTCTGACCCAAAAATCCCAAATTCCAACCCAAAAATTCCGACCCAAAAATCCCAAATTCCGACCCAAAATATTCGAAAATCCCGATTTTCAACACAAAATTCCCAAATTCCAACACAAGACTCCAAAATTCCGACCCAAAATTCCCCAACAATCCCAAATTCCAACCCAAAATTTCCAACTTCCAGTCCAAAAATCCCAATTTTCAACCCAAAAATCCCCCAAAATCCCAAATTCCAAACCAAAAATCTCGAAAATCCCAAATTCCAACCCAAAAATCCCCAAAATCCCAAATTCCGACCCAAAATCCCCAAAATCGGAATTTTCAACCCAAAATTCTGAAATTCCGACCGGAAATCCCAAAAATCCCAAATTCCAACCCAAAAATTCCAAATTTCAACCCAAAAACCCCAAAAATCCCAAATTCCAATCCAAAATCCCCCAAAATCCCAAATTCTAACCAGAAATCCCAAAAATCTCCAAATTCCAACCCAAAATCCCCAAAAATCCCAAAATCCAACCCAAAATTCTGAAATTCCAACCTGAAATCCCAAAATTCCCAAATTTCAACCCAAAAACCCCAAAAATCCCAAATTTCAAAAAAAATCCCCAAAAATCCCAAATTCCAACCCAAAATATTCGAAAATCCCAATTTTCAACCCAAAATCCCCAAAATTCCCAAATCCCGACCCGAAAATCCCAAATTCTAACCCCAAACCTCCCAAAATCCCAAATTCTGACCCAAAAATCCCAAATTTCAACCCAAAATTCCCAAATTCCAACCCGAAATCCCAAAAATCCCCAAAAATCCCCAAAAATCCCAAATTCCAACCTGAAATCCCCAAAATCCCAAATTCTGACCCAAAAATTCCCAAAAATCCCAAATTCCGACCCGAAATATTTGAAAATCCCAATTTTCAACCCAAAACCTCCCAAAAATCCCAAATTCCAACCCAAAACCTCCCAAAATCCCAAATTCTGACCCAAAAATCCCAAATTTCAACCCAAAATTCTGAAATTCCAACCCGAAATCCCAAAAATCCCAAATTCCAACCCAAAATTCCCCAAAACTCTCAAATTCCAACCCAAAAATCCCAAAAATCTGAATTTTCAACCCAAAATCCCCAAAATCCCAAATTTCAACCCCAAATTCCCCAAAATCCCCGAATTTCACCCCAAAACCCCAAATCCCCCCCATGCCCATATAAGGACAACACTCGGTGGGCGTGGCCAGCCGTATTTTAATGAGGGGCGGAGCTTCACGGTGGATTGCTTTTTCCAGAATTTTCCAGGATTTTGGGGATTTTTAGGGAAAAAATTGGGATTTGGGGGAAAAATTGGGGAAAAATTTTGAGGTTTTTGGGAAAAAAATTGGATTTTTTGGGGGAAAAATGGGAAAAATTGGATTTTTGGGGAAAAGAAATTGGAATTTTGGGGAAAAATGGGAAAAATTGGATTATTTTGGGGGAAAATTGAATTTTGGGGAAAAGTTGGGAAAAAAATGGGATTTTTGGGGAAAAATTGGGGAAAAAATTGGATTTTTTGGGGAAAAATTGGATTTTTGGGGAAAAAATGGGGATTTTGGGGAAAAAATTGGGAAAAAAATTGATTTTTAGGGAAAAAATGGGATTTGGGGAAAAATTGGGGATTTTGGGGGCAAAAAGAATGAAAAAATTTGCTTTTTTTGGGAAAAAATGGGAGAAAATTTTGATTATTTTGGGGAAAAATTGGGGTTTTTGGGGAAAAAATTGGATTTTTTGGGGAAAAATTTGAATTTTTTGGGAAAAAAGTGTGAAAAAATCTCATTTTTTGGGGAAAAGATTGGATTTTTGGGGGAAAAATTGGGGAGAAATTTGAATTTTTGAGGAAAAATTGAATTTTTGGGGAAAAGTTGGGAAAAAATTTGATTTTTTGGGGAAAAATTGCATTTTTGGGGAAAAAAAAGGGGATTTTGGGGAAAAAATTGGGGAAGAATTTGATTTTTAAGGGAAAAAATGGGATTTGGGGAAAAATTGGGGATTTTGGGGAAAAAAATGGGGAAAAGATTGGATTTTTGGGGAAAAAAGGATGAAAAAATTTGATTTTTGGGGAAAAAATTGGATTTTTGGGGAAAAGAAATTGGGATTTTGGGGGAAAAATTGGGAAAAATTGGATTTTTGGGGAAAAATTTGGATCTTTGGGGGAGAAAATGGGAAAAAATTTGATTATTTTGGGGAAAAAAATTGGGGAAAAAAAGGATTTTGGGGAAATAAATAGGATTTGGGGATTTTGGGGTCAATTTGGGGAATTTGGGGTGAATTTTGGCAATTTTGGCAATTTTGGGCAAAATTTGGGTGAATTTTGGGTGAATTTTCTCAATTTTGAGCAAAATTTTGGGTCAATTTTGGGCAAATTTTGGCACTTTTGGGCTGAAATTTTTAGGGTGAATTTTGGGTGAATTTTACTATTTTTGAGGCAAATTTTGTGCAAATTTGAGGGTTTTTGGGGCAAATTTGGGTGATTTTGGGCTGAAATTTTTGGGGTGAATTTTGGGTTAATTTTCTCCATTTTGAGCGAATTTTTGGGTCAATTTGGGGCTGAATTTGGGTGATTTTTAGCTGAATTTTGGGTCAATTTTTGGTCAATTTTGGGCTGAATTTGGGTGGATTTTGGGATAAATTTTGGTTGAATTTTGGCTGAATTTGGGTGAATTTTGGGCAAATTTTGGGTCCATTTGGGCTGAATTTGGGTGAATTTGAGCTGAATTTTGGTCAATTTTGGGTGAATTTTGGTCAATTTTGGTCAATTTTGGGTGAATTTTCAGCATTTTTGTTTGAATTTTGGTGAATTTTATTATTTTTAATCCAAATTTTGGGGGAAATTTGGGTATTTTGGGGTAAATTTTGGCGATTTTGGGCTGAAATTTTTGGGGTGAATTTGGGTAAATTTTGGGTAAATTTTATCACTTTCGAGCGAAATTTTGAGCAAAATTCGGGTAAATTTTGGGTGAAATTTTGGGTCATTTTGGGGTGAATTTTAGTGATTTTGGGCAATTTTGGGTGAATTTTCAGGATTTTGGGTCAATTTTGTTAAATTTAGCAAAATTCAGGGAGAACCTTGACAAATTCAGCTAAATTTTCCTATTTTTAATCCAAATTTTGGGCAAATTTGGGGTTTTTTGGGTAATTTTTGGCGATTTTGGGCTGAAATTTTTGGGGTGAATTTTGGGTTACATTTATCAATTTTGAGCTAAATTTTGGGTCAATTTTGGGCTGAAGTTGGGTGAATTTTGGGCAAATTTTGGGTCAATTTTGGGTTGAATTTGGGTGAATTTTGCTCTTAATTTGGGTGAATTTTGCTCAATTTTGGGCAACTTTAGTGCGAATTTTCAGCATTTTTGTTTGAATTTTGGTGAATTTTATTATTTTTAATCCAAATTTTGGTCAAATTCGGGTAATTTTGGGTGAATTTTCAGCATTTTCGTTCAAATTTTGGTGAATTTTCCCATTTTCCCCCAAACTTTGGTCAATTTTGGTCAATTTTAGGTGAATTTTCAGCATTTTTGTTTGACTTTCGGTGAATTTTCCCATTTTCCCCAAATTTTGGTCAATTTAGTGCAAATTTTCAGCATTTTTGTTTGAATTTCGGTGAATTTTCCCATTTCCCCCCAAATTTTGTTCATTTTTGGGTAATTTTGGGTGAATTTTCAGAATTTTAATTTAAATTCTGGTGAATTTTCCCCCCAAATTTTGGTCAAATTTGGTCATTTTGGGTGAATTTTCAGCATTTTAATTTAAATTTCGGTGAATTTTATTGTTTTCCCCCCAAATTTTGGTCAATTTTGGGTCATTTTGGGTGAATTTTCAGCATTTTTATTTGAATTTCGGTGAATTTTCCCATTTTTCCCCCAAATTTTGGTCAATTTTGGGTGAATTTTCAGCATTTTTGTTCGAATTTTGGTGAATTTTCCCCCAAATTTTGGTCAAATTTAGGTAACTTTGGGTGAATTTTCAGCATATTTGTTTGAATTTTGGTGAATTTTATTATTTTTAATCCAAATTTTGGTCAATTTTGGCCAATTTAGTGCAAATTTTCAGCATTTTCGTTCGAATTTTGGTGAATTTTCCCATTTTCCCCCAAATTTTGCTCAATTTTGGGTCATTTTGGGTGAATTTTCGGAATTTTAATTCAAATTTCGGTGAATTTTATTGTTTTTCCCCCAAATTTTGGTCAAATTTGGTCAATTTTGGGTGAATTTTCGGAATTTTAATTCAAATTTCGGTGAATTTTCCCCCAAATTTTGGTCAATTTGGGTCATTTTGGGTGAATTTTCAGAATTTTAATTTAAATTCTGGTGAATTTTCCCATTTTCCCCCAAATTTTGCTCAATTTTGGGTCATTTTGGGTGAATTTTCAGAATTTTTATTTAAATTTTGGTGAATTTCGTTGAATTTTCCCCCAAATTTTGGTCAAATTTGGTCAATTTTGGGTGAATTTTCAGCATTTTAATTCAAATTTCGGTGATTTTTCCCGTTTTCCCCCCAAATTTTGGGCAATTTTGCTCTTTCTCCCCCCAGTTTTTTGCCTCTCCCCCCGGTGGGCGTGGCCAGCGGCATGCTAATGAGGGGGGCGGAGCTCCCGCAGCGCCCAGCGCCTCTGCTCCGCCTCCTGCCGGATCTTCCCCAATTCCTGAGCCAAATTCCCGAATTTTGGCCCCAAAGCGCGCAGCTGCTGCAGCTCCGCCCACAAGATGGCCGCCGCCGCCTCGGCTTGGCCACGCCCACCCAGGAGCTCCGCCCTGCAAGGGAAAAGGGGCGTGGTCAGGGAAACCAGTAGGGACCAGTAGGGACCAGTATGAACCAGAAAGGAAAAATACAAATAAACCTAAAAAAACCCAAAAAAAATAAAAAAAATCCCCAAAAAATCCCAAAAAAATTCCCCAAAAAATCCCAAAAAAATCCCAAAAACCCCAAACCAGTAAGAACCAGTATAAACCAGTATGGACCAGTAAGGACCAGTATGGACCAGTAAGGAGAAAACCCAAATAAACCAAAAAATTCAGAAGAAAACCCAAAAAATCAAAAAAAACTTTTTAAAAAAATGCTCAAAAAATCCCAAAAAAATCCCAAAAACCCCAAAAACCCCAAACCAGTGTAAACCAGTATAAACCAGTATGGACCAGTAAGGTCCAGTATAAACCAGTAAGGAAAACAACCAAATAAACCAAAAAAATCCCAAAAAATTCAGAAAAAAATCGAAAAAAAAACCCCAAAAAACCCCAAAAGATCCAAAAAAATCCCAAACCAGTATAAACCAGTATGGACCAGTATGGACCAGTATAAACCAGTATAAACCAGTATGGACCAGTAAGGTCCAGTATAAACCAGTAAGGAAAACAACCAAATAAACCAAAAAAATCCCCAAAAAATAAAAAAAATCCCAAAAAAATCCCCAAAAAATCCCAAAACCCCCAAACCAGTAAGAACCAGTATGGACCAGTATGGACCAGTATGGACCAGTATAAACCAGTATGGACCAGTATGGACCAGTATAAACCAGTATGGACCAGTATAAACCAGAAAGGAAAAAAACTAAATAAACCTAAAAAAACCCAAAAAAAGAAAAAAAAAGCCCAAAAAAATCCCAAAAAAATCCCAAAAACCCCAAACCAGTGTAAACCAGTATGGACCAGTATGGACCAGTATAAACCAGTATGGACCAGTAAGGACCAGTATGGACCAGTAATGAAAAAACAAAAAAAACCCCAAAAAAACCCCCAAAAACCAAAAAAACCCCAAAAAAACCTCCAAAAAACCCAAACCAGTGTAAACCAGTATAAACCAGTCCATCCCAGTCCATCCCAGTCCATCCCAGTCCATCCCAGTCCATCCCAGTTCAATCCCAGTCCATCCCAGTCCCTCCCAGTCCCATCCCAGTCCATCCCAGTTCAATCCCAGTTCAATCCCAGTCCATCCCAGTTCAATCCCAGTCCAATCCCAGTTCAATCCCAGTTCAATCCCAGTCCATCCCAGTCCCAGTCCAATCCCAGTCCATCCCAGTCCATCCCAGTCCATCCCAGTACATCCCAGTCCATCCCAGTTCAATCCCAGTTCAATCCCAGTCCATCCCAGTTCAATCCCAGTCCATCCCAGTCCATCCCAGTTCAATCCCAGTCCATCCCAGTCCATCCCAGTTCAATCCCAGTCCATCCCAGTCCATCCCAGTTCAATCCCAGTCCATCCCAGTCCCAGTCCAATCCCAGTCCATCCCAGTCCATCCCAGTCCATCCCAGTACATCCCAGTACATCCCAGTTCAATCCCAGTTCAATCCCAGTCCATCCCAGTTCAATCCCAGTCCATCCCAGTCCATCCCAGTTCAATCCCAGTCCATCCCAGTCCATCCCAGTTCAATCCCAGTCCATCCCAGTCCATCCCAGTTCAATCCCAGTCCATCCCAGTCCCAGTCCAATCCCAGTCCATCCCAGTCCATCCCAGTCCATCCCAGTACATCCCAGTACATCCCAGTTCAATCCCAGTTCAATCCCAGTCCATCCCAGTTCAATCCCAGTCCATCCCAGTCCATCCCAGTTCAATCCCAGTCCATCCCAGTCCATCCCAGTTCAATCCCAGTCCATCCCAGTCCATCCCAGTTCAATCCCAGTCCATCCCAGTCCATCCCAGTTCAATCCCAGTCCATCCCAGTCCATCCCAGTCCATCCCAGTCCATCCCAGTTCAATCCCAGTTCAATCCCAGTTCATCCCAGTCCATCCCAGTATAAACCAGTATAAACCAGTACGAACCGGATGCGGCGGTGGGCGGCGATGGTGGGGGGAGGGGTAAGTGTCCAGCAGCACTCGCAGCTCCTCCAGCCTGTGAATATTCATCAGCCTTAATGAGGGGGCGGGGCCAGGAACAGTGCATGCAAATTATATGCAAATTACATGCAAATGGATGCAGTTTGCTACTCAGACAGTGGGTAAATTATATGCAAATGACATGCAAATGACATGCAGAAAGTGGCTCAAACTGTGCCAAATTATATGCAAATTACATGCAGGGAAGGACGGAAACAGCATGTAAACTATATGCAAATCACATGCAAATGAAATGCAGAGTTCAACTCAAACAGTAGGCCAGTTATATGCAAATGAAATGCAAATGACATGCAGAAAGCGACTCAAACGGTGCCAAATCATATGCAAATGATATGCAGGGAAGGACTAAAACACCAGATAAATTACATGCAAATTACATGCAAATGCAATGCAGGTTTCCACTCGAACAGTAAAAATTTATATGCAAGTGATATGCAAATGACATGCAGAAAGTGGCTCAAACTGTGCCAAATTATATGCAGGGAAGGACTAAAACAACATGTAAATTATATGCAAAGTCTATGCAAATTATATGCAAATTACATGCAAACGAAATGCAGCTTTCCACTGGAACAGTAAAAATTTGTATGCAAATGATATGCGGAAAGCGACCCAAAAAGTGCATAATTATACACAAATTATATGCAAATTACATGCAGGAAAGGACTGAAACAGCATGTAAATTATTTGCAAATTATATGCAAATGAAATGCAGATCGCCACGCAAACAGTGGGCAAGTTATATGCAAATCCTATGGCAATATACCCCAAATGGCATGTAAGCGAGATGCAAATGAGATGCAAATGAGATGCAGAGTGTCACATGAAGGGAATGTGAACGATATACAGAATGACATAGAAACGGCATGGGAAATGAGATGCAAATGAGATGCGAACGGCAGAGGAAAAACCAGAAATGACACACAGAACGACATGCAGAGCGATGCAAATGAGATGTAGATGATATGCTAATGAGATGCAGAGTGTTACATCAAGGGAATGGAAAAGGCATGGAAAATGAGATGCAAATGAGATGCAAATGTCAAGTCCCACAGCAGTGACACCTAAAACGGCATGTCACCGATATGCAAATGTATGCAAATGAGATGTAGATGAGATGCAGAACGGCACATGAAGGGAATGCAAACAATATACAGAATTACATAGAAACTGTATGGAAAATGAGATGCAAATGAGATGCATATGGCAAATCCCATAGCTGTGACATCCAAAAATGAGATGCAAATGAGATGCAGAGTGTCACACGTAGGGAATGTGAACGATATACAGAATGACATAGAAACGGCATGGAAAATGAGATGCAAATGAGATGCAAATGAGATGCAAATGACAAATCCCATAGCAGTGACACCCAAACGATATGCAAATGTATGCAAATGAGCTGACCTGGCCCTCAGCAGCATGGCCGTGCCCTTGGCCTGCAGGAACCTGCCCAGGCCGAGCTGCAGGTGGGAGTGGGCGGAGCTTAGCCTGGCCAGGTGGGACAGGTGAGACCTGCAGCGGGACAGGACCTGGGGAAACCAGTATAAACCAGTATGGACCAGTACAAACCAGTATGGACCAGTACAAACCAGTATAAACCAGTAACACCATTTTTTCCCTTTTTTCCCGTTTTCTTCTCAATCTTTTTCCATTTTTCCCCCATTTTTCCCCTCCCAGTAGAAACCAGTTTGGACCAGTATGGACCAGTTCAAACCAGTAACACCATTTTTCCCCATTTTTCCCCCATTTTTTCACCAATTTTCCCCAATTTTTCCCCATATTTCCCCAAATTTCCCCTTTTTCCCCCCAAATCTCCCCTCCCAGTCCAAACCAGTATAAACCAGTATAAACCAGTAACCCCAAATCCCATTTTCCCCCCAAATTTTCCCATTTTTCCCCAATTGTTCCCATTTTTTCCTCATATTTTCACCAATTTTTCCCCAATTTTTCAGATTTTCCCCAATTTTCCCCATATTTTCCCCAATTTCCCCCCAATTTCCCCTCCCAGTCTCTCCCAGTCCAAACCAGTATAAACCAGTCCAAACCAGTAACCCCAAATCCCATTTTCCCCCCAATTTCCCCATTTTTCCCCAATTTTTCCCTTTTTTTCCCCATTTTTCCCCCAATTTTTCCCCCAATTTTTCCCAAATTTCCCCTTTTTTCCCCCCAAATTTCCCCTCCCAGTCCATCCCAGTCCATCCCAGTCCAAACCAGTATAAACCAGTAACCCCAAATCCCATTTTTCCAACAAATTTTCCCATTTTTTGCCATTTTTTCCCCATTTTTCCCCATTTTTCCCATTTTTTTCCCCAATTTTCCCCAATTTTCCCCAATTTTTCCCAAATTTTTCCCATTTTTCCCCCAATTTTCAACATTTTTCCCCATTTTTCCCCCCATTTTTCCCCTCCCAGTCCATCCCAGTCCATCCCGGTCCAAACCAGTATAAACCAGTAACCCCAAATCCCATTTTTCCAACAAATTTTCCCATTTTTTCCCCATTTTCCCCCATTTTTCCCCCAATTTTTCCCCCATATTTTCCCAAATTTCCCCATTTTCCCCCCAAATTTCCCCTCCCAGTCCATCCCAGTCCATCCCAGTCCAAACCAGTATAAACCAGTAACCCCAAATCCCATTTTTCCCCCAAATTTTCCCATTTTCCCCCCAATTTTCCCCATTTTTTCCCCCAATTTTCCCCATTTTTTCCCAAATTTCCCCTTTTTCCCCCCCATTTTCCCCTCCCAGTCCAAACCAGTATAAACCAGAATAAACCAGTTAACCCCAAATCCCATTTTTCCCCCACATTTTCCCATTTTTTCTCCATTTTCCCCCCAATTTCCCCATTTTTTCCCAATTTTCCCCAATTTTTCACCCAAATTTTCCCAATTTTTTCCCATTTTTCCCCAATTTTTTTCCCATATTTTCCCCATTTTTTCCCCAATTTCTCCCAAATTTCCCCTTTTTCCCCCCATTTCTCCCCTCCCAGTCCAAACCAGTATAAACCAGTCCAAACCAGTGTCAGCTCCCCCTCCATCCTCTCCTTCCTCTCCTCCAGGATCTTCTCTCTCCTCCTCTCCCTCAGCAGCTCCAGCCGCAGAGTTTTGGGGCAAAATCCCGGAATTTCGGGCAATTCGGGAATTCCAGGAATTCCAGGAGGAATTTCGGGAATTTTGGGCAAAATTTCAGGATTTTTGGGTGAAATTTCAGTGATTTTAGTTGAAATTTCGGGTTTTTTAAGAGGAATTTTTGGGTGAATTTCTGGAATTTCGGGGAAAATGTCAGGAATTTTGGGGAAAATTTGGGGAATTTTGGGAATTTCAGGTGGAATTTTGGGATTTTGGGGAAAAATTTGGGGAATTTTGGGTTGAATTTCAGGAATTTTGGGAATTTCAGGTTGAATTTGAGGAATTTCGGGAATTTTGGGTTGAATTTTGGGAATTTCAGGTTGAATTTTGGGAATTTCGGGTTGAATTTGGGGGATTTTGGGAATTTTTGGGGTTTCAGGGAGAATTTTGGGATTTTTGGGTGGAAATTCCTGAATTTTTTTGGGAAATTCTTCAATTTTTTGGGGATTTTTTTGGATTTTTTGGGGATTTTTTGGGATTTTTTTTGGAATTTTGGGGATTTTGGGAATTGCAGGTTTGCCCAGGTGGGTTTTGGGTGGAATTTGGGGGATTTTGGGATTTCCCAGCAGGAATTCCTGGAGGTTTTCCTGTTTTTCCAGAAGGCGAAATTCCAGTTCTGGGAGCAGCAGGGGGAGGAGCTGGAAATGGGGAAAAAATGGAATTTTGGGAAAAATGGGAATTTTGGGGATTTTGGGGGAAAATTTGGGGATTTTTGGGGGAAAAATGGGACTTATTGGGAGAAAAAATGGGAATTTTGGGAGATTTTGGGGCAAAAAATGGGAAATTTGGGAGGAAAAAATGGGAATTTTTGGGGAAAAATAATTGAGGATTTTTGGGAAAAATTAGGATTTTTGGGAGGTTTTTTTGGGGAAAAAAAGGAATTTTTGGGAGGAAAAATGGTGAATTCTGGGGATTTTCAGGGAAAATTTGGGGATATTTGGGGATTTTTGGAGGGAAAAAATGGGAATTTTGGGGAATTTTGGGTGGAAATTTTGGGATTTTTTGGGGAAAATGGGAATTTTTGGGAGGAAAAACGGGGATTTTTGGGAGATTTTGGGGATTTTGGGGGAAAATTTGGGCTTTTGGGAGGAAAAATGGGAATTTTGGGTGGAAATTTTGGGATTTTTTGGGGAAAAATGGGAATTTTTGGGGGAAAATGGGAATTTTGGGAGATTTTTGGGGAAAAATGGGATTTTTGGGAGATTTTTTGGGGGAAAAATAGGAATTTTTGGGAGGAAAAATGGGGATTTTTGGGAGATTTTGGGTGAATTTTGGGTTAGAATTTTGGGAATTTGGTGGTTTTTGGGTGAATTTTGGGATTTTTGGGGTTTTTGTGTGAATTTTGGGTTAGAATTTTGGGGTTTTTGGGTGAATTTTGGAATAGAATTTTGGGAATTTTGGGATTTTTAGGTTAGAATTTTGGGGTAAATTTGGGATTTTGCTCACCTGAGTTCCTGGCAGCAGCAGTTGGGAAATTTGGGAATTTCCTTTCCTCACCTGAGCCAAGGTGAGCTCAGCCTGCAGAGCCTGAACAGCCTGGAGGGGGAAATTCGGGAGAAATTTGGGAATTTTGGGGAAATTTGGGAATTTTGGGGGAATTTTGGGATTTTCTGGGGAAATTTGGGGATTTTTGGGGGGAAAATAGGGGAATTTTGGGGAATTGTCTAAGGAAATTTGGGAATTTTGGGGGAAATTTGGGGATTTTTGGGGAAAATCTGGGAATTTTTGGGAAAATTTGGGAATTTTGGGGGAAATTTGGGGATTTTTGGGGGAAAATTTGGGAATTCTTGGGGGAAAACTGGGGAAGTTTGGGGGATTTTTGGGATTTTCTAAGGAAATTAGGGGATTTTGGGGGAAAATTTGGGAATTTTTTGGGAAATTTGGGAATTTTGGGGGAAATTTGGGAACTTGGAGGGAAATTGGCGATTTTGAGGGGAAAATTGGGGAATTTTGGGGGATTTTTGGGAATTTGGGGGAAATTTGGGAATTTTTTGGGGAATTTTGGGGATTTTTGGGGGAAAATTTGGGAATTTTGGGGGAAATTTGGGGATTTTTGGGGGAAATTTGGGGGAAATTTGGGAATTCTGGGGAAATTTGGGAATTTTGGGGGAAATTTGGGGATTTTGGGGGAAATTTGGGGATTTTTGGGGGAAATTTGGGGGGAAATTTGGGAATTCTGGGGGATTTTGGGGATTTTTTTGAGAATTTTGTTGGGATTTTTTGGGGATTTTTTGAGGAATTTCTCTGGGATTTTTTTGGCAATTCTGTGAGGATTTTTTTGGAATTTCTCTGGAATTTTTGAGGATTTTCCCAGGATTTTCTGGGGATTTTTTGGGAATTTTGTTGGGAATGTTAGGGAGTTTTTTTGGGATTTTTTGGGGAATTTTGTTGGAATTTTTGGGGGATTTTTGGGGCTTTTTTGGTGTTTTTTGGGGGGGATTTTTTTGGGGGAATTTCTCTGGGATTTTAAAGGAATTTTCCAGGATTTTTCCAGGATTTTTTGGGAATTTTTGGAACATTTTCCCAGGATTTTTGGGGGATTTTTCGGGGATATTTTGGGGAATTTTTGGGGGAATTTCTCTGGGATTTTTAAGGAATTTTTCCAGGATTTTCCCAGGATTTTTGGGGATTTTTTGGGGATATTTTGGGGGATTTTTGGGAATTTTTGGAGCATTTTCCTAGGATTTTTTGGGGATTTTTTTGGTGGTTTTTTGGGGGAATTTTTTTGGGGGATTTCTCTGGGATTTTTGAGGAATTTTTCCAGGATTTTCCCAGGATTTTTTGGGATATTTTGGGGATTTTTTGGGGGGATTTGTTGGGGGGATTTTTTTGGGGATTTTTTGAGGATTTTCCCAGGATTTTTTGGGGAATTTTTTGGGAATTTTTTGGTGGTTTTTTGGGGGAATTTTAGGGATTTTGGGGGATTTTTTGGGAGATTTTTGGGGGAATTTCTCTGGGATTTTTAAGGAATTTTCCCAGGATTTTTGGGAATTTTTTGGGGAATTTTTTTGGGAATTTTGGGGAGTTGTGACTCACTCTCAGGCTGAGCTCTCGAGGTTCTCTGATCAAATCCTCCACCAATCTCCAGAGAATCTCCAACTGAACCCAAAATTTTCGGGATTTGCTGAAATTCCCTTCGGCCTGGGGAGGAAAAATCCCAAAAAATAACCTAAAAAACCCAAAATCCCCAAAAAATAACCCAAAATCCCAAAAAATAACCCAAAAATCCCAAAAAATAACCCAAAAACCCAAAAAATCCCAAAAAATAACCCAAAATTACATGCTGGAAGCCCAAAAATCCCACAAAATTACATCCTGGAAGCCCAAAAATCCCAAAATAATCCCAAAAAATAACCCAAAAACCCCAAAAATAAAAAAAATAACCCAAAAAATAACCCAAAAATCCCAAAAAATAACCCAAAAATCAACCCTAAAATTACATCCTGGAGCCCCAAAAATCCCTGAAAAATCCCAACAAATTCCCCAAAAAACCCAAAAAATCCCCAGAAAAACTTCAAAAATTCTCAAAAAACCCCAAAAACTCCCCTAAAATTCCCCCAAAATTCCCAGAAAAACCCCAAAAATTCCCAAAAAAATTCCCAAAAATTCCCCCCAAAAAATCCCCAAAAATCCCCTGAAATTCCTCAAAAATTCCCAGAAAAACCAAAAAAAATCCCAAAAAACCCTCAAAATTCCCAAACCCCCCAAAAATCCCCTAAAATTCCCCCAAAAATTCCCAAAAAACCCCAAAAAGGCCAAAAGAAATCCCAAAATTAAAAAAACCAAAAAATACTAAAAAAAACCCCAAAAATCCCCTGAAATTCCCAAAAATTCCCAGAAAAAACCTCCAAAAATTCCCAAAAAACCCCAAAAAATCCCCTGAAATTCCCCAAAAAATAAAAAAAAATTCCCAAAAAAACCCCCAAAAATCCCCTGAAATTCCTCAAAAATTCCCAGAAAAACTCAAGAATTCTCAAAAAACTCCAAAATTCCCCAAAAAATCCTAAAAATTCTCAAATAAACCACAAAATTCCCCTAAAATTTCAAAGAAATTCCCAGAAAACCCCCAAAAATCCCAAAAAAATTCCTCAAAAAACCCTCCAAACATTCCCAAAAAATCCCTAAAATTCCCCTAAAATTCCCCTAAAAATCAAAAAAAAATTCCCAAAAAATCCCCAAAAAATCCTCCAAAAATTACAAAAAAACCCCCAAAATTCCCAGAAAACCCAAAAATTCCCAGAAAATAAAAAAAATCCCAGAAAATCCAAAAAAATTCCCCAAAAAATCCTCCAAATATTCCCCAAAAAATCCCCAAAAATTCCCAAAAAACCCCAAAAAATTCCCTGAAAAACCCCAAAAATAAAAAAAAAACCCCAAAAAATCTCCCAAAAACCCCAAAATTCCCCCTCAAATTCCTCAGAAAAACCCCAAAAAATTTGGGTTAAAAAGGAAGAATTTCAGTGGAATTTTTTCCCAAATTTGGGGATTTTTTGGGGATTTTTTTGGGAATTTTTTCCTCACCTGCTGAAGGTGTTTTTGGAGGTCAGGGCTCAGCCAATCAGAGCTCAGCATTTTCCCCAAATTTTGGAGGAGTCGAGCCAAACCTGGATTGGATCCCAAATCCTCTGGAGTCGCAGAATTTGGGAATCCTGGGGGAAAAATTGGGAAAAATTAGGAATTTTGGGATTTTGGGGGATTTTTCAGGTTGTTTTGGGAAATTTTTGGGGGTTTTTTGGATTTTTTCAGGAATTTTGGGGTTTTTTTGGGGAGTTTTTAGGGTTTTTCTGGGAATTTTAGAGAATTTTTGGTGATTTTTGGTGGTTTTTTTAGAATATTTGGGGTTTTTTGGGGGATTTTTCCAGGAATTTTTGGGGATTTTTTTGGAATTTTTGGTGTTTTTTTCCAGGTTTTTTTTTTTGTTTGTTTGTTTTTGTTTTTCGGGGATTTTTGGGGTTTTTGGGAATTTTGGGGAATTTTTTTCAGGAATTTTAGGGAATTTTGGAAGATTTTTTTGGGAATTTTCAGGTTTTTCTGGGAATTTTATGGAATTTTTTTTTTTTTTTAAATTTTAGGAATTTGTGGAATTTTTGGGAATTTCGCCGAGTTTGGGAATCCTAGGGGAGAAATTGGGAAAAATTAAACATTTTGGGGATTTTGGGGAATTTTTGGGGGATTTTAGGGGAATTTTTGGGAATTTTTTCAGGAATTTTGGGAATTTTTGGGGATTTTTTAGGAATTTTTGGGGTTTTATCAGGAATTTTTGGGGTTTTTGGAGGTTTTTTGGGAATTTTTGGGGAATTTTGGGGGAATATTTCCAGATTTCTGGTTATTTTTGAAGGTTTGTTTGGGGAATTTTTTCAGGAATTGTGGAGAATTTGGGGGAATTTTTGGGGTTTTTCTGAGAATTTTTGGGTTTTTTCTGGGAATTTTTGGGGAATTTTTGGGGATTTTGGGGGAATTTTTGGGGATTTTGGGGGAATTTTGGGGGTTTTCTTTAAAATTTTAGGAATTTTAGGAATGTTTGATTTTTTTCAGGAATTTGTGGAGGTTTTTGGGAATTTTTTGGGACTTTTCAGGGTTATTTCGGGAATTATTGGGGGTTTTTTGGGGATTTTTGGGGGATTTTTTGGGATTTCTCACCTGGCAGCATCAATTCTGACGTTGAGATTCCATCAGGATCCATTGGGAGTCGAAATTGGGGTGAAAAACCCCAAAAATTCACCTGAAAAAAACCTGAAAATTCAATCAGAAAACCCCCAAAAATTCACCTGAAAAACCCCAAAGACTCACCTGAAAAACCCCAAAAATTCACCTGAAAACCCCAAAAAATTCAGCTGAAAAACCCCAAAAGATTCAGCTGAAAAACCCCAAAAAATTCAGCTGAAAAACCCAAAAAAATTCAGCTGAAAAACCCCAAAAATTCACCTGAAAAACCCCAAAAAATTCAGCTGAAAAACCAAAAAATTCACCTAAAAACCCCAAAAATTCAGCTGAAAAACCCAAAAAATTCAGCTGAAAATCGCCAAAAATTCACCTGAAAAACCCAAAATTCAACTCAAAAAACAACTCAGTTTTGCCCCCAAATTTCCCTCAAAAAGCTCCAAAAAATTCCCCAAAAAAACCCAAAAATCCAAAAAAAATTCCCCCAAAAATCCGAAAAAATTCCCCCAAAAATAAAAAAAAAAATTCCCCCAAAAACCAAAACAAATTCACACCAAAATACCAGAAAAATTCCCCCAAACTTCCCAAAAAATTTCCCCAAAAAAACCCAAATAATTCCTCCAAAAATCCCAGAAAAATTCCCCAAAAAAAATCCAAAAAAACCCCCCAAAATTCGCCAAAAAATCCAAAAAAATTCCCCCCAAAACGCAAAAAAATTCCCCCAAAATATAAAAAAAAATTCCCCAAAAAATCCCCAAAATTCCCCCAAAATTCCCCAAAAAATTCCTCCAAAATTAAAAAAAAAACCACCAAAAATTCCCAGAAAAACCCCAAAATTCTCAGAAAAACCCGCAAAACTCCTGAAAAAATTCCAAAAATTCCCAGAAAAACCCCAAAAATCCCCTCAGGGACCCCGGAGCTTCTCGCCGCGAATTTGCCCCCCAAAAAACCCAAAAATTCCCCAAAAAACCCAAAAATTCCCCCAAAAATCCCCTCAGGGACCCCGGAGCTTCTCGCCGCGAATTTGCCCCAAAAAAAACCCCAAAAATTCCCCAAAAAACCCAAAAATTCCCCCACATTTCCCTCAGCGAACCCCAAACCTCCCCGATCCCCTCAGGGATCCAAACCGCCGCGAATTTCTCCACAAAAAACCCCAAAAAAATTCCCCAAAAATTGCCCCCAAAACCCCCAAAAATCTCCTCAGGGATCCCCGAGATTCTCGCCTCAGAATCGCCGCGATTTTTCCCAAAAAAACCCCAAAAATTCCCCAAAAATCCCCTCAGGAACCCCCGAGCTTCTCGCCGCGAATTTCCCCCACTAAAGCCCCACAAAAATTCCCCAAAAACCAAAATAATTGCCCCAAAAATCCCCCCAGAGCCGCCGGGATGCCTCGGGATATTTTCCGAACCTTTCCCGCCCATTTTTGCCCATTTTTTCCCTTTTTTTCCCCAATTTTCCCCCAAAATTTCACCTCCGGAGGAGCTTTCCCCTCACGATCTTCCCGCCGTTCCGCGTTAGGCCACGCCCACAGATGCAGAAGCCAATGGGAGAGAGGGGCGGGAAAGAATCAACCAATGAGAGCGCGGGGCGGGAAACGAAGTAACCAATCATAATGAAGGATAGGCGGGGTGAACATTTGATTGACAGAGGTGTTGGCCAATCAGAGAGCGGTTGGCATCCCCATTCATCCCAGGTAGGAAAAACGCAAAAAATCCTAAAAAATTATTTTCCAGTAAGAAAAATAAAAAAAAATTAAGAAAAATACCAAAAAAACCTGAAAAAAATCACAAAAATCCCGAAAATGTCAGAAAAAAATGTGCAAAAAAAAAAATCAGAAAAAAATCACAAAAAGATCGGGAAAACATCTCCAAAAAATCAGAAAAAATCAGAAAAAAAAAGTGAAAAAATCAGAAAAATATCAGAAAAAAAATCAGAAAAAAATCGGAAAAAAGTCAGAAAAAATCGACAAAAAGGTCAGAAAAAATCACAAAAAACCCTGAAAAAATCTGAAAAAAATAATCTGAAAAAAAACCCTGAAAAAAAAATCAGAAAAATTAACAAAAAATCTGAAATATATCAAAAAAGATTGGAAAAACATCTGCAAAAAATCAGAAAAAAATCAGAAAAAAATCGGAAAAAAGCCAGAAAAAATCAACAAAAAAATCAGAAAAAATCACAAAAAACCCTGAAAAAATCTGCAAAAAAATCTGAAAAAAAACCCTGAAAAAAATCAGAAAAATTAACAAAAAATCTGAAAAAAAATCACAAAAAGATTGGAAAAACATCTGCAAAAACTCAGAAAAAAATCAGAAAAAAAAAGTGAAAAAATCAGAAAAATATCAGAAAAAAAATCAGAAAAAAATCGGAAAAAAATCAGAAAAAATCAACAAAAAAATCAGAAAAAATCACAGAAAACCCTGAAAAAATCTGCAAAAAAATCTGAAAAAAAACCCTGAAAAAAAAATCAGAAAAATTAACAAAAAATCTGAAAAAAATCACAAAAAGATTGGAAAAACATCTGCAAGAAAATCACAAAAAATCTGAAAAAAAATCAATAAAAAATCAGTAAAAAATCAGAAAAAACCCCTAAAAATCAGAAACAAAATCTGCAAAAAATTAGAAAAAAATCCCTAAATGATCAGAAAAAAAATCAGAAAAAAAATTTTTTAAAATTTCCCCATTTTTCCTCCCATTTTCCACAAATTTCCCCCATTTTTCTCCATATTTTCTACATTTCCCCCCATTTTTCCTCTCATATTTCACCCCTATTTTCCCTATTTTTTACTCCTATTTTCTGCATTTTTTCCCCATTTTCCCCAACTTTCCCATTTTCCCATTTTCCCCATTTTTTCCCAGTTTTCTCATTTTTCCCTTTTTTCCCCATTTTCCCCCCATTTTTCCCATTTTTTTCTCAATTTTCCCCATTTTTCCCCTTTTTTTCCTAATTTTTTCCCCATTTTCCCTTTTTCCCATTTTTCACATTTTCCCCAATTTTTTCCCATTTCCCTATTTTTTCCACATTTTTCACATTTTCACATTTTCCCCATTTTTCCCAATTTTTTCCCATTTTTTCCCATTTTTCCCCAATTTTTCCCAATTTTTTCCATTTTTTCCTCATATTTCCCCCCAATTTTTCCCCCCATTTTTCACATTTTTCACATTTTCCCATTTTTCCCCAATTTTCCCCAATTTTCCCCATTTTTTCCCCAATTTTCCTCCAATTTTTCCCCCATTTTTCCCATTTTCCCATTTTCCCCATTTTTTTCTTTTTTCCTATTTTCCATTTTTCCCATTTTTCCCCATTT
The DNA here is from genome assembly GCA_024500445.1 of Entomyzon cyanotis. Taxonomy (NCBI): domain Eukaryota; kingdom Metazoa; phylum Chordata; class Aves; order Passeriformes; family Meliphagidae; genus Entomyzon; species Entomyzon cyanotis. The sequence continues at coordinate 439,821 of JAKEPQ010000285.1, read as the reverse complement.
TTCCCATTTTTTCTCCATTTTTTCCATATTTTTCCCATATTTTTCCCATATTTTTCTCTATTTTTCCCCATTATTTCCCCACTTTCCCCCAATTTTTTCCCCATTTTCCCCATTTTTCCCAATTTTCCCAATTTTCCCCTATTTTCCCCCATTTTTCCCATTTTTTTCTTTTTATTTTTTCCCCATTTTCACCAGTTTTCCCATTTTTCCCCATTTTCCCCATTTTTTCCAATTTTTCCCTTTTTCCCATTTTTTCCATATTTTTTCTTCTATTTTTCCCCATTTTTTCCCATTTTTCTCATTTTTCCCTTTTTCCCTTTTTTCCCCATTTTTCCCTTTTTTCCCCATTTTTCCCCATTTTCACATTTTCCCCATTTTTCCCAAATTTTTCCCATTTTTTGTCAATTTTCCCCATTTTTCCCCATTTTTCCCCATTTTTCTTTTTCCTAATTTTTTCCCCATTTTCCCTTTTCCTCACTTTCCCATTTTCCCCATTTTTTCCCAATTTTCTCATTTTTTCCTTTTTCCCATTTTTCCCTCTTTTCCCATTTTTTTCTTCTATTTTTTTCCCCATTTTTTCCTATTTTCACATTTTCCCCATTTTCCCCCAATTTTCCCCACTTTTCCCATTTTTTCTCCATTTTCCCCATTTTTCTTTTTCCTAATTTTTTCCCCATTTTTCCCCATTTTCCCTTTTCCCCATTTTTTCCCGTTTTCTCCAATTTTTTTCCCTTTTCTCCCATTTTTTTCTATTTTTCCTCATTTTCCCATTTTCCTGATTTTCCCACATTTCCCCCATTTTTCCCCATTGCCCCCCAATTTTTTCCCCATTTTCCCCCAATTTTTTCCCAATTTTTTTCCATATTTTTTCTTCTATTTTTTCCCCATTTTTCATTTTCCCCATTTTTTCCCATGTTTCTCATTTTTCCTATTTTCCCTTTTTTTCCATATTTTTCTTCTATTTTCCCCATTATTTCCCCATTTTCCTCCTTTTTCCCCCATTTTCCCCATTTTTCCCAATTTTTCCCCATTTTTCACATTTTTCACATTTTCCCATTTTCCCATTTTTCCCCAATTTTTCCCCATTTTTCCCATTTTTTCCCCAATTTTCCCATTTTCCCATTTTTGCCATTTTTTCTTCTTTTTCCCCCCATTTTCCATTTTTCCCATTTTTCCCATTTTTCTCACTTTTCTCTTTTTCCCATTTTTTCCATATTTTCCCATATTTTTCTCTATTTTTCCCCATTGTTTCCCCATTTTCCCCCAATTTTTTCCCCATTTTTTCCCATTTTTCCCAGCCCATTTTTCCCATTTTTCCCCATTGTTTCCCATTTTTCCCTTTTTCCCATTTTCCCCATTTTTCCTCCTTTATTCCCATTTCCCCATTTTTCCCATTTTCCCCCATTTTTCCCTTTTTTCCCCATTTTTCCCCATTTTCACATTTTCCCCATTTTTTCCCCATTTTTCCCATTTTTTCTCAATTTTCCCCATTTTCCCCTTTTTTTCCTAATTTTTTCCCCATTTTCCCTTTTTCCCATTTTTCACATTTTCCCCAATTTTTTCCCATTTCCCTATTTTTTTCCACATTTTTCCCCATTTTCACATTTTTCCCATTTTTCCCCAATTTTCCCATTTTCCCCATTTTTCCCGAATTTTTCCCATTTTCCCCATTTTCACATTTTTCCCACTTTTCCCATCTTTCCCCATTTTTCCCCATTTTCCCCAATTTTCCCATTTTCCCCCATTTTTCCCAATTTTTTCCCCATTTTCCCATTTTTTTCTTCTACTTTCTCCCCATTTGCACGAGAAGAGACAATTAGGTTTTGAGCTTAAAGTTGCAAAAAAGGTGATTTAATTATTGAACAGAGTTGAAAGAGAAATGCAGGCAAAAATAAATTTTTATACACCCGAAATCACCCAAAAACCACCCAAAAATCACCCAAAAATAACCCAAAAACCACCCAAAAAATGAGCCAAAAATCACCCGAAAATAACCCAAAAATCACAAAAAAACCACCAAAAAATCACCCGAAAATAACCCAAAAATCACCCAAAAATCACTAAAAAACCACCAAAAAATCACCCAAAAATCACCCAAAAATCACTCAAAAATAACCCAAAAATAACCCAAAAATAAGCCAAAAACACCCAAAAATCACCCAAAAACACAGAAAAATCACCAAAAAACACCCAAAAAACACCCAAAAATCACCCAAAAACACAGAAAAATCACCAAAAAACACCCAAAAATCACCCAAAAATCACCCAAAAATCACTAAAAAACCACCCAGAAAATCACTAAAAATCACCCAAAAATCACCCAAAATCACCCAAAAATCACCCAAAAATCACCCAAAAATAACCCAAAAATCACCCGAAATCACCCAAAAATCACCCAAAAATCACCCCAAAATCACCCAAAAATCACCCGAAAATAACCTGAAAATCACCCGAAATCACCCAAAAATCACTAAAAAATCACCCAAAAAATCACCAAAAATCACCCAAAAATCACCCAAAAATCACCCGAAAATAACCCAAAAATCACCCGAAATCACCCAAAAATCACCCAAAAAACACCCAAAAATCACTAAAAAATCACCCAAAAAATCACCATAAAATCACCCAAAAATCACCCAAAAAACACCCAAAATCACCCAAAAATCACTAAAAAATCACCAAAAAATCACCCAAAAATCACCCAAAAATCACTAAAAAATCACCAAAAAATCACCCAAAAAACACCCAAAAATAAGCCAAAAATAAGCCCAAAAACACCCAAAAATAACCCAAAAACACAGAAAAATCACTAAAAAACACCCAAAAAACACCCAAAAATCATTTTAAAAAATCACCCAAAAATCACTAAAAAATCACCCAAAAACCACAAAAAAAATCACTAAAAAAATCACCTGAAATCACCCAAAAATCACTAAAAAACCACCCAAAAATCACCCAAAAACACAGAAAAATCACCATAAAACACCCAAAAATCACCCGAAATCACCCAAAATCACCCAAAAATCACTAAAAAACCACCAGAAAAATCACCCAAAAATCAACAAAAAATCACCCAAAAATCACTAAAAAACCACCAAAAAACCACCCAAAACCCACCCAAAAATCACCCAAAAATCACCCAAAAATCACTAAAAAACCACCAAAAAAATCACCCAAAAATCACCCAAAAAACACCCAAAATAACCCAAAAATAAGCCAAAACCACCCAAAAATCACTAAAAAAAAATCACCCAAAAATCACCCAAAAACACCTAAAAAAACACCAAAAAATCACCCAAAAACACCCAAAAATCACCCAAAAACACAGAAAAATCACCAAAAAACACCCAAAACCCACCCAAAAATCACTAAAAAAAAATCACCCAAAAATCACTAAAAAAAATCACCCAAAAATCACTAAAAAAAATCACCCAAAAATCACTAAAAAATCACCCAAAAACCACAAAAAAAATCACTAAAAAAATCACCTGAAATCACCCAAAAATCACTAAAAAACCACCCAAAAATCACCCAAAAACACAGAAAAATCACCATAAAACACCCAAAAATCACCCGAAATCACACAAAAAAAATCACTAAAAAACCACCAGAAAAATCACCCAAAAATCAACAAAAAATCACCCAAAAATCACTAAAAAACCACCAAAAAAACCACCCAAAAATCAACAAAAAATCACCCAAAAATCACTAAAAAACCACCAAAAAATCACCCAAAAATCACCCAAAAATCACTAAAAAACCACCAGAAAAATCACCCAAAAATCAACAAAAAATCACCCAAAAATCACCCGAAATCACCCAAAAATCACTAAAAAACCACCAGAAAAATCACCCAAAAATCAACAAAAAATCACCCAAAAATCACCCGTAATCACCCAAAAATCAACAAAAAATCACCAAAAAACACCCAAAAATCACTTTAAAAAATCACCCAAAAATCACCCAAAACCAACCAAATAATCAACAAAAAATCAACAAAAATCCCCCAAAAATCACCAATATCACCCAAAAACACCCAAAACCCACCCAAAAATCACACAAAAAAACCCCCAAAATCACCCAAAATCACCCGAAAATCACCCAAAAGTCACCGAAAACTTCTTTGGTTCTTCGTCTATTTTTCCCCATTTTCCACTTTTCCCCATTTTTTCCCCATTTTTTTCCCAATTTTCTCATTTTCCCCTTTTTCCTGTTTTTCCCTTTTTTCCCATTTTTTTCTTCTATTTTTTTCTTCTATTTTTTCCCCATTTTTCCCCATTTTCATATTTCCCCCATTTTTTCCCCATTTTTCCCATTTCCCCCCATTTTTTCCCCAATTTTCCCCCCCATTTTCACATTTTCCCCCATTTTTCCCATTTTTTCTCATTTTTCCCCATTTTCCCCCATTTTTCTTTTTCCTAATCTTTTTCCCATTTTTCCTTTTTCCCATTTTTCCCCATTTTCCCCCATTTTTTTTTCCATTTTCCCCATTTTTCTCATTTTTCCCATTTTTCCCCTTTTTTCCCCATTTTCCCATTTTCTTCATTTTTCCACATTTTCCCCATTTTTTCCCATTTTTCCCATTTTTTCCCGTTTTTTTCTTCTATTTTCCCCCATTTTTCTTTTTTCCCCGTTTTTTCCCCATTTCTTCCTATTTTTCTCATTTTTCCCTTTTTCCCATTTTTCCTTTTTTTCCCCATTTTTTTCTTCTATTTTTCCCTCATATTTCCCCCATTTTCCCCCATATTTTTCCCAATTTTTCCCCAATTTTCCCAATTTTTTTCCCCATTTTCCCATTTTTCCCATTTTTCCCAATTTCCCCATTTTCCCAATAAATTCAATTTCCACTCCAAATTCATTTTTTGTGAATTTTTTTTATTATTTTCATTATTTCTCTGATTTTTCCCACCAAAAAAAAAATTCCCAAAAATCCCAAAATTCCCGAAATTCCCAACCGGAAGTGGGCGTGGCTGAAAGGGGCGGAGCTTGGGGAGAGGGGCGGAGCCAAATCACCTGCAAGAGAAAAGGGAGGAGTTAGTTACTGGTTCATACTGGTTTATACTGGTTTATACTGGTTTGGGGTCAAATTTACTGGTTTGGGGGTTTGTTATTAGTTTTTTGATTTTTTCTTAATTTTCTGGATTTTTTCTGATTTTTTTGGATTTTTTGGACAATTTTTTGCAATTTTTTAATTAATTTTTTTTTCTTAATTTTTTGGATTTTTTCTGAATTTTTAGATTTTTTCTTATTTTTATTTTTTCTGAATTTTTTTATTTTTCTGAATTTTTTAGATCTTTTTCTTAATTTTTTTGATTTTTCTGAATTTTTTAGATTTTTTTCTGAATTTTTTGGATTTTTTTCAGAATTTTTTAGATTTTTTTCTTAATTTTTTTTTTTTTTTCTGAATTTTTTAGATTTTTTTCTTAATTTTTTGGATTTTTTCTGAATTTTGGTCTATATACTGGTCTGAATACTGGTCTGTACTGGTCCATACTGGTCCATACTGGTTTATACTGGTCCAAACTGGTATCTCACATGGTCTGGGGCGAGAAGAGTCCCAGTTCCATACTGGTCTATACTGGTCTATACTGGTTTCTATTGAATTCTATGGCTCTATACTGGTCCATACTTGTCCATACTGGTCAGAACTGGTCTGAACTGGTCCATACTGGTCTATACTGGTTTCTATTGATTTCTATGGCTCTATACTGGTTTATACTGGTCTATACTGGTTTATACTGGTCTATACTGGTCTATACTGGTCCATACTGGTCTATACTGGTTTATACTGGTGTCTCACATGGTCTGAGGTGAGAAGAGTCCCAGTTCCATACTGGTCTATACTGGTTTCTATTGATCTCTATGGATCTATACTGGTTTATACTGGTCTGAACTGGTCTACACTGGTCTATACTGGTCAGAACTGGTCTGTACTGGTCCATACTGGTCTATACTGGTTTATACTGGTGTCTCACATGGTCTGAGGCGAGAAGAGTCCCAGTTCCATACTGGTCTATACTGGTTTCTATTGATCTCTATGGATCTATACTGGTTTATACTGGTCTGAACTGGTCTACACTGGTCTATACTGGTCAGAACTGGTCTGTACTGGTCCATACTGGTCTATACTGGTTTATACTGGGACTCTCACATGGTCTGAGGCGAGAAGAGTCCCAGTTCCATACTGGTCTATACTGGTTTCTATTGATCTCTATGGATCTATACTGGTTTATACTGGTCTGAACTGGTCTGTACTGGTCTATACTGGTCCACACTGGTCCCAACTGGTCTATACTGGTTTATACTGGTCCAAACTGGTCCATACTGGTCCAAACTGGTGTCTCACATGGTCTGGGGCAAGAAGAGTCCCAGTTCCATACTGGTCTATACTGGTCTATACTGGTTTCTATTGATTTCTATGGAACTATACTGGTTTATACTGGTCTATACTGGTTTAGTACTGGTCTGATACTGGTCCATACTGGTCTATACTGGTCCATACTGGGATTCTCACATGGTCTGGGGCGAGAAGAGTCCCAGTTCCATACTGGTCTATACTGGTCTATACTGGTTTCTATTGATTTCTATGGAACTATACTGGTCTATACTGGTCCATACTGGTCTGAACTGGTCTATACTGGTCCATACTGGTCTATACTGGTCTAACTGGTCTATACTGGTTTATACTGGTCCAAACTGGTGTCTCACATGGTCTGGGCAAGGTCCCGTTCCATTCTGGTCTATACTGGTCTATACTGTTTCTATTGTTTCTATGGCTCTATACTGGTCCATACTGGTCTATACTGGTCAGAACTGGTCTGAACTGGTCCATACTGGTCTATACTGGTCCATACTGGGATTCTCACATGGTCTGGGGCGAGAAGAGTCCGGACAGCGTCAGGCACTGCGAGGCCAAAGTCTGCGAAGCCAAATTCAGCGCCGGGCTCAGGGCTGGGGAGGGAGAAAAAATTGGGGAAAATCCAGGGGAATTTGGGATTCCGGAATTCCCAGAGTTTTAACAAAGTCTTCCCGAATTTTCCTGGAATTTTCACGGAATTTGGGTGAAAAATGGGGAAAAAATGGGGAAAAAATGGTGAAAAATGACCCAAAATTGAAGTAGAGGAGGAGAAATTTGGGGTGAAAAAATTCCCCAAAATTTGGGAAAATCCATGGGAATTTGGGATTCCGGAATTTCCAAAGTTTTCCCAAAATTTCCCCAGAATTTTGGTGAAAAATGGTGAAAAAAAGGTGAAAAAAAGGTGAAAAATGACCCAAAATTTGGGATGGTGAATAAGAAATTTGGGAAAAATTGGGGAAAATCCAGGGGAATTTGGGATTCCGGAATTCCCAGAGTTTTAACAAAGTTTTCCCAAATTTTCCTGGAATTTTCACGGAATTTGGGTGAAAAATGGGGAAAAAATGGGGAAAAAATGGTGAAAAATGACAAAAATTGACTCAAAATTGAGGTTGAGACAGAAAAATTTGGGGTTAAAGAAATTCCAAAAAATTGGGGAAAATCCATGGGAATTTGGGATTCCTGAAAGTCCCGAAATTTTCCTGGAAATTTCCCGAAATTTTCCTGGAATTTTTACCGAATTTGGGTGAAAAATGGTGAAAAAATGGTGAAAAAATGGTGAAAAATGACGAAAATTGACCCAAATTTGGGGTGGTAAGAAATTTGAGAAAAATTTGGGAAAATTCATGGCAATTTGGGATCCTGAAATTCCCAAAATTTTACCAAAATTTTCCTGGAATTTTCCTGGAATTTTCCTGGAATTTGGGTGAAAAATAGTGAAAAAATGGGGAAAAAATGGTGAAAAAATGACCCAAAATTGGGATTGAGACAGAGAAATTTGGGGTGAAAACAATTCCCAAAAATTGGGGAAAATCCAGGGGAATTTGGGATTCGGGAATTCCCAAAGTTTTACCAAAATTTTCCCAAATTTTCCTGGAATTTTCCTGGAATTTGGGTGAAAAATGGTGAAATAATGGTGAAAAAATGGGGAAAAAATGATGAAAATTGACCCAAAATTGGGGTGAGGGAGGAGAAATTTGGGGTTAAAAAATTCCCAAAAATTGGGGAAAATCCAGGGGAATTTGGGATTCTGGAATTCCCAAAGTTTTCCCAAAATTTCCCAAAATTTTCCTGGAATTTGGGTGAAAAATGGTGAAAAAATGGGGAAAAATGACCCAAAATTGGGGTGAGGGAGGAGAAATTTGGGGTTTAAAAATTCCCAAAAATTTGGGAAAATCCATGGGAATTTGGGATTCCGGAATTCCCAAAGTTTTCCCAAAATTTCCCAAAATTTTCCCAGAATTTGGGTGAAAAATGGTTAAGAAATGGCGAATAAATGGTGAGAAAATGGTGAAAATCCCCAAATTTCCCCAAATTCTCCAAAATTTCCCAAATCCTCCCAAATCTCCCAGAAATTCCCCAAATTTTCCCCAAATTTCCCCAAAATTTCCCCGAAATTCCCCATAATACCCCAAATTTCGCCCAAATCTCCCCAAATTTCCTGAATTTTTCCCAAATTTTTCCCCAAAAACTCCCAAAATTCCCCCAAATTTCTCCCAAAATTCCCCAAATCTCCCCAAAATCCCCCAAATTTTTCCAAATTTTTCCCCAAAAACTCCCAAAATTCCCCCAAAATTCCCCAAATCTCCCAAAAATCCCCCAAATTTACCCAAATTCCCCAGATTTTCCCAAAAATTCCCTGTATTTTCTCCAAAATCCCCCAAATCTCCCCAAATCCCCCAAAATTCCCCCAAATCTCCCCAAATTACCCAAATCCTCCCAAATTTCTCCGAAATTCCACCAAATCTCCCCAAATTTTCCCCCAAATCCACTAAATTTTCCCAAAAATCCCCAAGTTTTCCCCAAATCTCCCCAAAATCCCCAAATTTCCCCCAAATTTCCCCCAAATTCCCCCAAAATTCCCGAAAACTCCCCAAAATTCCCCCAAATTTCCCCAAATCTCCCAGAAATTCCCCAAAATCTCCCCAAAACTCACCAGATATTCCCCAAATCCCCCAAATTTTCCCCCAATTTCCCCCAAATCCCCGAATTTCCCCAAATCTCCCCAAATTTTCCCCAAATTTCCCAAAATCCCCCAAGTTTTCCCCAAAATCCCCCAAATTTTACCAAAAATCCCCAAAATCCCCCAAATTTTGCCCAAATTTTCCCCAAATGTCCCCAAAATTTTCCCAAAACTCCCTGAAATCCCAATTCTCCCAATTTCCCCCAAATTTTCCCCCAAATTTTCCCCAAATTCCCCCAAAATCCCCAAAATTCCCCCAAATTTCCCAAAATCACCCAAATTTTCCCCAAAATTCCCTGTATTTTCCCCCAAATCTCCCCCAAAATCCCCCAAATCCTCCCAAATTTTCCCAAATCTCCCCAAATTTCGCCCAAAATCCCCCAAATCCACCAAAAATCCCCCAAATCTCCCCAAAATACCCCAAATTTTGCCCAAATCTCCCCAAATTTCCTGATTTTTTCCCAAATTTTCCCCAAAAAACACCCAAATTCCCCAAAATTTCCCCCAAATCTCCCCAAATTTCCCACAAATTTCCCACAAAATCCCCCAAATCTCCCCAAAATATCCCAAATTTTGCCCAAATCTCCCCAAATTTCCAGATTTTTTCCCCAAATTTTGCCCAAAAAACCCAAATTCCCCCAAAATTCCCCCAAATCTCCCCAAGTTTTCCCCAAAATTCCCCCAAATTTTCCCCAAATCTCCCCAAAATCTCCCCAAACCCTCCCAAATTTCCCCAAAATTCCCCAAAGTTCCCCCAAAATCCCCCAAATTTCCCCCAAAATCCCCCAAATTTTCCCCATTTTTTCCCCAAAATTCCCCCAAATATCTCCCAAATCCAACCAAAACCCCCCAAATTATCCCCAAATTTCCCAAAAATTCCCCCAAATTTTCTGTATTTTTCCCAAATTTTCCCCAAAATCCCCCAAATCTTTCCTAAATTCCCCCAAAAATTCCCCAAAATCCCCCAAAATCCCCCAAATTTTCCCAAATTTTCCCCAAAATTCCCCCAAGAAACTCGTAAATTTTTTCCAAATTTTGCCCAAAGTTCCCCAAATTTCCAGAATTTTTCCCAAATTTTCCCAAAATTTCCCAAATTTCCCCCAAATCTCTCCAAAACTCACCAAATATTCCCCAAATCTCCCCAAATTTCCCCCCAAATTTTCCCAAAAATCCCCAAAATCCCCCAAATTGTCCCCAAATTTCCCTGCATTTTCTCCAAAATTCCCCAAAATTTTCCCCAAATTTCCCCAAAACCCAACATTCCCGGAAACTCCCCAAATTTCTGTGAATTTCCCCAAATTTCCCCCAAAACTCCCCAAATCCTCCCAAATATTCCCCAAACTTCCCCCAAAACTCCCCAAATTTCCCCAAATTTCCCCAAAATTTCCCCAAAATCTCCCCAAATCCTCCCAAATATTCACCCAAACTTCCCCCAAAACTCCCCAAATTACCCCAAAATTCCCCAAAATCTCCCCAAATTTTCCCAAAATCCCCAAATCTCCCCAAAATTCCCCCAAATCTCCCCAATTCCCCCAAAATCCCCCAAATTTCAACCAAAATCCCCCAAATTTTCCCCAAATCCCCCCAAATTTTGCCCAAATCTTCCCAAATTTCCCCAAATTTCAACCAAAATCCCCCAAATTCTCCCCAAATTTCCCCAAATACCCCAAATTTTGCCAAAATCTCCCCAAATCCTCCCAAATTTTCCCCAAATTTCCCCCAAATCCCCCAAAATCTCCCCAGATTTTGCCAAAATCTCCCCAAATTCCCCCAAAATTCCACCAAAATCCCCGAAAATTCCCCCAAATCTCCCCAAACTTTCCCCAAATTTCCCCCAAATCTCCCCAAATCTCCCCAAATTTTTCCCCAAAAACTCCCAAAATTCCCCCAAAATCTCCCAAATTTTCCCCAAATCTCCCCAAATCCCCCAAATTCCCCCAAATCTCCCCAAATTTTCCCCCAAAATTTCCCTGAAATTCCCCAAAATACTCCATATTTCGCCCAAATCTCCCCAAATTTCCTGATTTTTTCCCAAATTTTCCCCAAAAAACACCCAAATTCCCCAAAATCTCCCAAATTTCTCCCAGAATTCCCCAAATCTCCCCAAAATTCCCCCAAATTTTTCCAATTTTTCCCCAAAAACTCCCAAAATTCCCCCAAAATCTCCCCAAATTTCCCCGAAATCCCCCAAAATTCCCCAAATCTCCCAAAAATCCCCCAAATTTACCCAAATTCCCTCAAATTTCCCCAAATTCCCCAGATTTTCCCCAAAATTCCCTGTATTTTCTCCAAATTCCCCCAAATCTCCCCAAATTACCCAAATCCTCCCAAATTTCCCCGAAATTCCACCAAATCTCCCCAAATTTTCCCCCAAATCCACTAAATTTTCCCAAAAATCCCCAAGTTTTCCCCAAATCTCCCCAAAATCCACCAAAATTCCCACAAATTTCCCCAAAATTCCCCCAAAGTTCCCAAAATTCCCCAAAATTTCCCCAAATCTCCCCAAAATTCCCAAATTTCCCCCAAATTTCCCCCCAAATTCCCCCAAAATTCCTGAAAACTCCCCAAAATTCCCCCAAATTTCCCCAAAACCCTCCAAATTTTCCCCAAATTTCCCCAAATCTCCCAGAAATTCCCCAAAATCTCCCCAAAACTCACCAGATTTTCCCCAAATCCCCCAAATTTTCCCCAATTTCCCCCAAATCCCCGAATTTCCCCAAATTTCCCCCAAATTTTCCCCCAAACCCCCCAAAAACTCCCCAAATTTCTGCAAATCTCCCCAAAATCCCCCAAATTTCCCAAAATCCCCCCAGTTTTACCCAAAATTCCCTGTATTTTCTCCCTCAAATTTCCCCCAATTTCCCCCAAATTTCCCCAAAATCTCCCCAAATTTCCCAAATTTTGCCCAAATCTCCCCCAAATTTCCGGATTTTTTTCCCAAATTTTCCCCACAAAACCACCAAAATTTCCCCAAATTTTACCAAATTTCCCCAAATCTCCCCAAAATCCCCCAAATTTTCCCCAAAATCCCCCAAAATTCCCTTAGAATTCTCCAAAAATCCCCCAAAATTCCCCCAAAATTCTCCAAAAATCCCCCAAATTTCCCCCAAAATCTCCCCAAATCTCCCCAAATCTCCCCAAAATCCCCAAAATCCCCAAAATCCCCCAAATTTCCCAAATATTCCCCAAATCCCACCTGTGAGCGCCGCCGGGTTGATTCCTCCCAGGGGAGTCAGAGCTCCGTTGAGCTGCTGGAGAGCAGCTTGGGCCGGGGGGGCAGGGTGAGTCCTGAGCCTGGCGAGCCAAAATCCCCAAAATTGAACCCCAAATTCGGACTCAGCGACCCCGAAAACCCCAAAAAACCCCAAATTCCCGTGAGAAAACTCCAAAAATTGACAAAATTATACCAAAAAATGACAAAATTACCACCAAAAAAATGAAAATAATATCAAAAATTGCCTCAAAATCACACCTGGGGAGCCAAAAAACCCAAAATGAACCCCAAATTCGGACTCAGCGACCCAAAAAACCCCAAAAAACCCGAAATTCCCAAAAAAACCTCCAAAAGATGAGGAAATTATACCAAAAAATGACCCAAAATTGCCACTGAAAAAATCAAATATCGAAAATTACCCCAAAATGACACCTGGGGAGCCAAAAATCCCAAAATTAACCCCAAATTTGGATTCGGTGACCCCAAAAAAACCCAAAAACCCGAAATTCCCAAAAAAACCTCCAAAAAATGACAAAATTATACCAAAAAACATCAAAATTGCCACAAAAAACCACCAAAATTACCCCAAAATCACACCTGGCGAGCCAAAAACCCCAAAATTAACCCCAAATTTGGATTCAGCGACCCAAAAACCCCAAAAAACCCCAAATTCCCATGAGAAAACTCCAAAAAATGACGAAATTATACCAAAAAACATCAAAACGCCACAGAAAAAATCAAAATAATATCGAAAATTGCCTCAAAATCACACCTGGGAGCCAAAATCCCCAAAATAACCCCAAATTCGGACTCAGCGACCCAAAAAACCCCAAAAAACCCGAAATTCCCCAAAAAAACCTCCAAAAAAGAGGAAATTATACCAAAAACACAAAACGCCACAGAAAAAACAAAACGAAAATACCCCAAAAGACACCTGGGGGCCAAAACCCAAAAAACCCCAAATTGGACGGACCCCAAAAACCCAAATTCCCAGAAAAAACCCAAAAAACAAAATTATACCAAAAAATGATGAAATTACCCCAAAAATGACCCAAAATCACCACTGAAAAAATCAAAATAATATGGAAAATTGCCTCAAAATCACACCTGGGGAGCCAAAAACCCCAAAATTAACCCCAAATTCGGACTCAGCGACCCCGAAAACCCCAAAAACCCGAAATTCCCGTGAGAAAATTCCAAAAAATGAGGAAATTACCCCAAAAAACATCAAAATCGCCACCAAAAACCACCAAAATGACCCCAAAATCACACCTGGGGAGCCAAAAATCCCAAAATTAACCCCAAATTTGGATTCAGCGACCCCAAAAACCCCAAAAAAACTGAAATTCCCATGAGAAAATTCCAAAAAATGACAAAATTAACCCAAAAATCAGAGTTGAGTTAAGAACCCCAAAAAATCCCAAAAATCCCAAAAAAAAAATCCCAAAAATCAGAGTTTAGAACCCAAAAAATCCCAAAAAACCCAAAAAATCCCCAAAAATCCCCAAAATATCTGAGTTAGGAACAAAAAAAATCCCAAAAATTAGAGTTAGGAACCCAAAAAAATCCAAAAAAAATCCCAAAAATTTGAGTCAAAAATCCCAAAAAAAATCCCAAAAATCAGAGTTAGGAACCCAAAAAATCCCAAAAAACCCAAAAATTCCCAAAAAATCCCAAAAATCAGAATTAAAAATCCCCCAAAAATACCAAAAATCAGAGTTTAGGAACAAAAAAAAAATCCCAAAAATCAGAGTTAGGAACCCCAAAAAATCCCAAAAACCCCAAAAATTAGAGTCAAAATTCCCCAAAAAATCCCAAAAAATCGCAAAAATCCAAGTTTAGGAACCCAAAAGATCCCAAAAATCAGAGTCAAAAATCCCAAAAAAAAATCCCAAAAATCAGAGTTTAGGAACCCAAAAAATCCCAAAAAACCCCAAAAATTCCCAAAAAATCAGAGTTAAAAAACCCCAAAAATCAGAGTTGGGAACCAAAAAAATTTTAAAAACCCCAAAAAATCCAAAAATTATAGTTAAAAAATCCCCAAAATCAGAGTTAGGAACCCAAAAAATCCCAAAAAACCCAAAAAATCCCAAAAATTAGTTAAAAAATCCCAAAAATCAGAGTTAGGAACCCAAAAATCACCTAAAAATCGGCCAAAAACCCCAAAAATCACCCCAAAAATCCCAAAAATCAGAATTAAAAATCCCAAAAATCCCAAAAATCAGAGTTTAGAACCCAAAAAAATCCCAAAAAACCCAAAATATCAACAAAAATCCCAAAAATCAGAGTTTAGGAACCCAAAAAAAAAATCCCAAAAATCAGAGTTAGGAACCCCAAAAAATCCCAAAAAACCCAAAAATTACAGTCAAAATTCCCAAAAAAATCCCAAAAAATCGCCAAAAATCCGAGTTTAGGAACCCAAAAAACCCCAAAAATCAGAGTCAAAAATCCCAAAAAAAATCCCAAAAATCAGAGTTAGAACCCAAAAAATCCCAAAAAACCCCAAAATTCCCAAAAAATCCCCAAAAAATCGCAAAAAATCCTGAGTTTAGGAACCCAAAAAACCCCAAAAATCAGAGTCAAAAATCCCAAAAAAAATCCCAAAAATCAGAGTTAGGAACCCAAAAAATCCCAAAAAACCCCAAAATTCCCAAAAAAATACCAAAAAATCGCAAAAATCCGAGTTTAGGAACCCAAAAAATCCCAAAAAACCCAAAAATTCCCAAAAATCAGAGTTAAAAAACCCCAAAAATCACCCAAAAAACCCCAAAAATCAGAATTAAAAATCCCAAAAAATCCCAAAAAATCCCAAAAATCAGAGTTTAGAACCCAAAAAATCCCAAAAACCCCAAAAAATCCGAAAAATCAGTCAGGAACCCAAAAAATCCCAAAATCACCCCAAAATCTGAGCCTCCCAGGTGTGTCCAGGTGTGTCTCAGGTGTATCCAGGTAACACAGGTGACCCAAAAACTACCCCAAAATCCCCTCAAATCACCCCAAAACTGCCCCAGGTGTGCCCAGGTGTATCTCAGGTGTGCCCAGGTGTATCTCAGGTGTATCTCAGGTGTATCCAGGTGTATCCAGGTGTATCTCAGGTGTATCTCAGGTGTGCCCAGGTGTATCCAGGTGTGTCTCAGGTGTGCCCAGGTGTATCCCAGGTGTGCCCAGGTGTATCTCAGGTGTATCTCAGGTGTATCCAGGTGTATCTCAGGTGTATCTCAGGTGTATCCAGGTGTGTCTCAGGTGTATCTCAGGTGTATCTCAGGTGTGCCCAGGTGTATCTCAGGTGTATCTCAGGTGTATCCAGGTGTATCTCAGGTGTATCTCAGGTGTGCTCAGGTGTATCTCAGGTGTATCTCAGGTGTGCTCAGGTGTACCCAGGTGTATCTCAGGTGTATCTCAGGTGTATCTCAGGTGTATCTCAGGTGTGCCCAGGTGTGCCCAGGTGTATCTCAGGTGTATCCAGGTGTATCTCAGGTGTATCTCAGGTGTACCCAGGTGTATCTCAGGTGTGCCCAGGTGTATCTCAGGTGTATCCAGGTGTATCCAGGTGTATCTCAGGTGTGCCCAGGTGTGCCCAGGTGACCCAAAATCCCCTCAAATCACCCCAAAACTGCCCCAGGTGTGCTCAGGTGTATCTCAGGTGTATCTCAGGTGTGCCCAGGTGTATCCAGGTGTATCTCAGGTGTGTCTCAGGTGTGCCCAGGTGTATCCAGGTGTATCTCAGGTGTATCTCAGGTGTATCCAGGTGTATCTCAGGTGTATCTCAGGTGTATCTCAAGTGTATCTCAGGTGTGCCCAGGTGTATCTCAGGTATATCTCAGGTGTATCTCAGGTGTATCTCAGGTGTATCTCAGGTGTATCTCAGGTGTGCCCAGGTGTATCTCAGGTATATCTCAGGTGTATCTCAGGTGTATCTCAGGTGTATCTCAGGTGTATCTCAGGTGTGCTCAGGTGTACCCAGGTGTATCTCAGGTGTATCCAGGTGTATCTCAGGTGTATCTCAGGTGTATCTCAGGTGTGCCCAGGTGTATCTCAGGTGTATCTCAGGTGTATCTCAGGTGTATCTCAGGTGTGCCCAGGTGTATCTCAGGTGTGCTCAGGTGTACCCAGGTGTATCTCAGGTGTATCTCAGGTGTATCTCAGGTGTGCCCAGGTGTATCTCAGGTGTACCTCAGGTGTATCTCAGGTATATCTCAGGTGTATCTCAGGTGTGTCTCAGGTGTGCCCAGGTGTATCCAGGTGTATCTCAGGTGTGTCTCAGGTGTGCCCAGGTGTATCTCAGGTGTATCTCAGGTGCATCTCAGGTGTGTCTCAGGTGTGCCCAGGTGTATCTCAGGTGTGCCCAGGTGTATCTCAGGTGTGCCCATGTGTATCTCAGGTGTATCTCAGGTGTGCCCAGGTGTATCTCAGGTGTGCCCATGTGTATCTCAGGTGTATCTCAGGTGTGCCCAGGTGTATCTCAGGTGTGCCCATGTGTATCTCAGGTGTATCTCAGGTGTGCCCAGGTGTATCTCAGGTGTGCCCAGGTGTATCTCAGGTGTATCTCAGGTGTATCCAGGTGTATCCAGGTGTGCCCAGGTGACCCAAAATCCCCTCAAATCACCCCAAAACTGCCCCAGGTGTGTCCCTGATGTCCTCAGGTGTATCTCAGGTGTGCCCAGGTGTATCTCAGGTGTATCTCAGGTGTGCCCAGGTGTGCCCAGGTGACCCCAAACCCCCCAAATTCCTCACCCTCGGCCAGCTTGGCCATCAGCTGCAGCCTGCCAGGTGTGCCCAGGTGTCATCTCAGGTGTGCCCAGGTGTATCTCAGGTGTATCTCAGGTGTGCCCAGGTGTGCCCAGGTGACCCCAAACCCCCCAAATTCCTCACCCTCGGCCAGCTTGGCCATCAGCTGCAGCCTCCCCGCCGCCGTGCCCAGCTCGGGCTCCTCCCCGCAGGAGGCCACGCCCCCTCCAGGTGCGCCGGCCACGCCCTCGGGGAAGGTGACGTCGCTGGAGCCGTCGGGTCGCTCGCTCACCTGGCCGACGCGCATCGGCCGGCCCGCCAGCTCGAAGCCGTTCAGCTGCTCCAGGGCGCGGCGAGCGCACTCCGAGTCCTGGAACTGCAAATTGGGGACAGGTGAGATCACCTGGGGACAGGTGAGGACAGGTGAGATCACCTGGGGGCAGGTGAGGACAGGTGAGATCACCTGGGGACAGGTGAGGGGAAAAAATGGGGAGAAATGGGGAAAAAATGGGGAAAAAATGGGGATTTGAGGGGAAAAAAATGGGATTTTTGGAGGATTTTTGGATCACCTGGGCACACCTGGGGACAGGTGAGGTGAAAAAATGGGGGAAATTGGGGAAAAAATAGGGAAAAATGGTGAAAAAATGGGGGAAATCGGTGAAAAAATGGGGATTTTAGAGGGAAAAATGGGATTTTTGGGTCACCTGTGTGCACCTGGGGACAGGTGAGAACACCTGGGGACAGGTGAGGGGAAGTTTTAGGGAAAAAATGGGGAAAATTGGGGAAAAAATGGGGAAAAATGGTGAAAAAATGAGAAGAAATGGAGAAAAAATGAGAACAAATGGCGATAAAATGAGAAAAAACGGTGAAAAAAATGGGGATTTTAGAGGGAAAAATGGGATTTTTGGGTCACCTGTGTGCACCTGGGGACAGGTGAGAACACCTGGGGACAGGTGAGGTGAAAAAATGGGGAGAAATGGGGAAAAAATGAGAAAAAAGGCGAAAAAATGGGGGAAATTGTGGGAAAAAAAAGGAAAATCAACACAAAAATGGGGAAAATTGGGGAAAAATTGACCCAAAAATGGGGAAAATCGACCCAGAAATGAGAAAAATCAGTGAAAAAAATGAGAAAAATCTGTGAAAAAAATGGGGAAAATCTGGTGAAAAAATGGGGAAAATGAACCCAAATATGGAGAAAATTGACCCAAAAATGGGGAAATTGAGGGAAAAATGGGGAAAATCGGTGAAAAAATGAGGAAAATTGACCCAAAAATGAGGAAAATAGAGGAAAAAATGGGGAAAATTGACTCAAAAATGGGGAAAATCAACCTAAAAATGGGGAAAATTGACCCAAAAATGGGAAAAATTGGGGGAAAATGGTGGGAAAATGAGGAGAATTGACCCAAAAATGGGGAAAATTGACCCAAAAATGAGGAAAATTGGGGAAAAAATGGTGGAAAAATAAGAAAATCCTCAACCAAATTCCCTCCAAAAATTCCCAAAAATCCCTGAAAAATTTTTTAAAAAATCCCAAAAAAATCCCC
Source organism: Entomyzon cyanotis (assembly GCA_024500445.1). NCBI lineage: Eukaryota > Metazoa > Chordata > Aves > Passeriformes > Meliphagidae > Entomyzon > Entomyzon cyanotis. Next base: position 421,297 of record JAKEPQ010000285.1, on the reverse strand, counting down.
CAAAAATTAAAAAAAAAAAAAAAAAATCCCAAAATTACAAAATCAAAACCTGAAAAAAATCCCCAAAAATCCTCAAAAATTCCAGGAAACATCCTCAACCAAATTCCCCCCAAAAATTCCCAAAAATTCCCAAAAAATACCAAAAATCAAAAAAAAAAAAAAAATCCACCAAAAATCCCCCAAAAATCTCCAAAAAAATTCCCAAAATTATAAAATAAAAACCCTTAAAAAATCCCAAAAAATTCCAGGAAAAATCCTCAACCCAATTCCCCCCAAAAACTCCCAAAAAATTCCCCAAAATTTTTTTTTTTTTAAAAATCCCCAAAAATATAAAATAAAAATCGCAAAATAATCCTAAAAAATAAAAAAAAAAAAATTCCCCAAAAAATCTGAAAAAAAATCTGAAAAAAATCCCAAAATAACCCAAAAAATCCCCAATAATTCAAGGAATAAATCTTTAACCAAATTTCCCCCAAAAAGTCCCAAAAATCCCTGAAAAAATTTTAAAAAAAAAAAAAAAAAAAAAATCTGGAAAAAAACCTAAAAGATCCTAAAAAAATTCTCAGAAAATCTGAAAAAAAATCTTACAAAAATCCTAAAAAAATCCCCCAAAAAATTTTTAAAAAATCACAAAAAATATAAAATAAAAATCTGAAAAAAATCCTAAAAAATCCCCAAAAATCCCAGAAAAATCTGAAAAAAATCCCAAAAATCCAGGAAAAATCCTTGACCAAATTCCCTCCAAAAATTCCCAAAAATTCCCCAAAAGTCCCAAAAAAACTACAAAAAATTCTCAAAAACTATAAAATAAAAATCTAAAAAAAATCGCAAAAAATCCATAAAAATTATTAAAAAATCCCCAAAAAATCCCAGAAAAATCTGAAAAAAATCCCAAAAAATCCCCAAAAATTCCAGGAAAAATCATCACCCAAATTCCACCCAAAATTTCCCAAAAATCCCCAAAAATCCCCCAAAAATTACAAAAAAAATCCCAAAGACTATAAAACAAAAATCTAAAAAAAATCGCAAAAAATCCATAGAAATTATTAAAAAATCCCCAAAAAATCCCAGAAAAATCTGAAAAAAATCCCAAAAAATCCCCAAAAAATCCCTTAACCGAATTCCACCCAAAAATTCCCAAAATTTCCCAAAATTTCCCGAAATTCTCCCAAAACTCACAGTGATGAATCCATAGCCTTTGGACTGGCCGGTGTCAGGATCTCTCATCAGCACAATGTTGTCAATCTGGAAACAAAAATTAATTAAAATTTCATTAAAATTGACCCAAAATTCGGGAAAATCCACCCAAAAAAATCAGAAAAAAAAATCCCCCAAAAATGAAAAAATCGGAATAAAAATCTGGAAACGGAAATCCATGAAAATTTCATTAAAATTGACCCAAAATTCGGGAAAATCCACCCAAAAAAATCAGAAAAAGATCCCCCAAAAAATCAGAAAAAAGTCAGAAAAAATCGGAATAAAAATCTGGAAAGAAAAATTCATTAGAATTTCATTAAAATTGACCCAAAATTTGGGAAAATCCACCCAAAAAAATCAGAAAAAAAATCCCCAACAAATGAAAAAATCAGAATAAAAATCTGGAAATGGAAATTCATTAAAATTTCATTAAAATTGACCCAAAATTCGGGAAAATCGACACGAAATTTGGAAAATTTGACCCAAAATTTGGGAAAATTGACCCAAAATTTGGAGAAATCGACCCAAATTTCATTAAAATTGACCCAGAATTTAGAAAAATCAACCAAAATTTGGGAAAATCGACCCAAAATTTGGAAAAATTGACACCAAGTTTGGTAAAATCGACCCGAAATTTGGAAAAATTGACACCAAATTTGGAAAATTCAACCCAAAATTTGTTAAAATTGACCAAAATTTCATTGAAATTGACCAAAAATTGTGAAAAATCGACACTAAATTTGGAAAATTTGACCTCAAATTCGGAAAAATTGACACAAAATTTGGGGAAATCGACAGAAAATTCAGAAAAAAATCCCCCAAAAATGAAAAAATAAAAATAAATGCCAAAAAAATCAGACAAAATTTAAAAAAAAATCAGAAAAAAATCCACAAAAAAATCCAACAAAAATGAAAAAATCGAAAAAAATCCCCAAAAAATTGCCAAGAAATCCCAAAAAATTCAGAAAAAAAATCCCCAAAAAAACCAAAACAAAACCAAAAAAATCGAAAAAAAAAAAATCCTGAAAAAATCCAAGAAAGTTGAAATAAAATCCTAAAAAAATCTGAAAAAAATCAGAAAAAAATCCTAAAAATTCCTAAAAAAATCAGAAAAAAATTCCCAAAAAATCCCAAAAATCCCCAAAACCCCCAAACCCCCCCAGGTGTTCCCACCTTGCCAAAAGGCTCGAAGATCCCCAAAAAAACCCCTAAACCCCCCCAAAAATCTGAAATAAATTAAAAAGTGCCGAAAAAATCAGAAAAAACCCCAAAAAATCAGAAAAAAATCAGAAAAAAAACCTCAAAAAAACCCCCAAGAAATCCCCAAAAAATTTAGAAAAAAAATCCCCAAAAAATAAAAAAAAAATCCCAAAAAATCAAAAAAAAAATCTCCAAAAAAATCTGAAAAAATCAGGAAAAAAATCCCCAAAAAATCTGAAAAAAATCAGAAAAAAATCAGAAAAAAATCGGAAAAAAAATCCCAAAAAATCCCCAAAAATCCCAAAAAATCAAAAAAAAAAAAAAATCGAAAAAAAATCGAAAAAATTGAAAAAAAAATCCTCCAAAAAAATCTGAAAAAATCAGAAAAAAAATCCCAAAAAATCAGAAAAAAATCAGAAAAAAATCAGAAAAAAATCGGAAAAAAATCGGAAAAAAATCGGAAAAATTCCCAAAAAATCCCAAAAAATCCAAAAAAATCCCTTAATCCCCCCCAAAGCCCCCAAACCCCCCCCAGGGTTGCCCACCTTGCCAAAAGGCTCAAAGATCCCCAAAAACCCCTAAACCTGCCCAGGTGTGCTGACCTTGCCGAAAAAAAATTGAAAACAATCGCAAATAATGTCCAAAAAATCCCCAAAAATTCAGGAAAAAAATCCCAAAACGTCAAAAAAAAAAATTCCGAAGAAATTGGAAAAAAAAAAAATTTAAAAAAAAATCAGGAAAAAGTAAAAAAAAAAAACCTCAGAATCTCCCCCCCCCCCAAAAAATCCCCAAAAAATCCAGAAAAAAATCAGAAAAAATCAGAAAAAAAAAATCCCAAAAAAAAAAAAAAAAAAAAAGAATCGAAAAAAAATCGAAAAAAATTGAAAAAAAATCCCAAAAAAATCAGAAAAAAATCAGAAAAAAATCGGAAAAAAATCGGAAAAATTCCCAAAAAATCCCCCAAAATCCCAAAAAATTTAAAAAAAAAAAAAAATCGAAAAAAAATCCATAAAAAAATCAGGAAAAAATTGAAAAAAAATCAGAAAAAAATCAGAAAAAAATCAGAAAAAAATCGGAAAAAAATCGGAAAAATTCCCAAAAAATCCCAAAAATTCCCAAAAAATCCCAAAAAGTCCCTTAATCCCCCCCAAAGCCCCCAGACCCCCCCCAGGGTTGCCCACCTTGCCAAAAGGCTCGAAGATCCCCCTGAGCATCTCCTTGGTGATGTTGCAGTGCAGAGAGCCGACGTAGAGCCGCACGGGGCCGCCCGAGCCCTTCTGCAGGGGCGCTGCCATGGCCGCCAGGCGGTTCTTCTCGGCCTGGAAAACGGGAAAATGGGGGAAATTTGGGGGAAATCGGTGAAAAAATGGGGAAAATCGGTGAAAAAATGGGGAAAATGGACCCAAAAATGGGGAAAATCGACCCAAAAATGACCAAAATCCACCCAAAAATTGACCCAAAAATCGCCATGGCTGTCAAACGGTTCTTCTCGGCCTGGAAAACGGGAAAATTGGGAAAATTTGGGGAAAACGGTGAAAAAATGGGGAAAATCAGTGAAAAAATGGGGAAAATAGAGCGAAAAATGGGGAAATTTGACCCAAAAATGGGGAAAATGGACCCAGAAATGGCCAAAATTGACCCAAAAATGGGGAAAATTGACCCAGAAATGGAAAAAATTGATGGAAAAAATGGGAAAATTGGGAAAATTTGGGGAAAAACGGTGAAAAAATGGGGAAAATCGGTGAAAAAATGGGGAAAATAGAGCGAAAAATGGGGAAAAAAGAGCGAAAAATGGGGAAAATAGAGCAAAAAATGGGGAAAATCGACCCAAAAATGGGGAAAATCGACCCAGAAATGGAAAAAATTGATGGAAAAATGGGAAAATTGGGAAAATTTGGGGAAAAACGGTGAAAAAATGGGGAAAATAGAGCGAAAAATGGGGAAAATAGAGCGAAAAATGGGGAAAATAGAGCAAAAAATGGGGAAAATCGACCCAAAAATGGGGAAAATCGACCCAGAAATGGAAAAAATTGATGGAAAAATGGGAAAATTGGGAAAATTTGGGGAAAAACGGTGAAAAAATGGGGAAAATAGAGCGAAAAATGGGGAAAATAGAGCGAAAAATGGGGAAAATAGAGCAAAAAATGGGGAAAATCGACCCAAAAATGGGGAAAATCGACCCAGAAATGGAAAAAATTGATGGAAAAATGGGAAAATTGGGAAAATTTGGGGAAAAACGGTGAAAAAATGGGGAAAATCAGTGAAAAAATGGGGAAAATAGAGCGAAAAATGGGGAAAATAGAGCGAAAAATGGGGAAAATAGAGCAAAAAATGGGGAAAATAGAGCAAAAAATGGGGAAAATCGACCCAAAAATGACCCAGATAGACCCAAAAATGGGGAAAATGGACCCAGAAACGGAAAAAATTGATGGAAAAAATGGGAAAATTGGGAAAATTTGGGGGAAATCGGTGAAAAAATGACGAAAACAGAGCAAAAATGGGGAAAATCGACCCAAAAATGGCCAAAATTGACCCAAAAATGGGGAAAATCGACCCAAAAATGACCCAGATAGACCCAAAAATGGGGAAAATCGACCCAGAAACGGAAAAAATTGATGGAAAAATGGGGAAAATGGGGAAAAAATGGGGAAATTTGGTGAAAAAATGGGGAAAATAGAGCGAAAAATGGGGAAAATTGACCCAAAAATGACCAAAATCCACCCAAAAATTGACCCAAAAATCGCCATGGCTGTCAAACGGTTCTTCTCCGCCTAAAAATGGGAAAATTGGGAAAATTTGGGGAAAAACAGTGAAAAAATGGGGAAAATCGGTGAAAAAATGGGGAAAATAGAGCGAAAAATGGGGAAAATCGACCCAAAAATGGCCAAAATTGACCCAAAAATGGGGAAAATGGACCCAGAAATGGAAAAAATTGATGGAAAAAATGGGAAAATGGGGAAAAAATGGGGAAATTTGGTGAAAAAATGGGGAAAATAGAGCGAAAAATGACCCAGATAGACCCAAAAATGGGGAAAATCGACCCAAAAATGGCCAAAATTGACCCAAAAATGGGGAAAATCGACCCAGAAATGGAAAAAATTGATGGAAAAAATGGGAAAATTGGGAAAATTTGGGGAAAAACGGTGAAAAAATGGGGAAAATCGGTGAAAAAATGGGGAAAATAGAGCGAAAAATGGGGAACATCGACCCAAAAATGGCCAAAATTGACCCAAAAATGGGGAAAATCGACCCAGAAACAGGGAAAATCGACCCAAAAATGGGGAAAATTCAGCCTGAAATGGACAAAATGGGGAAAAAATGGGGAAAAAGGGTGAAAAAATGGGGAAAAAGGGTGAAAAAATGGGGAAAACGGGGAAAAAATGACGAAAATACAGTGAAAAAATGGAAGAAAAATGGAGAAAATTGACCCAAAAATGGGGAAAATGGACCCAGAAATGGGGAAAATGGGGAAAAATGGGGAAAATGGGGAAAAATGGGGAAAATGGGGAAAAATGGGGATAATCAGTGAAAAAATGAAGAAAATTGACCCAGAAATGGGGAAAAAAGAGAAAAAAATGGGGAAAATTGACCCAAAAATGAGGAAAATTGACCCAAAAATGGGGAAAATGGGGGAAAAATGGGGAAAAAAGGTGAAAAAATGGCGAAAATGCACCCAGAAATGACCAAAATCCAGCTGAACATTGACCCAAAATTCAACCCAAAATGGGTCAAAAATGCCCCAAAAATGTCAGAAAAATGCCTCAAAAATGACCCAAAAATAACTCAAAAATGGGGGAAAAAATGGGGAAAAAATGGGAAAAAAATGGGGAAAAAATGGGGAAAAAATGGGGAAAAAAATTGGTGAAAAAATGGCGAAAATAGAACAAAAAATGGGGAAAATTGACCCAAAAATGACCCAAATCTACCCAAAAATGGGGAAAATTCCATCTGAAACTGACAGAATTCAGAAAAAATGGGGAAAATTAGTCAAAAAATGGGGAAAATCGGTGAAAAAAACTCCAAAAATCGGTGAAAAAATGGGGAAAATAGAGTGAAAAATGGGGGGAAAATGGGGGAAATATGGGGAAAAACGGGATTTGGGGTTATTGGTTTATACTGGTTTATACTGGGAGGGAACTGGGAGAGAAAAAATGGTGAAATTCGGTGAAAAAATGGGGAAAATCGGTGAAAAAATGGGGAAAATAGAGCGAAAAATGACCAAAATCGACCCAAAAATGAAGAAAATTGACCCAAAAATGGGGAAAATTGACCCAAAAATAGGGAAAAAAGAGGAAAAAATGGGGAAAATTAGTGAAAAAATGGGGAAAATAGAGTGAAAAATGGGGAAAATTGACCCAGGAATGGGAAAAATGGGTGAAAAAACTGGAAAATGGGGAAAATCAAGGAAAAAATGGGGAAAATCTTGTGAAAAACGGAGGAAAAATGAGGATTTTAGAGCAAAAAAGGAGGAAAATTTGGATGGAAATTTTGGGAAACGTTTGGGAGCAAAATTTGGGGAGAAATAATAGGAAAAAGGTAAAAAAAAAGGGGAAAATTGACCCAAAAATGGGGAAAATGGAACAAAAAATGGGAAAAAAATGTGACAAAAAAAAATTCCGGGAAAAAAAAAAACCCCAAAAAATTTGTAAAAATTCAGAAAAATTCCCTAAAAATTCCTAAAAATTCCCAAAAATTCCCAGGAATCTCACCTGGGAGACCTGGACAATGATTGGCTCTATTTGGAATTTGGGAAAATTTGGGAAAAATCCGAAAAAATTGAAAAAAAATTGGAAAAAACTCAAAAAAAATTAAAAAAAAATTTTAAAAAAATCAGAAAAAATTCCCAAAAAATTCCCAAAAAATTCCAAAAAAATTCCCAAAAATTCCCCAGCTCACCTGTGATGCCTGGATGATAATTGGCTCTATTTGGAATTTGGGAAAATTTGGGAAAAATCCGAAAAAATTGAAAAAAAATTGGAAAAAACTCCAAAAAAAATTCAAAAAAAATTTTTAAAAAATCAGAAAAAATTCCCAAAAAATTCCCAAAAAAATTCCAAAAAAATTCCCAAAAATTCCCCAGCTCACCTGTGATGCCTGGATGATAATTGGCTCTATTTGGAATTTGGGAAAATTTGGGGAAAATCCGAAAAAATTGGAAAAAAATTGGAAAAAACTCCAAAAAAATTCAAAAAAAATTTTTAAAAAATCAGAAAAAATTCCCAAAAAATTCCCAAAAAATTCCCAAAAAATTCCCAAAAATTCCCCAGCTCACCTGTGATGCCTGGATGATAATTGGCTCTATTTGGAATTTGGGAAAATTTGGGAAAAATCTGAAAAAATTGAAAAAAAATTGGAAAAAACTCCAAAAAAAATTCAAAAAAAATTTTTAAAAAATCAGAAAAAATTCCCAAAAAATTCCCAAAAAAATTCCAAAAAAATTCCCAAAAATTCCCCAGCTCACCTGTGATGCCTGGATGATAATTGGCTCTATTTGGAATTTGGGAAAATTTGGGGAAAATCCGAAAAAATTGGAAAAAAATTGGAAAAAACTCCAAAAAAATTCCAAAAAAATTTTTAAAAAATCAGAAAAAATTCCCAAAAAATTCCCAAAAAATTCCCAAAAAATTCCCAAAAATTCCCCAGCTCACCTGTGATGCCTGGATGATAATTGGCTCTATTTGGAATTTGGGAAAATTTGGGAAAAATCCGAAAAAAAATTGGAAAAAAATTCGAAAAAATTCCAAAAAAAATTGAAAAAAATTCCAAAAAAAATCGGGAAAAATCCCCAAAAATTCCCAAAAAATTCCCAAAACTCCTGGAAAGCTCACCTGTGATGCCTGGACGATGATTGGCACCATTCAGGGATTAAGAAAATTTTTAAAAATTCGCCAAAAATAGAAAAAAAATTAAAAAAAAAATCTAAAAAAATCGGAAAAAATTCCAAAAAAAATCGGAAAATTCCCAAAAAATTCCCAAAATTCCCAAAAAGCCTGGAAAGCTCACCTGTGAGGCCTGGACGATGATTTGCACCACTTTTGGAATTTCAGAAATTTGGGAAAAAATTCCAAAAAATCAGAAAAAAAATCGAAAAAATTCGAAAAAATTCGAAAAAAATTGAAAAAAATTCCAAAAAAAAATCAGGAAAAATCCCCAAAAATTCCCAAAAAATTCCCAAAATTCCTGGAAAGTTCACCTGTGATGCCTGGACGATGATTTGCACCACTTTTGGAATTTCAGAAATTTGGCAAAAAAATCCAAAAAATCAGAAAAAAAAATTGAAAAAAAATCGAAAAAATTCGAAAAAAATCGAAAAAAATTCCAAAAAAAATCGGGAAAAATTCCCAAAAATTCCCAAAATTCCCAAAACTCCTGGAAAGCTCACCTGTGAGGCCTGGACGATGATTGGCACCATTTGGAATTTACGAAGGTTTGAAAAAAATTCAAAAAAAATCAGAAAAAAATCACAAAAAATTAAAAAAAAAATCGAAAAAAATCGAAAAAATCGGAAAAAAATCGAAAAAAAATCGGGAAAAATCCCCAAAAATTCCCAAAATTCCACAAACTCCTGGGAAGCTCACCTGTGATGCCTGGACGATGATTGGCACCATTCAGGGATTACGAAAATTTTTTTAAAATTCCCGAAAAATCAAAAAAAAATCACAAAAAATCTGAAAAAAATTCGAAAAAAATCCAAAAAAATTCCAAAAAAAATCGGGAAAAATCCAAAAAAATTCCCCAAATTCCCGGGAAGCTCACCTGTGAGGCCTGGACGATGATTGGCACCATTTGGAATTTACGAAGGTTTGAAAAAAATTCAAAAAAAATCAGAAAAAAATCACAAAAAATTCAAAAAAAATCGAAAAAAAAATCGAAAAAAATCGGAAAAAAATCGAAAAAAAATCGGGAAAAATCCCCAAAAATTCCCAAAATTCCACAAACTCCTGGAAAGCTCACCTGTGATGCCTGGACGATGATTGGCACCATTCAGGGATTAGGAAAATTTTTTTAAAATTCCCGAAAAATCGAAAAAAAAATCACAAAAAATCTGAAAAAAATTCGAAAAAAATCCAAAAAAATTCCCCAAAAAAAATCGGGAAAAATCCCCAAAAATTCCCCAAATTCCCGGGAAGCTCACCTGTGAGGCCTGGACGATGATGGGCACGCCGAGCAGGCGCTGGCCAGTCAGGCCAATGGCCAAAGGAACCGACTGGATCTCACAGAATTCCACGTAAGCGATTCCCTTGGAGCGCCGCGAGTTCCTGTCCGAGATGATCCGCACGTCACGGACCTGGGGGAGAGAAGTTGGGAATTTGGGGATTTTTTGGGATTTTTTGGGGTTTTTTGGGGATTTTTTGGGATTTTTTTGGGATTTTTCGGATTTTTTGGCATTTTTTGGCATTTTTTGGCACTTTTTTCTGATTTTTTTGATTTTTTTCTGATTTTTTAAGGATTTTTTCTGATTTTTTTGACTTTTTTCTGATTTTTTTCACTTTTTTTCTGATTTTTTTCACTTTTTTCTGATTATTTTGCATTTTTTTCTGATTTTTCTGCCATTTTTCCTGCTGTTTTGGCATTTTTTTCTCATTGTTTTTCAATCTCTTTGCGATTCCTGTCCGAGATGATCCGCACGTCACGGACCTGGGGGAGAGAAATTGGGAATTTGGGGATTTTTGGGATTTTTTGGGGATTTTTTGGGATTTTTTGGGGATTTTTGGGCATTTTTGGGCATTTTTTGGCACTTTTTTCTGATTTTTTTGGATTTTTTCTGATTTTTTTCACTTTTTTTCTGATTTTTTTGACTTTTTTTCTGATTATTTTGCATTTTTTTCTGATTTTTCTGCCATTTTTCCTGCTGTTTTGGCATTTTTTTCTCATTGTTTTTCAATTTCTTTGTGAGTTTTTTAAGGATTTTTTCTCTTTTTTGGACTTTTTCTGGGGGATTTTTTTGAATTTTTTTCTGATTTTTTTGGACTTTTTTTCTGATTTTTTTGACTTTTTTTCTGATTTTTTTGGACTTTTTTTCTGATTTTTTTGACTTTTTTTCTGATTTTTTTGATTTTTTTCTGATTTTTCTGCCATTTTTCCTGCTGTTTTGGCATTTTTTCTCATTGTTTTTCAATTTCTTTGTGAGTTTTTTAAGGATTTTTCTCTTTTTTTGACTTTTTTCTGATTTTTTTTCACTTTTTTCCTGATTTTTTTCACTTTTTTTCTGATTTTTTTCACTTTTTTCTGATTTTTCTGCCGTTTTTCCTGCTGTTTTGGCATTTTTTTCTCATTGTTTTTCAATTTCTTTGTGAGTTTTTTAAGGATTTTTTCTCATTTTTTTGACTTTTTTCTGATTTTTTTGATTTTTTGCTGATTTTTTTGAATTTTTTCTGATTTTTTTCACTTTTTTTCTGATTTTTTTGGACTTTTTTTCTGATTTTTTTGATTTTGCATTTTTTTCTCTGATTTTTCTGCCATTTTTCCTGCTGTTTTGGCATTTTTTTCTCATTGTTTTTCAATTTCTTTGTGAGTTTTTTAAGGATTTTTTCTCTTTTTTTTGACTTTTTTCTGATTTTTTGGACTTTTTTTCTGATTTTTTTCACTTTTTTTCTGATTTTTTTCACTTTTTTTCTGATTTTTCTGCCATTTTTTCTGCTGTTTTGGCATTTTTTTCTCATTGTTTTTCAATCTCTTTGCGATTCCTGTCCGAGATGATCCAAACGTCACGGACCTGGGGGAGGGAAAAATTGGGAATTTTGGGGATTTTTGGGATTTGTTGGGAAATTTTGGGGATTTTTAATAATTTTTTGGTGATTTTTTGGGGATTTTTTTTTTTTTTTGGCATTTTTTGGGCATTTTTTATCATTTTTTTTCCAATTTGTTTGGCATTTTTTTGTGACTTTTTGTGATTTTTTCAATATTTTTGTGAATTTTTTGTGATTTTTTTCGGTTTTTTCTGATTTTTTGGGGGGTTTTTTGATGGTTTTTTTTTTATATTTTTGAGATTTTTTAATGATTTTTTGGGGGGATTTTTAAAGATTTTTTGTTGATTCTTTAAAAATTTGTTTAAAGCAATTTTTTTCATTTTTGACAGAATTTTTGGTTCCCTTGGAAAAATGGGAATTCCTGTCTGAGATGATCCAAACGTCACAGACCTGCCAGGAGAGAATTTTGGGATTTTTGGGATTTTTGGAAAATTTTGGGGATTTTTTGGCATTTTTTCTGGTTTTTTTAGGATTTTTCTAAAATTTTTTGGGGATGTTTTATGATCTTTTGGGGATTTTTTCACATTTTTTGTGATATTTTTTTTTTCCTTTTTTAAAAATTTTTGAACATTTTTTGTGATCTTTGGGTGACTTTGTTAACCCGTTTTTATCCATTTTTTGGTGATTTTTTTCCATTGTTTTCCCACTTTTCTGGCATTTTTTGTGATTTTGTTCCAGTTTTTTTCTGATTTTTTGGCACTTTTTTATTTTTTTGGTTCTTTCTGATTTTCTTGACTTTTTTTTGTCTTTTTTTTAGGTTTTTTTTCTGATTTTTTCAGCATTTCCTTGGGTTTGTTCAACGATTTTTTGGGGATTTTTTTTTAATTTTTGTTTGATTTTTTTGGGGATTTTTTGGGGATTTTTTCGATCTTTTGCAGATTTTTAACGATTTTTTTGGGGGATTTTTCAATTACATTTTGGGGGAATTTTAAATGATTTTTTTGGGAGCTTTCTTTTATTTTTCAGGGGATTTTTGATGTTTTTAGAGTGACAGGAATTCCTGTCTGAGATAATCCAAACGTCACCGACCTGGGGGAGAGAAATTGGGAATTTGGGGATTTTTTGGGATTTTTTTGGGATTTTTTGGCATTTTTTGGCACTTTTTGGCACTTTTTGGTGATTTTTTGGGATTTTTTCTGATTTTTTTGAATTTTTTTCTGATCTTTTTGACGTTTTTCCTGATTTTTTTGATTTTTTTCTGATTTTTCTGCCATTTTTCCTGTTTTTGGCATTTTTTTCATTGCTTTCTTTCTTCTGAATTTTTCAGGCATTTTTCCTGCTTCTTTGGCATTTTTTTCTGATTGTTTTTGAATCTTTTTGTGATTTTTTTTGACTTTTTCTGATTTTCTTGACTTTTTTCCATTTTTTTCACTTTTTTTCTGATTTTTTGCTTTTTCCTCTTTTTTGGCATTTTTTCTCATTGTTTTTTAATGTCTTTGTGATTTTTTGGGCATTTTTTCTGGATTTTTTCTGACTTTTTTGGAAATTTTTTGAAATTTTTTCTCATTTTTTGGGGCATTTTTTGGCATTTTTTCTGATTTTTTTCCGATTTGGCATTTTTGGCGATTTTTTTGGGTTTTCTTTTTTCTGATTTTTTGGGCATTTTTTTGGGGATTTTTTCCCAATTTTTTTCTCTTTTTTTTTTTAGCACTTTTTTGTGATTTTTTTCAATTTTTTCCTAATTTTTTGGGCAATTTTTTGTGATTATTTTGTGATTTTTTTCAATTTTTTTGGGATTTTTTTTGTGATTTTTATCAATTTTTTGGGAATTTTTTCCGGACTTTTGTTCCGATTTTTTCCCAATTCTTTAAGGATTTTCTTGCAGATTTTTTATGACTTTTTGGGGTTTTTTTCTGATTTTTTTTTTTTTTTGATTCTTTTTGGACTTTTTGGGTTTTATGGGAATTTTTTCCATTTTTTGGAGACTTTTAATGTTTTTTGGGGGATTTTTTTTATTTTTTGGAAGCTTTTTTTTATTTTTGAGGGAATTTTTGATTTCCTTGGAGAAATGAGAATTCCTGTCTGAGATGATCCAAACGTCACAGACCTGCAGGAGAGAAAAATTGGGATTTTGGAGATTTTGGGGAATTTTTGGGAATTTTGGCTCTTTTTTTTATTTTTTGGGGGATTTTTAATGATTTTTTTGTGGTTTTTTCTGACTTTTTTGGCATTTTTTGTAATTTTTCTCCATTTTCTTATCTGATTTTTTGGCATTTTTTTCTGATTTTTTGGCATTTTTCTCTCTTTTTTTTCCCTTTTTTCTCTGATTTTTTTTGCATTTTTTGTGATTTTTTGTGATTTTTTCCCTGATTTTTTTGGGCATTTTTAAATGATTTTTTTCGATTTTTTCTGCTCTTTTGGGCTTTTTTTTCCTGATTTTTTTTACCTTTTTTTGTGATTTTTTTCAATTTTTTTCTGATTTTTTAGGCATTTTTAAATGACTTTTCTAGATTTTTTTTCTGATTTTTTTGGTGAGCTTTTTCAATTTTTTTCCTATTTTTTTGGTGATTTTTTTCAATTTTTTTCTGATTTTTTAGGCATTTTGAAATTACTTTGTCCAGATCTTTTTTTCCAATTTTTTTGGTGAGATTTTTCAATTTTTTTCCAACTTTTTTTGGTGATTTTTTCAAAATTTTTTTCTGATTTTTTAGGCATTTTTAAATTATTTTTCTAGATTTTTTTTTCTGATTTGTTTGGTGAGCTTTTTCAATTTTTTTCCGATTTTTTTTGTGATTTTTTTCAATTTTTTTCTGGTTTTTCTCCAGATTTTTTTGGTGAGCTTTTTCAATTTTTTTCCAATTTATTTTGGTGATTTTTTTCAATTTTTTTCTGATTTTTTAGGCATTTTTGAATTATTTGTCCAGATCTTTTTTTTCCGATTTTTTTGGTGAGATTTTTCAATTTTTTTCTGATTTTTTTTGGTGATTTTTTTCAATTTTTTTCTGATTTTTTAGGCATTTTTAAATTACTTTTCCAAATTTTTTTCTGATTTTTTTGGTGAGCTTTTTCAATTTTTTTCTGATTTTTTTTCTGATTTTTTTCAATTTTTTTCTGATATTTTTCCAGCATTTTTTAGATGAGCTTTTTCAGAATTTTTTTCCAATTTTTTTTGGTGAGTTTTTTTCAATTTTTTTCTGATTTTTTAGGCGATTTTTTTCAATGATTTCTCTGATTTTTTTTCTGATTTTTTTTGGTGAGCTTTTTCAATTTTTTTTCCGATTTTTTTTTTTGGTGATTTTTTTTCAATTTTTTTCTAATTTTTTTGTGATTTTTTCGATTTTTTCCAGATTTTTTTTGGGAATTTTCTCAGAATTTCTTAAAAACTTTTCGGAGATCGTTTCCGATTTTTTTTTATCATTTCTGGACTTTTCAGGGGATTTTTCGAGGTTTTTTTTTCGGGTTTTTTGGCATTTCTTCAATTTCTTGCAGGTTTTTTTTTCCAGAATTTCCCGGAATTCCCTAAAATCTCCCAGAATTTCCCGGAATTTCCCGGAATTTCCCGGAACTTTCCGGAATTCCCACCTTTCCGACGGCGGAGAAGAAATCCTCGAGGTCCCTCGGTCGGATCCTGGCGGCGAGCTGCATGCAGAACACCGTCCTGGCGTCCCTCTCCTCGGGGCTCAGCGACCCCAGAGGCTCCCTGGGAACAGAAAATTCCAAAATTTGGGAAATTCCGGAAAATTCCGGAAAATTCCGGAAAAATCCGCGTGGAAATCGGGTGAAAAATGGTGAAAATAGAGCAAAAATCACTCAAAATCGACCCAAAGATGGCTCAAATTGACCCTAAAATGGAACTGAAATGGAGTTACAATATTGCCTGGAATGACTGAATTCCCAAAATTTGGGAAATTCTGGAAAATCCCGGAAAATTCCGGAAAAATCCGCGTGGAAATCGGGTAAAAAATGGTGAAAATAGAGCAAAAATCGACCCAAAATGATCAAAGTTGGAGCTAAAAGACCCAAAATGGAGTTGAAATATTCCCTGGAATGAGGAAATTCCGAAATTTGGGAAATTCCGGAAAATTCCGGAAAAATCCGCGTGGAAATCAAGCGAAAAATGGCGAAAATTGACCCAAAAATGGCTCAAAATTGACCCAAAAATATCCCCAAAGCGTCCTGGCGTCCCTCTCCTCGGGGCTCAGAGACCCCAGCGGCTCCCTGGGAACAGACAGAATTCCCAAATTTGGGAAATTCCGGAAAATCCGGAAAATTCCGGAAAAATCCGCGTGGAAATCGGGCGGAAAATGGCGAAAATAGCAGCAAAAATCGAACCCAAAATAGCTCAAAATTGACCCAAAATGGAGCTAAAAAGACCCAAAATGGAGTTAAAATAATCCCTGCAATGAGGAAATTCCCGAAATTTGGGAAATTCCGGAAAATTCCGGAAAATCCGCGGAAATCGAACGGAAAATGGCAAAAATTGACCCAAAAATGGCTCAAACGCAAATACAAAAAATGAGCAAAAATCGACCCAAAAATGGCTCAAATTGCCCTAAAATGGAACTGAAATGGAGTTAAAATATTGCTCTGGAATGACGGAATTCCCGAAATTTGGGAAATTCTGGAAAATCCCGGAAAATTCCGGAAAAATCCGCACGAGAATCGAGTGAAAAATGGCGAAAATTGACTCAAAATCATCGAAAATCGACCCAAAAATGGTTCAAATTGCCCCAAAATGGAGCTGAAATGGAGTTAAAATATTGCCTGGAATGACGAAATTCCCGAAATTTCGGGAAATTCCGGAAAATCCCGGAAAATTCCAGAAAAAATTCCCAAAGCAGGCGAGAATCGAGTGAAAAATGGCAAAAATTGACCCAAAATGAAGCCAAAATGCCACCAAAAATGGAGCTAAAAGGACCCAAAATTGAGTTGAAATATTCCCTGGAATGAGGAAATTCCCAAAATTCTAGGAAATTCCAGAAAAATCTGGAAAATTCCGGAAAAATCTGCGCGGAACTCGACCGGAAAACGGCAAAAATCGACCCAAAATGAGCAAAAATCGACCCAAAAATGGCTCAAATTGCACCCAAAATGGAATTGAAATGGAGTTAAAATATTCCCTGGAATGACAGAATTCCCGAAATTTGGGAAATTCCGGAAAATCCTGGAAAATTCCGGAAAAATCCGCATGAGAATCGAGTGAAAAATGGCGAAAATTGACCCAAAATGAACAAAAATCGACCCAAAAATGGTTCAAATTGCCCCAAAATGGAGCTAAAATGGAGTTACAATATTGCTCTGGAATGAGAGAATTCCCGAAATTCCGGAAAACTCTGGAAATTTCTGGAAAATTCCAGAAAAAATTCCCAAAGCAGGTGCGAAAATCGAGTGAAAAGTGGCGAAAATTGACCCGAAAGAGGCCAAAATTCCACCAAAAATGGAGCTGAGAAAGACCCAAAATGGAGTTGAAATATTCCCTGGAATAAGGAAATTCCCAAACTTTGGGAAATTCCGGAAAAATCCGGAAAATTCCAGAAAAAATGGCGCGAAAATCGGGTAAAAAACAGCGAAAATTGACCCAAAAAAGCTCAAATTTCACCCAAAATGGAGTTGAAAAACTCCCTGGAAAAGAGAAAAAATCAAAATTCCCCAAAATTCCAAAAAAATTCCAAAAAAAATTCCCGAAAAAAAGAGCGCCAAAGTTCCTCCAAAATAACACGGAATTCCCTTAAAAAAAATCCAAATTTTTCCACCGAAATTTCCCATTTTTTCCTCCGAAAATCCCAATTTTTTCCCTTAAAAATTCCCCATTTTTCCCCCCAAATTTCCCATTTCCTCCCAAAATTCTCATTTCCCCCAAAATTCCCGTTTTTCCCCCCAAATCCCAAATTTTTCCCCTCAAAAATCCAGATTTTTCCCCCAAAATCCCAATTTTTCCCTTAAAAAAATCCCATTTTCTCCTCTTTAAAAATCCCCATTTTCCCCAAAATTTTCCATTTTTCCCCAAATTTTCCATTTCCTCCCAGAATTCCCATTTTCTTCTCCCAAAATTCCATTTTTTCCCTTAAAAAAATCAAAATTTTTCCCCCAAAATTCCCTTTTTTCCCTTAAAAATTCCTTTTTTCCCCAAAATTCCCATTTCTTTCCCCCAAAATCCCCAAATTTTTCCCTTTAAAAATTCCATTTTTTCCCAAAACTCCCGATTTTCCCTTAAAAAATCCAAATTTTTTCCCCAAAATTCCCAAATTTCCCTTTAAAAATCCCAATTTTTCCCTTTAAAAACCCAAATTTTTCCCATAAAAAATTACATTTTTCCCCCCAAAATTCCCATTTTTCCTCCCAAATTTCCCAATTTCCCCCAAAATTCCCCCCCAACCCCCCAATTTTTTTCCTTTAAAAAAAATCTCAATTTTTCCCTTAAAAAACCCAAATTTTTCCCACAAAAATTCCTTTTTTTCTCCCACGTTTCCCAATTTTTCCCCAAAATTCCCATTTTTTCCCTTAAAAATTACTGTTTTCCCCCAAAAATTCCCATTTTTCCACCCAAATTTCCTCCCAAATTCCCATTTTCCCCCAGAATTCCCAATTTTTCCCAAAAATTCCCATTTTTTCCCTTAAAAATTCCCTTTTTTCTCCCAAATTTCCTCCCAAAATTCCCAATTTTCCCCTTAAAAAATCCAAATTTTTTCCCCAAAATTCCCATTTTTCCCCAAAATCCCCATTTCCCCCAAATCCCAATTTTTCCCTTTAAAAATCCAAATTTTTCCTTTAAAAATGACATTTTTTCCCCCAAATTCCCAATTTTTCCCCAAAATTTCCCATTTTTCTTCCCAAAAATCCCATTTTTCCCCAAAATTCCCAGTTTTTCCCTTAAAAATTACATTTTTCCCCCAAATTTTCTCCCAAAATTCCCAATTTTCCCTTAAAAAAAATTCAAAATTTTTCCCTTAAAAGTTGCATTTTTTCCCCCCAAAATCCCCATTTTTTCCTTTAAAAAAATCCCAATTTTTCCCTTAAAAAACCCAAGTTTTTCCCATAAAAATCCCATTTTCCCCCAAATTTCCTCCCAAAATTCCCATTTTTTCAACCAAAATTCCATTTTTCTTCCCAAAATTCCATTTTTCTTCCCAAAATTCCCATTTTTTCCCTCAAAAATTACATTTTTTCCCCCAAAAATTCCCTATTTTCCCCCAAATTTCCTCCCAAATTCCCATTTTTCCCCCAAATCCCAATTTTTCCCTAAAAAAAATCCCAATTTCTCCCTAAAAAAATTCAAAATTTCCCTAAAAAAATCCAAATTTTTCCTTTAAAAAAATCCATATTTTTCCCCTAAAAATCCCAAATTTCCCCCCAAAATTCCCATTTTTTTCCCAAAATTCCCATTTTTTTCCCAAAATTCCCATTTTTTTCCCCATTTCTCACCTCCCAGGACTCTTCTCTCGATACAAAGGACTTTTGCTGTGACCAAAGCGACGCCTGGGGGGGAAAAAAAATCCCAAAAAATCAGGAAAATCCCCAAAATTCCAAAGGTTTTTCGGGAATTTCAGGGTTTTTCCCAAAATTCCAAATTTTCCCCAATAATTCCTATTCTTTTCCCCAAAAAATTCCATTTTTTCCCCCAAAACTGCATTTTTTCTCAAAAAAAATTCAATTCTTTTTCCAAAAAAAATCAATTTTTTCCCAAAAATTCCAATTTTTTTCCCAAAAAATTCAATTTTTTTCCCGAAAAAACTCATTTTTTCCCCAAAAAAATTCCATTTTTTTCCCCAAAAATTCCATTTTTTTATCCCCAAAAATGCTTTTTTTCCCCAAAAAAGATTCAATTTTTTACCCCAAAAAATTCCATTTTTTAACCCCAAAAAATTCCCCCAAAATTTTTTTCCCCAAAAAATTCCATTTTTTTACCCCAAAAATTTCCATTTTTTTCCCAAAAAATTCAATTTTTTTCCCCCCAAAAATTCTATTTTATTTACCCCCAAAATTTTTTTCCCTGGAGGAAAAAAACCAAAAAATCAGGAAAATCCCCAAAATTCCAAAGGTTTTTCAGGAATTTCAGGTTGTTTCCCAAAATTTTGCTTTTTCCCCAAAAAATTCCTATTTTTTTCCCCAAAAAATTCCATTTTTTAACCCCAAAAAATCAATTTTTTCCCCAAAATATTCAATTTTTTTCCCCAAAAAAATTCCATTTTTTACCCCAAAAATTCCATTTTTTAACCCAAAAAAAATCAATTTTTTTCTCCAAAAATTTCCATTTTTTCCCCCAAAAAATTCCATTTTTTTCTACTAGAAATTCTGGTTTTTCCCCAAAATAAATCTTTTTTTTCCCCAAAAATTTCTGGTTTTTTCCTCCAAAACGTCAAATTTTTTTCACCAGAAATTCTGATTTTTCCTCCAAAAAATTCAATCTTTTTCCCCAAAAACTCCTTTTTTTCCCCAAACATTCCTTTTTTTCTCAAAATATTCAATTTTTTCCCCCAGAAATTCTGATTTTTTCACCCAAAAAATTCCATTTTTTCTCCCAAAACCTCCATTTTTTTTCTCAAAAATCTCAATTTCCCTGATTTTTTCACCCAAAAATTCAAATTTTTTTTCCATTTTTCCTCCTAAAAATCACATTTTTTCCCCTAAAAACTCCATTTTTTCACCCAAAAACTCCATTTTTTCTCTCAAAAATCCCATTTTTTCCTGATTTTTTCCCCCAAAAATTCAAATTTTTTCCATTTTTCCTCCCAAAAATCCCATTTTTCCCCAAAAAATTCAATTTTTTCTCCATTTTTTCCTCCTAAAAATCACATTTTTTGTGTTAAAATCTCCATTTTTTCACCTAAAATCTTCATTTTTTCACCTAAAATCTTCATTTTTTCACCCAAATTTCCCAATTTCTCCCAGATTTTCCCAAATTCCCATTTTTTCTCCCCAACCTGCTCCTCTCCTCGCGGCTCCTCCTCTCCCTGCTCTGCTCAGAAAAACTCCAGTTTTTCACCCAAAAATCCCATTTTCCTTTTCCTCCCAAATAATCTGATTTTTCCTCCAAAAAATTCAATTTTTTTTCCATTTTTCCTCCCAAAAATCACATTTTTTGCCTTAAAATCTCCATTTTTTCACCTAAAATCTTCATTTTTTCACCTAAAATCTTCATTTTTTCACCCAAAATCTCCATTTTTTCTCCCAAAATTCCCAATTTCTCCCAGATTTTCCCAAATTCCCATTTTTTCTCCCCCAACCTGCTCCTCTCCTCGCGGCTCCTCCTCTCCCTGCTCCTGCTCCTCCTCCTCTCCCTGCTGCGGCTGCGATGGCGACTGCGGCGGCTGCGGCTGCGGCTGCGGCGGCGCCGCTCCCGGTCACGGCTGGAAGGAAGCAGAATTCCCAAATTCTGACCCAAAATTGGGAAAATTCGACCCGAAATTTGGGGGAGTGAAAAAAACCGCGAAGAAAATCGGGTAAAGTGGCGAAAAATGGGGAAAAGTTGGTGAAATTTGAGGAGTTTTAGCTCAAAATGCACAAATTTCACCCAAAATCCCCAAAATTTCAACCCAAAATCCCCAAATTTCACCCAAAATCCCCAAATTTCAGCCAAAATCCCAAAATTCAACCCAAAATCCCCAAATTTCACCCAAAATCCCCAAATTTCACCCAAAATCCCAAATTTCACCCAAAATCCCAAAATTTCAGCCCAAAAATCCACAAAAATCCAAGAATTTCAGACCCAAAAGCCAAGAATTTCAACCCAAAATCCCAAGAAATCCCAAAATTTTGGCCCAAAATCCCAAATTTCAGCCCAAAATCTGGGATTTGAGCCCAAAATCCCAACGAAATCCCCAAAATTTCACCCAAAATCCCAAAATTTCAACCCAAAATCCCCAAAATTTTAACCCAAAATGCACAAATTTTGACCCAAAATCCCAAAATTTCAACCAAAATCCCCAAAATTTCAACCCACAATTCCAGGATTTCAACCAAATTCCCAAAAAATCCCCAAATTTCAGCCCAAAATTCCTAAAAAATCCCCAAATTTCACCCAAAATTCCCCAAAAATCCCCAAATTTCAGCCCAAAATCTCAAGATTTCAGTCAAAATTCTAAGAAATCCCCAAAATTTCACCCAAAATCCCAAAATTTCACCCAAAATCCCAAAATTTCAACCCAAAATCCCCAAAATTTTAACCCAAAATCCCCAAATTTCACCCCCCCCCCCCCCCCCCCCCCCCCCCCCAAACCCCCAAACCCAAATCCCCCAAACCCCCAATCACCCAAAATCCCCAAATTTCACCCCCCCCCCCCCCCCCCCCCCCCCCCCCCAAACCCAAAATCCCCAAAATTTCAACCCATAATCCCCAAATTCCCTAAAAACTCCCAAATTTTCCTAAAATTTCCCCCAAATTTCCCCCAAAATTCCCAAAATTTCCCCTAAAATTCCCCAAAAATCCTCAAAATTCCCTTAAAATGCCCAAATTTTCCCAAAATCCTCAAAATTCCCCCAAATATTTACTCAAAATTTCCCCAAAATACCCAAAAATTGCCAAAAATGCCACAAAAATCCCAAATTTCCCCAAAATTCCCCAAAATTCACCCAAGAATTCCCAAAATTTCCCCAAAATTCCCAAAATTTCCCCAAAATTCCCTAAAATTTCTCCCAAAATTCCCCAAATTTCACCAGAAATTCCCAAATTTTCCCAAATTTCCCTTTGAAATTCCCAAAATTTCTCCAAAATTCCCAAAATTCCCAAAATTTTCACCAAAATTTCCAAAAATTCTTCCAAAAATCCAAAAATTTCACCAAAAATTTCTCCAAAAACCCCAAAATTTTGCCTCAAAAACCCCCAAAATCCCAAAATTTTCACCAAAAATCAAAAAAATTCCTTTGAAAATCTGAAAATTTTGCTTCAAAATCCCCAAAAATCCCAAAAATTCCCAAATTTTCGCCAAAATTCCCCAAAACTCCCAAAATTTCCCCCAAAATTCCTCAAAATTTCCCCCAAAATTCCCTAAATTTCCAAAAATTCCCCCAAAAACTCCCAAATTTCCCAAAAGTTCCCCCAAAATTACCCAAAAATCCCCCGAATTTCTCATATTTCCCCCAAGAACTCCCAAAATTCCCTTAGAATTCCCAAAAATTTCCCAAATTTCCCCAAAATTTTCCCCAAAAATTCCAAAATTCCCCCCAAATCCCCAAATTTCCCCCAAAATCCCCCAAATTTTGCCCCCAAAAACTCCCAAAATTTCCTCAAAATCCCTCAAATCTCCCCAAAAATTCCTAAAATTCCCAAAATTCCCCCCAAAACCCCAAAAATTCCTCCAAAATTCCCCCAAAAATCCATCAAAATTCCCTTAAAATCCCCAAATTTCAAAAAAAATTCCCAAATTTTCCCCAAAATTCCCCAAAATTCCCAAATTTTCCCCAAAATTTTCCCCAAAATTCCCCAAACTTCCCCAAAAATCCCCAAAAATTCCCTTAAAATCCCCAAATTTTCCCCCCAAAATCCCCAAAAATTCCCAAATTTCTCCCAAAAATTCCCAAATTCCCCCAAAGATCCTCAAAAATCCCAAAAATTCCCCAAAAAACTCCCCCAAATTCCCCAAATTTTCCCCAAATTTCCCCCAAAAAGCTCCCAAATTCCCCCAAAATTCCCCAAAAATCCATAAAAATTCCCAAATTTTCCCCAAATTCCCCCAAAATTCCCAAAACTTCCCGAAATTCCCCAAAATCCCAGCTCACCTGTGTCTGTGCTCGCGGCTCCTGCTGCGACTGCGCTTCTTCCTGCTGCTGAGAAATTGGGGAGGAAAACCAGAATTTTGGGAAAATTCAGGAGAAAAACCATAAATTTGGGAAAATTTCAGGAGAAAAACTCAAAATTTGGGGAGAAAAATTCAAAATTTGGGAGAATTTGGGGAGAAAAGCCAAAATTTGGGGAGAAAAATCAAAAAATTTGGGAAAATTTGGGGGGAAGAATCCAAAATTTGGGAAAATTTGGGGAGAAAACCTCAAAATTTGGGGAGAAAAACCCAAAATTAGGGAAAATTCAGGAGAAAAACCCAAAATTTGGGAAAATTTCAGGAGAAAAACTCAAAATTTGGGAAAATTTTGGGGAGAAAAACTCAAAATTTGGGAAAATTTGGGGAAAAAAGCCAAAATTTGGGGAGAAAAACCCAAAATTAGGGAAAATTCAGGAGAAAACCCCAAAATTTGGGAAAATTTCAGGAGAAAAACTCAAAATTTGGGAAAATTTGGGGAGAAAAATTCAAGATTTGGGAGAATTTGGGGAGAAAAGCCAAAATTTGGGGAGAAAAATCAAAAATTCAGGAAAATTTGGGGGGAAGAATCCAAAATTTAGGAGAAAAACCCAAAATTGGGGAAAATTTGGGGAGAAAAACTCAAAGTTTGGGGAGAAAAATCCAAAGTTTGGGAAAATTTCAGGAGAAAAACCCAAATTTGGGGAGAAAAACCCAAAATTTGGGAAAATTCAGGAGAAAAACCATAAATTTGGAAAGAAAAACCCAAAAATTAGGGAGAAAATCCCAAAATTCAGGAAAATTTGGGGAGAAAATCCCAAAATTTGGGGAGAAAAACCCAAAATTTGTGAAAAATTCGGAGAAAAACCCAAATTTGGGAGAAT
Organism: Entomyzon cyanotis; assembly: GCA_024500445.1. Taxonomy (NCBI): domain Eukaryota; kingdom Metazoa; phylum Chordata; class Aves; order Passeriformes; family Meliphagidae; genus Entomyzon; species Entomyzon cyanotis. Next base: position 397,597 of record JAKEPQ010000285.1, on the reverse strand, counting down.
TTGGGGAGAAAAATCGAAAATTGGGGAAAATTTGGGGAGAAAAACTCAAAATTTGGGAAAATTTGGGGAGAAAACCACAAAGTTTGGGGAGAAAAAACCAAAATTTGGGAAAATTGGAGAGAAAAACCCAAAATTTGGGAGAATTTGGGGAGAAAATTCCAAAATTTGGGAAAATTCAGGAGAAAAACCATAAATTTGGAAAGAAAAACCCAAAAATTAGGGAGAAAATCCCAAAATTCAGGAAAATTTGGGGAGAAAATCCCAAAATTTGTGAAAAATTCGGAGAAAAACCCAAATTTGGGAGAATTTGGGGAGAAAAATCAAAAATTGGGGAAAATTTGGGGAGAAAATCCCAAAATTTGGGGAGAAAAACACAAAGTTTGGGGAGAAAAAACCAAAATTTGGGAAAATTGGAGAGAAAAATCCAAAATTTGGGGAAATTCAGGAGAAAACCCCAAAATTTGGGAGAAAACCTCAAAATTTGGGGAGGAAAAGCCAAAATTTGGGAAAATTTAGGGAGAAAAAACCCAAATTTAGGAAAATTCAGGAAAAAAACCCAAAATTTGGAGAGAAAACCCAAAAATTCAGGAAAATTTGGGGAGAAAACCCCAAAATTTGGGAGAATTTGGGGAGAAAAATCAAAAATTGGGGAAAATTTGGGGAGAAAATTCCAAAATTTGTGGAAAATTCAGGAGAAAAACCATAAATTTGGGGAGAAAAACCCAAAGTTTAGGAAAATCTGGGAAAAATTCAGGAGAAAAACACAAAGTTTGGGAAGAAAAATCCAAAATTTGGGAAAATTTGGGGAGAAAAATCCAAAATTTGGGGAAAAAACCCAAAAATTAGGGAGAAAATCCCAAAATTGGGGAAAATTTGGGGAGAAAAATCAAAAATTGGGGAAAATTTGGGGAGAAGAACCCAAAATTTGGGGAGAAAAACCCAAAATTTGGGGAGAAAAACCTGAAATTTGGGGAGAAAAATTCAAAAATTTGGGAGAATTTGGGGAGAAAAACCCAAAATTCCCCCAAAAGAACCAAAATTCCCAAAAAGAAATTCCCAAAATTCCCTAGGAATTCCCAAAAATCCCCAGAAATTCCCAAAATTTATCAAATTCATCCAAAATTTTAAAAAAATTCAAAAAATTTCCCAAAATTCATCGAATTTGCCCCAAATTTAATCAAATTCACCCAAAATTCCTGAAAAAATTCCCAAAGTTCACCCAAAAATTCCCAAAAAAACCCCAAAATTCCCCAAGAACTCCCAAAAATTCCCCAAAATCCTTTAAAAAATTCCCAAAAAGAACCGAAATTCCCAAAAAAATTCCCCAAACCCCCAAAATTCAAAAAAAAATTCCCCAAAAAATTCCCAAAATATTCTCAAAAAATTCCCAAAAAGACCCCAAAAACTCCACAGAAAGTCCCAAAAAAATTCCCAAAAAAATTCCCCAAAAATTCCCCAAGAAATTCCAAAAAATCCAAAAAAATTCCCAAAAATTCCAAAAAAAAATTCCCAAAAAAATTCCCCAAAATTCCCAAAAAATTCTCCAAGAAATTCCAAAAAAAAATTCCCCAAAAATTCCCCAAGAAATTCCAAAAAATCCCCCAAAAAATTCCCAAAATTCCAAAAAAAATTCCCGAAAAAATTCCCCAAAATTCCCCAAAATTCCCCAAAAAATTCCCAAAAATTCCCCAAAAAGTCCCCAAAAATCCAAAAAAAATTCCCAAAAAAATTCCCAAAATTCCCCAAAAATTCCCCAAGAAATTCCCAAAAATTCCCCAAGAAATTCCCCAAAAAAGTCCCAAAAAATTCCCAAAAATTGCCCCAAAAATTCCCCAAAATCTCCCAAAAATTCCCCAAAAAATCCCCAAAAATTCCCCCAAAAAATTCCCAAAAAAATTCCAAAAAAATTCTCCAAAAAATTCCCAAAAATTCCCCAAAAAGTCCCCAAAAATCCCCCCAAAAATTCCCAAAAAAAATTCCCAAAATTCCCCAAAAATTCCCCAAGAAATTCCCCAAAAAAGTCCCCAAAAAATTCCCAAAAATTGCCCCAAAAATTCCCCAAAATCTCCCAAAAATTCCCAAAAAATCCCCAAAAATTCCCCAAAAAATCCCCAAAAATCCCAAAAAAAAATTCCCCAAAAAATTCCCAAAATTCCAAAAAAAATTCCCCAAGAAATTCCCCAAAAAAGTCCCCAAAAAATTCCCAAAAATTGCCCAAAAAATCCCCAAAATTCCAAAAAAAATTCCCAAGAAATTCCCAAAAATTCCCCAAAAATTCCCCAAAAAAAATCCCAAAAAATTCCCAAAAATTCCCCAAAAATTCCCCAAAAAAATTCCCAAAAAATGTCCCAAAAATTCCCGAAATTCCCGAAATTCCTCACCTGCTGCTGCTGCTCTCCTTCTTGGGCTCCTTGGCTTCCTCCTGGCTTGGCTTTGGGAAAAAATGGGATTTGGGGTCAAAATTTGGGAATTTTGGGAATTCTGAGGTGAGATTTTGGGATTTTTGGAAGAATTTTTGGGATTTTTGGAAAAACCTTTGGGATTTTGAAAGGAATTTTTGGGATTTTAGGGAATTTTGAGGCAAAATGTTCAGATTTTTGAAGGAATTTTTGGGAATTTCTTAAGGAATTTTTGGGATTTTGGGTCAAAATTTAGGGATTTTGCAGAATTTTGGGAGAAATTCTGGGATTTTTAAAGGAATTTTTGGGATTTGTGGAAGAATTTTGGGATTTTTGGACGAATTATTTCGATTTTTGGTGAAAATTTTGCCATTTTGGGGAATTTTGAAGCAAAATTTGGGGATTTTTAAAGGAATTTTTTGGATTTTTTAGTGAATTTTTTTGATTTTTTGGAATTTTAAGGCAAAATTTTTGGGTGAAATTTTGGGATTTTTGGAAGAATTTTGGGGATTTTTGGTGGAAATTTGGGATTTTGAGGAATTTTTGGGTGAAATTTTGGGATTTTTGGAGGAATTTTTGGGATTTTGGGGGAAAATTTTGGGATTTTGGGGAATTTCGAAGCAAAATTTTCGGATTTTTGAAGAAATTTTTGGGATTTTTCGTGAAAATTTGGGAATTTTGGGAATTCTGAGGTGAAATTTTGGGATTTTTGGAAGAATTTTTGGGAATTTTGGTGAAAATTTGGGATTTTGGTGAATTTTTGGATGAAATTTTGGGATTTTTGGTAAAAATTTTGGGATTCTCTGGGAATTTTGGGGTGAAATTCCAGGATTTTGGAGCATTTCCTGGAAAATTCTCAAAAAATTCCCAAAAAATTCCCAGAAAATCCTAAAATTCCCAAAAAAATCTCAAAAATTCCCCAAAAAATCCCAAAATTCCAGAAAAAATCCAAAATATTCCTAGAAAATTCCCAAAATTCCAAAAGGAAAATTGCCAAAAATCCCAGGCAAAAAGATCCCAAAAAATTTCCAGAAAAATCCCAAAAATTCCCAGAAAATTCCAGGAAAATTCCAAAGCAAAATCCCAAAAATTCCACCAAAAATTTCAACATTCCTGGAAAATCCCCCCAAAATTCCTAAAAAATTCCCACAAATTCCACAAAAATTTTTTAAAAAATCCCCAAAATTCCCAGAAAAGTCCCAAAAGTTCCAGAAGAAAATTCCCAAAATTCCTGGAAAATTCCCAGAAACTCTGAGAAATTCCCAAAATTTTCCCAAAAATTCCCAAAATACTAAAAAAATTCCCTGAAATTCCCGGAAAATCCCCCAAAGTTCCTGGAAAATTCCCAAAAATTCCCACAAAACTCTCAAAATTCCCAGAAAATCAAAAAAAAAAAACCCCTGAGAAAATTTTAAAAAAATTCCTGGAAAATCCCACAAAAATCCCAGAAAATTCTTGGAAATTTCCCAAAAATCCCCAAAATTGCAAAGGAAAATTCCTAAAATTCCAAATGAAAATTCCCAAAAATTCTCAAAAATCCCAAAAAAATTCCTGCAATTCTGAGAAAATTCCCAAAAATTCCAAGAAAAAAAGGTAAAATTCAAAAAAAATTCCTGGAAAATCCAAAAAAAAATTCCTGGAAATTCCAAAAATTCCTAGAAAATCCACAAAAATTCCCAAAAATTCCTGGAAAAATCTCCAAATTTAAAAAATAATCTCAAAATTCCAGGAAAATCCCCCAAAAATTGCAGGAAAATTCCCAAAATTCAAAAAAAACTCCAAAGGAAAATTCCCAAAACTCCCCAAAATAAATCCCAAAATTTCAGGAAAATTCCCCAAAATTCCTAGAAAATTCCCAAAAATTCCGAAGTTCCAGAAAAATTTTTGGAAATTTCCCAGGAAATCCCAAAATTCCCCAAAAATCCTCAAAATTCCAAAGGAAAATTCCCAAAATTCCCAGAAAATTCCCAGAAAATCCAGTAAAATTGCAGGAAAATTCCCAAAATTCCAAAAAAAATCCCCCAAAATTCCCAGAAAATTCCCAAAATTCCCAGAAAAACAAAAAAAAAAAATCCCGGAAAATTCCCAGAAAATTTTTAAAAAATCCCAAAGGAAAATTTCCAAAAATTCCAAAAAAAATCCCCAAAATTTCTTCAAAAATTCCCCAAAATCTCCCAAAATTCCCAGAAAATTCCCAAAAATTTCTGGAAAAATCCCCAAAATTCCTGGAAAATCCAAAAAAAATCCCCCAAAATTCCCAAAACTCCCAAAAAAAATCCCAAAATTTCAGGAAAATTCTCCAAAATTGCCAGAAAATTCCCAAAAATTCCAAAGTTCCAGGAAATTTTTTTGAAATTTCCCAGGAAATCCCAAAATTCCCCAAAAATCCTCAAAATTCCAAAGGAAAATCCCCAAAATTGTGGGAAAATCAAGAAAAATCCCCCAAAATTCCAAAAGAATTCCCAAAAAAATCAAAGAAAGTCCAAAAGATTTCCATAAAATTTCCCAAAATTCCTCAAAAGTTCCCAAAATTCCCAGGAAATTCCCAAAAAAATCCAAAAAAATTCCCAAAAAATCCCTAAAATTCTGAGAAAATACAAAAAAATTCCCAAAATTCCCAAGGAAAATCCCCAAATAAAAAAAAAAAAATCTCAGAATTCCCAGAAAATCCCCTAAAATTCCTGGAAAACTCAAAAAAAAATTTCCAAAACTTCCACAAAATTCCTGAAATTCCCAGAAAAATTCCCAAAACTCAAAAAAATATTCCAAAGATTTTCTGGAAAATTCCCAGAAAATCAATAAATTTTTTAACAAATCCCAAGAAATTCCAGGAAATTACCCAAAATTCCCCAAAAATAATAAAAAAAAATCCCTGAGAATTCCCAGAAAATTCCCAAAATTCCAGAAAAATTCCAAAATATTCCCAGAAAATTCCAGGAAAATTCCCAAAATTCCAAAGGAAAATCCAAAAAAATTTGCACAAAATAAAAAAAAAAAAAAAAACCAGGAAATTTCCCAAAATCCCTGGAAAATTCCCAAAAATTCCGAGAAAAATCCACAAAATTTAAAAAAAAAATTCCCATAATTCCTGGAAAATCCAAAAAAAATTCCCAGAAAACTCTCAAAATTCCCAGAAAATTGCCAAAAAAAAAAAAAAAAATCTGAGAAAATTCCAAAAAAAAAGCTCAAAATTTCTGGAAAATTCCCCCAAAAATTCCCCAAAATTCCCAGAAAATTCCCAAAATTCCCCAAAAAAATCCCCAAATATTCCCCAATATTCCCAGAAAATCCCCAAATTCTCAAGAAATTCCCAAAAATTCCCAAAATTCCCGAATTCCCACCTGGGGCTGCGGAGGATCCGGTTGACTCTTGGAAGGTCCTGGTTGAGCCTAAAAAAAAATTGGGAAAAATTTGGGAAAAAAATTCAGGAATTTCCTAAAATTCGGGAAAATTAACTCAGAAATCCCCGAAATTCCAGGAAATTCATGGGAATTCCCAAAAGTGCCAAAAAATTTCCCCAAAATTATCCCAAATTTCCCCAAAACTTCCCAAAATTAATGGAAATTTCCCCAAAATTCCCAAAAATTAACTGAAATTCCAAAAAAATTCCAAAAAATTTCCAAAAAATTTAACCAAATTTCCCCAAAATTCCACAAAATTAATAGAAATTTCCCCAAAATTCCATGAAATTACACCAAATTCCCAAAAAATTCCCAAAAATTTCCCCAAAATTCAACCAAATTTCCCCAAAATTCCCCAAAATTAATGGAAATTTCCCCAAAGTTCCACAAAATTAATGGAATTCCCAAAAAATTCCCAAAAATTTCCCCAAAATTCCCCAAAATTAAAGGAAATTTCCCCAAAATTCCATTAAATTAACCCAAATTCCCAAAAAATTCCACAAAATTTCCCCAAAATTCCACAAAATTAACCCAAAAATCCCCAAATTTCCCCAAAATTAATACAAATTTCCTCAACATTCCATGAAATTAACCGAAATTCAAAAAAAATTCCCAAAAATTTCCCCAAAATTCAACCAAATTTCCCCAAAATTAATGGAATTCCCCAAAAATTCCCAAAAATTTCCATGGAATTCCACAAAATTCAACCAAATTCCCCCAAAATTCTCCCAAAAAGTCCCAAAAATCCCAAAATAATTCATAAAATTCTCCCCAAAAAATCACATAATTCCCAAAATGTTCCCAAAAAAATCCCAAAAATTCCCAGAATTCCCAAAATTCCTGAAAAAATCCCTAAAATTAAAAAAAATTCCCCAAATTCCAAAAAAATTCCCAAAATAATTCTCAGAATTTCCCCAAATTCAGGGAAAAAAATCCCCAAAAAATCCAAAATCCCCAAAATTCCCCTAAAAAAATCCTCAAAGTCTCCGAAATAATTCCCCAAAAATTCCCAAACTATTCCCAAAATATTCCCAAAATAATTCCCAAAATTCAAAAAAACAAATTCCCCAAGTAATTCCCAAAATCCCCCAAATTGTCAAAAAAATTCCCAAAATTCCTGTAAAAAACCCTAAAATTCCAAAACTCCTGAAATATTCCCAAAATCCCCCAAATAATTCCTAAAGTTCCTCCAAAAATCCCCAAAATTCCCCAAATCAGTCCCAAAATTTCCCCTCTAAAAAATCCCAAAATTCCTGAAAAAATCCCAAAATTCCCATAAAAATCCAAAATTCCAAAAAAAAAATCCCCAAAAAATCACAGAATTCCCAAAACATTCCCAAAATTCCCCCTGAAAAATCCCAAAATTCCTGAAATAGTCCCAAAATAATTCCCAAAACCCCCAAAGCAATTCCCAAAATTCCCGAAATAATTCCCGAAATTCAGGAAAAAATTCCCAAAAAGATTCCCAAAACCCCCAAAAATTCCCAAAATATTCCTGAAACAATCCCCAAATTCCCAAAATTCCAGAAATAATTCCCCAAATTCCAATAAAATTCCTAAAATTCCTAAAAAAATCCCCAAAATTCCTGAAATATTCCCAAAATAGTTCCCAAAATTCCCCAAATTCCAAAAATAATTCCCAAAAATCCCAGAGCAATTCCCAAAACAATTCCTAAAATTCCCAAATTCCTAAAACTTCCCAAAATTCCCAATAAAATTCCCAAAATTCCCAATAAAATTCCCAAAATATTTCCCCAAATTCCTGAAAAAAATCCCCAAAATTCCCCCAAAAAATCCCAAAAAAATCCCAGAACTCCCAAAATATTCCCAAAATAATTCCCAACATTCCTGAAAAAATCCCTAAAATTCAAAAAAAATTCCCCAAATAATTCCCAAAATTTCCCCAAAATTCCCAAAATAATTCCCAAACTATTTCCCGAAATTCAGGAAAAAATTCCCCAAAAATTTGAAAATCCCCAAAATTCTCCTAAAAAAATCCCAAAAATCCCAAAATAATTCCCAAAATTCCTGAAAAAATCCCGAAAATTCCCAAACAAATCCCCAAATTCCACAAATATTCCCTAAAAAATTCCCAAAATTCCCCCAATAATCTCCAAATTTTCCCCAAAAATTCCCCAAATTCAAAAAAAAATTCCCAAAATTCCCCCAAAATTCCAAAAATTCCCAAAATTCCCAAAATAATTCCCAGAATTCCTGAAAAAACCCCTAAAATTAAAAAAAAAAAATTTCCCCAAATTCAAAAAAAATTCCCAAAATAATTCCCAAAATTCCCCCAAAATTCCCCCCAAAAATCCCAAATCCCCAATTTCCCATTCCCCAAATTTCCCAAAATTCCCCCAAAAATCCCCAAAATTCCCCTAAAAAAATCCCCAAAATTCCTGAAATAATTCCCAAAATTCCCCCAAAAATCCCCAAAATTCCTGAAAAATTCCCAAAATTCCCCCAAAAGTCCCAAAAAATCCCCAAAAAATCCCCAAAAATGCCAGAATTCCCCAAATAATTCCCAGAATTCCCAAAATAATTCCCAAAATTCCCCCAAAAAATCCCCAAAATTCCCCTAAAAAAATCCCCAAAATTCCTGAAATAATTCCCAAAATTCCCCAAAAAAGTCCCAAAAAATCCCCCAAAAAAATCCCCAAAAATCCCAGAATTCCCCAAATAATTCCCAGAATTCCCCAAATAATTCCCAAAATTCCCCCAAAAATCCCCAAAATTCCCCTAAAAAATCCCCAAAATTCCCCTAAAAAATCCCCAAAATTCCTGAAATAATTCCCAAAATTCCCCCAAAAAATCCCAAAAAGTCCCCAAAAAAATCCCCAAAAATCCCAGAATTCCCCAAATAATTCCCAGAATTCCCAAAATAATTCCCAAAATTCCCCCAAAAAATCCCCAAAATTCCCCTAAAAAAATCCCCAAAATTCCTGAAATAATTCCCAAAATTCCCCCAAAAAGTCCCAAAAAATCCCCCAAAAAAATCCCCAAAAATCCCAGAATTCCCCAAATAATTCCCAGAATTCCCGAAATTCCCGAAATTCCCGGAATTCCCAGCTCACCTCCTCCTTTTTGTAGGGAGCCTCCAGCATTGCCTCGATGACAATGTCGAAATCGTCTGACGTCATCGCCTCCGACTGCCAGGGCAGAGAAAGTTCCAGAAAGTTCCAGAAAAATCATCCAAAATTCACCCCAAAGATTCCCAAATAATCCCCAAAAAATCCCCAAAAAATCCCAGAAAGTTTCAGAAAAATCATCCCAAAAAATCCCCAAAAAATTCCTCCAAAATTCCCTAAAAGATTCCTGAAAAATCCCCAAAAGATTCCCCCAAAAATTCCCAAAAAATTGCCAAAAATTGCCCCAAAAAATCCCGAAAATTCACCCCAAAGATTCCCCAAAAAATTCCCCAAAAATCCCCAAAAATTCCTGGAAAATCCCTTAAAAAATTCCCCAAAATCCCCAAAAATCCCCAGAAATTCCCCAAAAATCCCCCCAAAAAAACCCCAAAACTTCCCAAAATCCTCCCAAAATTCCCAAAAAATCCCTAAAAAATCCAAAAAATTCCCCAAGAATCCCCAGAAGTTCCCAAAGAAATCCCAAAAAAAATTCTCGGAAATATCTGGAAAATTCGCTGGAAAGATTCCCAAAAAATCACTGGAAAATCACCCAAAAAATTCCCAGAAAGTTCCGGAAAAATCACCCAAAATTTACCCCAAAGATTCCCAAAAACTCCTCAAAAGATTCCCGAAAAATCTCCCAAAAATTCCCAGAAAGTTCCAGAGAAATCACCAGAAAGATTCCCAAAATTCACCCGAAAAATCACCAAAATTCACCCCAAAGATTCCCCAAAAATCCCAAAAAGATTCCAAAAAAATTCTCAGAAATTGCCCAAAAAAAAAAAAATCCCAAAAAGTTCCCCAAAAATTCCAAAAAAATTCCCCAAAAATTCCCAAAAAATTCCCCAAAAAATCTATCAAAAATTCCAGGAAAGTTCCGGAAAAATCACCCCAAAATTCACCCCAAAGATTCCCGAAAAATCCCCAAAAAATTCCCAGAAAACTCCAGTAAATTCCAGAAAATTCACCCCAAAAATTTTATAAAAATTTCCCAGAAATTGCCAAAAAAATTCCTCAAAAAGTTCCCAGGAAGTCCTGGAAATCTCACCCGAAAAATCCCAAAAAATTCCCGAAAAATTCCAGGAAACTCACCCCTAAGATTCCCACAAATTTCTAGAAAAATTCCCGAAAAATCTGGAAAAAATTCCCAGAATTTGCCAAAAAAAATTCCTCAAAAATTCCCAAAAAGTTCCAGAAAACTCACCCGAAAAATCCCCAAAAAATTCCCAAAAAATTCCCGGAAACTCACCCCAAAGACTCCCAAAAAATCCCCAAAAATTCCCCAAAAATTCCCAGAAAGTTCCACAGAAATCACCAGAATGATTCCCAAAATTCACCCAAAAATCCCCAAAATTCACCCCAAAGATTCCCAAAAATTCCCTAAAAGATTCCCAGAAATTGCCCCAAAAAATCAAAAAAAATTAAAAACAAATTCCAAAAAAATTCCCTAAAAATTCCTAAAAACATTCCCAAAAATAAAAAAAAATTCCCAAAAAATCCCTAAAAAAATCCCTAAAATTTCCTCAAAAAATCACCAAAAAAATCCTGAAAATTCCCCAAAAAATCACAAAAATTTTTAAAAAAATCTCAAAAAGAAAAAAATTTAAAATTATCCAACAAAATCCAGAAAAATTCCCGGAAAATCCCCAAAAAAATTCCCGAAAATATCCCCAGAAATTCCCTAAAATTTAAAAAAAAATCCAAAAAAATTCGGAAAAAATTCTGGAAAAAAAAAAATTGTGAAAATTCCCCCAAAAATAAAAAAAAATTTGTGAAAATTCCCAAAAAAATTCCTCAAAAAATTTTTAAAATCAAAAAAAATTCTTGAAAATTCCCCAAAAATCCTGAAAAAATCCTGAAAAATTCCTGAAAAATTCCTAGAAAATCCAGCAAAAAAATCCCCAAAAATCCCCAAAACATCTAAAAAAAATCCCCAAAAATTTCTGAAAAAAATCCCAAAAAATTCCTGAAAATTCCCCAAAAATCAAAAAAAAATCCCCAAAATTCCCCAAAAAAATCCCAAAAATTCCCCCAAAAATCCCAAAAAAATCCTGAAAAATTCCCAGAAAAATCCTCCAAAAATCCCCCCAAAATTCCCAAAAAAACGCAAAAAAATCCCCAAAATCAAAAAAAAACCCCAAAAAATCCTGATAAACCCCCAAAAAATCCCCAAAATTCCCCCAAAAGTCCCTAAAAATTCAAAAATAAAATGTAAAAAAATCCCAAAAAATCCCCAAAATTCCCAAAAAAAAAAATCCCCCAAAAAATCCCCAAAAAATTCCAAAAAATTCCAAAAAAATCCAAAAAAATTCCCGAAAACTTGTGGAAAAAATTTTTTAAAAATCCCAAAAATCCCCCAAAAAACCAAAAAAAATCCCCAAAATTCCCCAAAAAAAAACTTAAAGAAAAAAGTCCCAAAAAATTCCCCCAAAAATCCCCCCAAAAATCCCAATAAATCCCAAAAAAAATCCCCAAAATTCCCCCAAAAAATCCCCAAAAACCTCCAAAAAATCCCAAAAAATCCCCCCAAAAAAGCCCCAAAAAATTGTGAAAAATTCATGAAAAATTCGCAAAAATTTAAAAAAAAAATCCCCAAAATTCCAAAAAAAATCCCAATAAATCCCAAAAAAAATCCCAAAAATTCCCCAAAATACCCCGAAAAATAAAAAAAAAATTCCCCAAAAATTCCCCAAAAACTCCTAAAAAAATTCCCCCAAAAATCGCCGAAAAATCCCCCAAAAATTTCCAAAAATTCGTGAAAATCCCCCCAAAAAAATTCCTTTAAAAATTTCCAAAAAATCCAAAAAAATCCCCAAAAAATAAAAAAAAAAATCCCCAAAATTCCCAAAATATCCCCAAAAAATTGCTAAAATTCCCCCAAAAATGCCCCAAAAATCCCCAAAACATCCCAAAAAATTTTTTAAAAATCCCCAAAAAATCCCAAAAAAATGCCCCAAAAAATCCCCAAAATTCCAAAAAAAATCCCCAAAATTCCTCAAAAAATCCCCAAAAAATCCCAAAAAAATCCCCAAAAAATCCCCAAAAAATCCCAAAAAAATCCCAAAAAACCCCAAAACTCCCCAAATTCCCAAATTAATTTTCCTCACTCACCGGGTCGGGAATCTCCTTCCCTCCTCCCACCTCCATCCCGGCGGGAATTCCTCCTTTCCTCTCCTTGGTTTTGGGGGGAAAAACCCCCTGGATTGGCGGGAAATCCTCCTGCGGTGACGTCACAACGATGACGTCATCATCGCGGGTCGATGACGTCATCGCGCGCCAAGCCACGCCCCCAACTTCCCCTTTTTTTGGTGATTTTTTTATCATTTTTTCGCCCAAATTTTTGCCCAAATTTCACCACATTTCCCCCAAATTTTCAGCTGAGGTAAATTTTGAGTCAATTTGAGTCATTTTTGGGTCATTTTTGGGTCAATTTGAGCCATTTTTGGTCAATTTGAGACATTTGGGGTTATTTGGAGTCATTTTTGGGTCAATTTGAGTCATTTTTGGGGCAAATTTCACAATTTTTTGATTTTTTTTCCCCCATTTTTTCGCCCTTTTTTGCCAAATTTTGCCCAAATTTCACCAAATTTCCCCCAAATTCTCATCTGGGATGAATTTTGGGTTACTTTGAGTCATTTTTGGGGTGAATTTGAGTCATTTTGGGCTCATTTTTGGGGTGAATTTGAGTCATTTTGGGTCATTTTGGGTCTTTTTGAGTAAATTTGGGTCAATTTGGGTCAATTTGAGTCATTTTTGGGTCATTTTGAGTCATTTTTGGGTCATTTTGGGTCAATTTGAGTCATTTTTGGCTCATTTTTGGATGATTTTGGGTCAATTTTGGGTCTTTTTTAGGCATTTTTTGGGTCATTTTGAGTCATTTTTGGTCAATTTTGGTTCATTTTGAGTCATTTTGAGTCATTTTGGGTCAATTTGGGTCAATTTGAGTCATTTTTGGGTCATTTTTGGGGTGAATTTGAGTCATTTTGGGTCATTTTTATTTTGGGTCAATTTTGGGTCATTTTGGGGTGAATTTGAGTCATTTTGGGTCAATTTGAGTCAATTTTGGGTCAATTTGGGTCATTTTTGGGTCAATTTGAGAAATTTTGACTCATTTTTGGGTCATTTGGAGTCATTTTGGGGTCAATTTGAGTCATTTTTGGGGTTAATTTCCCCATTTTTGGATGATTTTTTATCATTTTTTTGCCCTTTTTTGCCAAATTTTGCCAAAATTTCACCATATTTTTCCCCAAATTCTCACCTGAGGTAAATTTTGTCCTTTGAGTCCATTTGAGTCATTTTGGGTCATTTTTGGGTCAATTTGGGTCATTTTTGGGTCATTTTGAGTAATTTTGAGTAATGTTGGGGTCATTTTGGGCCAATTTTCAGTCATTTTGAGTCATTTTTGGCTCATTTTTGGGTCAATTTGAGTCAATTTTGAGTCATTTTTTGGTCAATTTGAGTAATTTTGACTCTTTTTTTGTCATTTTGAGTCATTTTTGGGTCATTTTGGGTCATTTTGGGTCAATTTGAGTTTTTAGTTTTTTTTTTTTTTTTTTTTGGGTTTTTTAAAATGATTTTTTTGGGTTTTTTGGGGCTTTTAAGAATTTTTGGGTCATTTAAAGTCATTTCTTCACCAATTTGAGTTATTTTTGGGTCAATTTGAGTCGTTTTTGTATCATTTTGAGTCATTTTGAGTCATATTTGGGTCAACTTCAGTAATTTTTTGGCCAATTTGACTCATTTTTGGGTCAATTTTGGGTCATTTTGGGTCAATTTGATTCATTTTTGGGCCAATTTGACTCATTTTTGGGTCAATTCGGGTCATTTTTGGGTGTTTTTGGCTGATTTTTGGGGCATTTTTAGGCCAATTTGACTCATTTCTGGGATCGATTCGCCCCACGCAACCCTCCCGCCGTGACGTCACCGCGCAATGACGTCACCCCGCCCAAGCCACGCCCCCTCCCCCTCCCCTCAGCGCCCCCTAGCGGCCCCGCCTCCCCCTCCCCCCCCCCAGCCCTTTCCCCTCAGCCTGCCGATCCTCCCCTCCCCTCCCCCCCCGCCGCCCCGATCGCGACACCGCCGCGCCGACGTCATGTCGCGACCGTCCGGCTCACCGGGGCGGCGGCGGGGCGGCGGGAAGAGGCGAGGAAGAGGCGGGAAGCGGCGGCGGAAAGCGGCGGCGGGCCGGCGATGGCGGCGGCCAAGATGGCGGCGAGCTCCAGAAGCTTCCCCCTTCCTCCTCCTCCTCAGGGCGGCCGGCTCCGCCCTCCCTCCTCTCCCATTGGCTGCTCCCATCCCATCCCGCTCTTCCATTGGTTGATCGACATGTCAATCACAGCGCGGCGGCGCTGATTGGTTAAGAGGGTAGGATGTCTCGGCGGTGGTGATTGGAGGATGAAAGCCGCGCGCTGATTGGGCGAAGCCGCAGGGGAAAATGGCGCCGCCCTTTGCGTCGCCATGGCAACGCGGCCTGGCGCGGCCTGTGAGCCTGCGCTGGAGTAGGGAAGGAAAATAAACCCCAAAAAACCCCCAAAATGGGATTTTTCTGAGGTAAAAAAACACCAAATTCGGTTTAAAAAGCCCCAAAATGGGTTTAGAACTCGCGGAGAGGGGAGGGGAGGGAATTTTAGGGGTTTAAAGCCGGTAGATGATTCGGGGGGAAAATTAGAGCTAAAAATTAACCAAAATTGCCTCAAAATTAAAACCCAAACCGCATTTTCCCCATTTTTCCTCATTTTTTCCTCCATTTCCCCCTTTTGTTGCCATTTCTTTCCATTTTTTCCTCCTTTTTTCCCCATTTTTCCCTCCCAGTCCCTCCCAGTATAAACCAGTAACCCCAAACCCCATTTTACCCCTTTTTCCCCCATTTTTTCCACATTTTTCCCGTTTTTTCCCCATTATTTCCCCATTTTCCCTCATTTTTCCCCATTTGTCCCATTTTCTCCCAATTTTGTCCCATTTTCTCCCAATTTTCCCCCTTTTTTCTCATTTTTCCCACATTTTCCCACATTTTTTCCACATTTTCCACTTTTTTCCCCATTTTTTCTTCATTTTTTCCACATTTTTTCTTCATTTTTTCCCCATTTTTCCCCATTTTTTCCCATTTTTCCCCCATTTTTTCTCCATTTTTCCCACATTTCCCCCATTTTCCCCCAATTTTTCCCAATTTTTCCCCCAATTTTCCTTCCTTTTTTCTACCTTTTCCCCCATTTTTCCAAATTTTCCCTCATACTTTCATCATTTTTCCTCCTTTCTTCCCGATTTTCCCCATTTTTCCCCATTTTTTCTCATTTTTCCCCATATTTTCATCATTTCCCCCATTTTTCTCTATTTTTCCTCATATTTTCCCCATTTTTCCAATTTTTCCAAATTTCCCCCATTTTTCCTAATTTTTCCTCCATTTTTCCCTTTTTTCCCAATTTTCCCTAATTTTCCCCAACTTTTTCCCATTTTTCCCATTTTTCTCCCTTTTTTCCCTAATTTTTCCCCATATTTTCCTAATTTTTCCTCCTTTTTTCCCCAATTTTCCCCAATTTTTCTCATATTTCCCCCATTTTTTCCCCTTTTTTCCCTTTTTTCCCAATTTTCCCTTTTTTCCCAATTTTCCCTAATTTCCCCCAATTTTTTCCCTTTTTTTCTTCCTTTAGTCCCATTTTTCCCCTGATTTTCCCCAATTTTTCCTCATATTTTCCCCATTTTTCCCAATTTTCCCCATTTTTTCCAATTTTTTCCCCATTTTTCCCAATTTCCCCATTTTCCCCCCATTTTTCCAAATTTCCCATTTTCCCCCATTTTCCCATTTTCCCATTTTCCCCATTTCTCCCAATTTTTCCCATTTTCCCCACTTTTTCCCCATTTTTCCTAATTTCCCAATTTTCCCATTTCTCCCAATTTTTCCCAGTTTTCCCATTTTTCCCATTTTCCCATATTTTCCCCAATTTCCCCATTTTTTCCTCATTTTTCCCCAATTTTCCCCATTTTCTCCCAATTTCCCATTTTTCCCAATTTTCCCCTTTTTCCCCAATTTTCCCCTTTTTCCCCATTTTTCCCATTTTCCCATATTTTCCCCAATTTCCCCATTTTTTCTTCATTTTTCCCCAATTTCCCATATTTCCCATTTTTCCCATTTTTCCCCAATTTTCCCATTTTTCCCATTTTCCCATTTTCTCCAATTTCCCAATTTCCCCATTTTTCCCAATTTTCCCAATTTCCCCATTTTTTCCCAATTTTCCCATTTTTCCCATTTTCCCATTTTCTCCAATTTCCCATTTTCCCCATTTTTCCCAATTTTCCCATTTTTCCCATTTTCCCACCACAAACCAATCAATCAACTCATCAATTTCTCTCCTTTATTAATTACACTTAATTAATTATTCATGACTCCTCCCCTCGCCCCTCCCCCATCCCGACCCGCGGGAGCATTTTGGGGATTTTGGGGTTAATTTTGTCGGGAGGAGTTTTCCCCAAATTCCCAGAATTTACCCCAAAAAAAAAAAAATTAAAATTCCCAAAAAAATTCCCAAAAAAAAATCCCAAGAAATGAGAAAAAAACAAACAAAAAATTGGGAAAAAAGGGAAAATTTGGGGGAATAAAGGGAAAAAAATGAGGAAAAAATGGGAATTAAAAATTCTGGAAAAATGGGAAAATATTGGGAAAAATGAGAAAAAGTGGAAAAAAGAAATTTGGGATAAAAGGGAAAAATTGTGGAAAAAAAGGGAAATAAAGGAAAAAATATTTTGGGAAAAAAGGGAAAAAATTTTCCCGAAAGGAAAAGAAATTTGGGGAAAAAAAGATGAAAATTTGGGGAAAAAAGGAAAAAAAATTGAAAAAATGGGAAAGAATTTCCAAAAAAAAAAAAAGAGGAAAAAAAAAAAAAAGGAAAAAATTTTGGAAAAATAAAGGAGAAAAAATTTGGAAAGAAAAAGAAATTAAAAAAAATAAGTTTGGAAAAAAAAAGGAGAAAAAATTTCCTCAAAAAGGAAAACAAAAATCTGGGAAAAAAAAAGAAAAAAAATTTTGGAAAAAAATGGAAAAAATTTTGGAAAACAAGGAAAAAAATTTGGGGAAGAATGGAAAAAAATTTGGGAAAAAAAGGAAAAAATTTTGGGAAAAAAGGAAAAATTCTGGAAAAAAAAGCGATGAAAAAATTAAGAAAAAAAGGGAAAAAAATTTCAGGAAAAAAAAGGATTTGAGAGAAAAATTTGGGGAAAAAAGGGAAAAAAATATTAAAAAATCCAGAAAAAAAGAAGAAAAAAATTAGGAAAAAAAGGGAAAAAAAAATTCAGATAAAATTTGGGGAAAAAAGCAAAAAAAAAGGGAAAAAAATCCAGAAAAAAAAAAAATTAAGAAAAAAATGAAAAAAAATTTAGAGAAAAATTTGGGGAAAAAAAGCCAAAAAAAGGGGAAAAATCCAGAAAAGAAAATTTAAAAAATTAAGAAAAAAATGAAAAAAAAATTCAGAGAAAATTTGGGGGAAAAAAGGGAAAAAAATCCGGAAAAGATAAAATAAAATTTTAAAAAGGGGAAAAAAAAATTCCAAGAAAATTTGGGGGAAAAAAGCGAAAAAAAAGGAAAAAAATCCAAAAGAAAAAATTGAGAAAAAAAGGAAAAAAAAATTCAGAGAAAATTTGGGGAAAAAAACCCAAAAAAAAAGGAAAAAAATTTTTAAAAAATCCCAAAAAAAAGGAAAAAAAAAAACCCTAAAAAATTCCCTTTAGGAAAAACCGCTAACCCGATGACGTCATCCCTCATTTGCATAGCCCCGCCCACTTCACCATTGGCCGCCGGCAGAGGAGGGGCGGGGCTTCCGCCAGCCCCGCCCACAGCACCATATATGGAAATGTGAGTGGTTAACAGGGCGGGTGGGCGTGGCTATGCAAATGAAAAGTGATCCCTGGTCGCCGTTTTTGGGGCGTGGCTATGCAAATTAGAGGGATTTGCATGCTGCCATTTAGGGGCGTGGCTATGCAAATTGGGAGCTCGTCCTGGCGGCCATTTTGGGGCGTGGCTATGCAAATCAGGCGTGTCTCCTGGTCGCCATCTTGAAGGGCGTGGCTATGCTAATCAGAGATGTGGCCGGGCGGCCATTTTGGGGCGTGGCTATGCAAATCGGGAAGTCGTCCCGGCGGCCATTCTGGGACACTGTCGGCCATTTTTTGGGCGTGGCTATGCAAATCAGGGACTCATCCTGGCAGCCATATTGGGGCGTGGCTATGCAAATAGTGACATCATCCTGGCGGCCATTTTGGACCATTGGCAGCAGCCTCTTTGGGGCGTGGCTATGCAAATGAGAGGGATTGTCCCCATTTTGGGGTGTATAAATGACTGAGAGTTTCCGGTCGCCATTTTGGGGCGTGGCTATGCAAATGACTGAGCGTTTCCGGCCGCCATTTTGGGGCGTGGCTATGCAAACGACCGTGCCTCCCCGGCCGCCATCTTGCCCCGTGGCTCCACCCACCCCACCCCCCCCGGCGGCCATCTTGCCCCGTCCCCAGCTACACCCTGGGCAGCAGCGACCTCTGGCAGCGGCTCAGCCGCTTGGCGGCCACGCCCCTCTTCAAGATGGCCGCCGCCACGCCCCCAGCGCCGCCGCCACGCCCAGCAGCGCCAGCGGCCCCGCCCAGGCCCCCGGCCCCGCCCCCACCGCGATGACGATCACCTCCTCCCCTCCCCCGCCGCTCGGGGGGGCGTGGCCGGCTCGGCCCCGCCCCCGGGCAGCCCAGCCAATCGCGGAGCGCCGATTTGGGGTAGCCGGGCAGGGGGCGGAGCGCCGCGTTGTCGAACTTCCAGTAGAGGTTGGAGCGGAAGAAGTAGGTGAAGGCTGGGGGGGAATGGGGGAAACTGGTTATACTGGTTTGGACTGGGAGGGACTGGGATGGACTGGGATGGACTGGGATTGGACTGGGATGGACTGGGATGGACTGGGATTGAACTGGGATTGAACTGGGATTGAACTGGGATGAACTGGGATGAACTGGGATTGAACTGGGATGAACTGGGATGGACTGGGATTGAACTGGGATTGAACTGGGATGGACTGGGATGGACTGGGATGGACTGGGATGGACTGGGATTGAACTGGGATGGACTGGGATTGAACTGGGATGAACTGGGATGGACTGGGATGGACTGGGATTGAACTGGGATGGACTGGGATTGAACTGGGATGAACTGGGATGGACTGGGATTGAACTGGGATGAACTGGGATGGACTGGGATGGACTGGGATGGACTGGGATTGAACTGGGATTGAACTGGGATGGACTGGGATGGACTGGGATGGACTGGGATGGACTGGGATTGAACTGGGATGGACTGGGATTGAACTGGGATTGAACTGGGATGGACTGGGATGGACTGGGATTGAACTGGGATGGACTGGGATGGACTGGGATTGAACTGGGATTGAACTGGGATGGACTGGGATGGACTGGGATGGACTGGGATGGACTGGGATTGAACTGGGATGGACTGGGATGGACTGGGATTGAACTGGGATGGACTGGGATTGAACTGGGATTGAACTGGGATGGACTGGGATTGAACTGGGATGGACTGGGATTGAACTGGGATTGAACTGGGATGGACTGGGATTGAACTGGGATTGAACTGGGAGGGACTGGGATGGACTGGGATGGACTGGGATTCAACTGGGATTGAACTGGGATGGACTGGGATGGACTGGGATGGACTGGGATTGAACTGGGATGGACTGGGATGGACTGGGATTGAACTGGGATTGAACTGGGATGGACTGGGATGGACTGGGATGGACTGGGATGGACTGGGATTGAACTGGGATTGAACTGGGATGGACTGGGATGGACTGGGATGGACTGGGATTGAACTGGGATGGACTGGGATTGAACTGGGATGGACTGGGATGAACTGGTTTATACTGGGATGAACTGGTTTATACTGGGATGGACTGGGATTCAAAATCTCCCCAAAAAACCCCAAAATCCCCAAATTTCACTCGATTTCCGCCGGGATTTTTGGGAATTTCGGGAAATTTCGGGAATTTTGGGAATTCCGGGATGGGCGTGGCCTGGTTGACTCCGCCCCCTCTTATTTCCGCTCCCCTTTGGCGCCCCCTGCTGGCCTGGAGGACCCAAAACCCTTAAAAACCCTAAAAAATCCCCAAAAAATCCCCAAATTTCGCCCGATTTCCGCCGGGATTTTTGGGAATTTCGGGAATTTTCGGGAATTCCGGGAATTTGGGGAACTCTCACCATCATCAGGCCCCATGAAAGCCCCGCGGGGTCCGGGAGGAATTCCCCAAACGTCGATGCTCTTCGGGTATTCGGGATCCACCGAGCCCGACGCCTCGTTGAAGCGGTAGTACCTGCAAATTTGGGAATTTGGGGGAAATTTGGGAATTTTGGGGGAAATTTGGGAATTTTGGGGGAAATTTGGGGGAAATTTGGGGGAAATTTGGGGGAAATTTGGGGGAAATTTTGGGGTTTTGGGGGAAAATTGGGGGAAATTTTGGGATTTTTTGGGGAAAATTTGGGGAATTTTTTGGGGAAAATTTGGGGATTTTTTGGGGAAAATTTGGGATTTTTTGGGGGGAAATTTGAGGAAAATTTGGGATTTTTGGGGGGAAAATTTGGAGGAAATTTCAGATTTTTTGGGGGAAATTTGGGACTTTTGGGGGAAAATTTGGCGGAAATTTGGGGAAAATTTGGAATTTTTGGGGAAAATTTGGAACTTTTGGGGAAATTTTGGGTTTTTTGGGAAAAAATTTGGATTTTGGGGGAAAATTTGGGATTTTTTTAGGGGAAATTTGGGATTTTTTTAGGGGAAATTTGGGATATTTTGGGGAAAATTTGGGAGTTTTGGGGGAATTTGGGGGGAAAAAATTGGGGATTTTAGGAAGGAATTTGGGGGGAAATTGGGGATTTTAGGGAAATTTGGGAGTTTTGGGGGAAATTTGGGTTTTTTTGGAGGAAATCTGAGAGTGGGAATTTTTTGGGGAAGATTTGGGATTTTTTGGGGAAAATTTAGGGGAAATATGGGATTTTGGGGGGAAATTTGGGGAGTTTTAGGGGGAATTTGAGGGATTTTTGGGGACAAAAAGTGATTTTTTGAGGGAATTTGGGGGAAATTTGAAGATTTTTGGGGAAAAGTTGGGGAAAATTTGGGAGTTTTTTGGGGAAGTTTGGGGATTTTGGTGAAAAAACTTGAGGAATTTTTGGAAGGAATTCGGGGGAAATTTGGGATTTTGGGGGAAATTTGGGGAGTTTTGGGGGATTTGGGGAAAAAATTTGGGGATTTTTGGGGAAATTTCAGGGATTTTGGGGGAAATTTGGGGAAATTTAGGGCAAAATTTGGGGATTTTAGGGGAAAATTTGGGATTTTGGGGAAAAAATTGGGGATTTTAGAAGAAATTTGAGGGATTTTGGGGGGAAAATGGATTTTAGGAGGGAATTTGGGGGAAAATTGGGATTTTTTGGGGAAATTTGAGATTTTGGGGGGAATTTGGGAAAATTTGGGGGAATTTGGGAAAATTCAGAGAGTTTTGGGGGAATTTGGGGGAAAAAATTGGGGATCTTAGGGGGAAAAAGGATTTTAGGAGGGAATTTGGGGGAAATATGGGAGTTTGGGGAAATTTGGGATTATTTGGGGGAAAATTTGGGATTTTAGGGAAATTTTGGTGGATTTTGGGGGGGAAAGGGATTTCAGGAGGGAATTTTTGGGGGAAAATTCAGAGGATTTTTTGGGGGAAATTTGGGAAAATTTGGGGAAAATTGGGTGAGATTTTAAGGGATTTTTAGGGTATTTTGGGGGGAATTGGAGGGAAAATTTGGGATTTTTTGGGGGGAAAATTTTAGGATTTTTGGGAAATTTGAGAATTTTGGGGGAAATTTTGGGATTTTTGGGGAAATTTGGGGGGAATATTTCAGGATTTTGGGGAATTTTTGGATTTTGGGGGGAAAACTTCAGGATTTTGGGGAAAATTTTGGGGATTTTGGGGGAAATTTGGGATTTTTTTGGGGGAAAATTTGGGGAATTTTGGGAGAAATTCCAGCAAGGTCCTGAAAGGTTCAGAAAAAGTCCCAAGAAGGTCCTGGAAGGTGCATAAGAAGCCAAAAAATCCCGAAAAAATCCCCAAAAAAACCCAAAATTCCCAGAAAGTTCCAGAAAGGTCCTGGAAGGTCCAGAAAGAGGTAGAAAACATGCAGACAGGTCCTGGAAGGTGCATAAAAAAAGCCCAGAAATCCCATAAAAAATTTTTTTAAAATTCCCAAAAAACCCAGAAAGTTCTAGAAAGGTCCTGGAAGAAGTAGAGAAAGTGCAGACAGGTCCTGGAAGATGCATAAAAAACCCTAGAAATCCCAGGAAAAAAATCCCAAAAATTCAAAAAAATCCAAAAAATTCCAGAAAATTCCCAGAAATTCCAGAAAGGTCTAGAAAGGTCCTGGCAGGTCCAGAAAGAAGCTGAGAACATGCAGACAGGTCCTGGAAGATGCATAAAAAGCTCCAAAATTCCCAGGAAAAAAATTAAAAAAAAAATCAGAAAAAAATCCCAAAAATTCCTGAAAATTCCAGAAAGTTCTAGAAAGGTCCTGGCAGGTCCAGAAAGATGCAGGGAAAGTGCAGAAAGGTCCTGGAAGATGCATAAAAAAGCCTATAAAACCCAGAAAAAAGAAAAAAAAATCAAAAAAAATCTGAAAAAATCCCGAAAATTCTCAGAAATTCCAGAAAGTTCCAGAAACATCTAGAAAGGTCCTGGAAGGTCCATAAAGAGGTAGAAAACATGCAGAAAGGTCCTAGAAGATGCATAAAAAAACCCAAAAACCTCGGAAAGAATAAAAAAAAATTCCAGAGAATTCCAGAAAATTCCCAGAAAGTTCTAGAAAGGTCCTGGAAGGTCCAGAAAGAGGCAAAGAAAGTGCAGACAGGTCCTGGAAGATGCATAGAAAAGCCTAGAAATCCCAGCAAAAATCCGAAAAAAAATCAGAAAAAATCCCAAAAAAAATCCAAAAAAATTTTTTTAAAATCTGGAAAATTATAGAAAGTTCTAGAAAGGTCCTGGAAGGTGCATAAAGAAGCTGAGAACATGCGGACAGGTCCTGGAAGGTGCATAAAAGATCCTAGAAATCCCAGGAAAAAAATCCCAAAAATTCCCAGAAATTCCAGAAAATTCTAGAAAGGTCCTGGCAGGTCCAGAAAGAGGCAGAAAACATGCAGAGAGGTCCTGGAAGGTGCATAAGAAGTCCCAAAACTCTCAGAAAAAAAGCCAAAAAAAATTCCAGAAATTCCCAAAAATTCCCAGAAATAGCAGAAAGGTCCTGGAAGGTCCAGAAAGAGGCAGGAAACATGCAGAAAGGTCGTGGAAGATGCATAAGAAACCCAAAAAAACTCTCAGAAAAAATCCCAAAAAAATCCCAAAAATTCCCAGAAAGTCGCAGAAAGTTCCGGAAAGGTCCTGGCAGGTCCGGAAAGAGGCAAAGAAGGTGCAGAAAGGTCCTGGAAGATGCTTAAAAGAGCTTATAAATCCCAGAAAAAATCTGGAAAAAATCCCAAAAATTCCAGAAAATTCCCAAAAATTCCCAGAAGGTTCCGGAAAGTCCCGGAAGGTCCCGGCAGGTGCATAGAACCCACTTGTCGCCACGGAAGAGGTAGAAAACATGCGGACAGGTCCTGGAAGGTGCATAAAAGAGCCTAGAAATTCCCGAAAAAAAATCCCAAAAATTCCCAGAAATTCCAGAAAGTTCCAGAAAGGTCCTGGCAGGTCCAGAAAGAGGCAGAAAACATTCAGACAGGTCCTGGAAGGTGCATAGAAAAGCCTAGAAATCCCGGAAAAAAGCAAAAAAAAAATCCGAAAAAATCCCAAAAATTCCCAGAAAGTCCCGGAAGGTTCCAGCAAGGTCCCGGCAGGTGCGTAGAACCCACTTGTCACCGCGGAAGAGGTAGGTGTTGCCGCTGGGCAGCCAGAGCAGCGCGGCGTCCACTCTGTCCTTGGGAACGCCGCGGCCGAGCGCCGAGAGGGGTTTGGGGTAACCCGGGAGAGAACCCCCTCCTCGAACACCCAGTGCCGGGAGCCTGGAGGGGGAAAAAATTAATAAAATTAATTAAAAATATTAATTTGGGATGGTAGGAAAAATCCCGGAGAAAATCCCCCCCCCCCCCCCCCCCCCCACCCCCCCCCCCCAACCAAAAAAAACCCCAAAAAACACCCAAAAAAAACCAAAAAAAAACCCCAAAAACCCCCAAAAAAAACCAAAACCCCCCCCCCAACCCCCCCCCGGACGAGGGGAAAGATTAAACAATCAAAAAATTAATTAAAAAGAGAGAAACCCGAAATGACCCAAAAATGGGGGAAAAAATGAGGGCGAAAGAGAGAGAAATACCTAAAAATGATCCCAAAAATGACCCCAAAATCAACCCCAAAAATAACCCCAAAAACACCCCAAAAAACACCCAAAAATAACCCCAAAATGACCCAAAAATCACCCAAAAGTCACCTAAAAATTACCCCCAAAATCACCCAAAAATTACCCAAAAATCACCCCAAAATAACCCAAAAATCACCAAAAAAATTACCCAAAAATCACCCCAAAATAACCCAAAAATTACCTAAAAATCCCCCAAAGTCTCCCAAAAATCACCCCAAAATCCCCTCAGAAATCACCCAAAAATAACCCAAAAATCACCCCAAAAAACACCCAAAAATAACCCCAAAACGACCAAAAAATCACCCAAAAATAACCCCAAAACGACCCAAAAATCACCCAAAATCTCCTCAGAAATCACCCAAAAATCACCCTAAAAATGACCCAAAAATCACCCCAAAATAACCCTAAAAATAACCCCAAAATCACCTAAAAATCACCCAAAAATAACCCCCAAAATCACCCCAAAATAACCCTAAAATCACCCAAAAATCACCCTAAAACTCACCCAAAAATTACCCAAAAATCACCCTAAAATCACCCCAAAATGACCCTAAAAATGACCCAAAAATAACCTAAAAATGACCCAAAAATGACCCAAAAATGACCCAAAAATCCCCCAAATTCCCCAAAATCCCCTCCTCAAACACCCAGTGACAGGAGCCTGGAAAATGGGAAAAACGGGGAAAAATAGGAAAATGAAAAAATAAAATTTATTTGGGATGGTAGGAAAAATCCTGGAGAAAATATGAGAAAAATTGAGTGAAAAAAGGCGAAAAAATGACCCAAAAATGGCGAAAAAATGACCCAAAAATGGTGAAAAAATGACCCAAAAATGGTGAAAAAATGACCCAAAAAGGGTGAAAAAATGACCCAAAAATGGTGAAAAAATGGCGAAAAAATGACCCAAAAATGGCGAAAAAATGACCCAAAAATGGCAAAAAAATGACCCAAAAACGGTGAAAAAATGACCCAAAAATGGTGAAAAAATGACCCAAAAATGGTGAAAAAATGGCGAAAAAATGACCCAAAAATGGCGAAAAAATGACCCAAAAATGGTGAAAAAATGACCCAAAAATGACCCAAAAATGGTGAAAAAATGGCGAAAAAATGACCCAAAAATGGTGAAAAGCGAAAAAATGACCCAAAAATGGTGAAAAAATGACACAAATGGTGAAAAAATGACCCAAAAATGGTGAAAAAATGACCCAAAAATGGTGAAAAAATGACCCAAAACGGCGAAAAAATGACCCAAAAATGGTGAAAATGGCGAAAAAATGACACAAAAATGGTGAAAAAAGACCCAAAAATGGCGAAAAAATGACCCAAAGATGGTGAAAAAGTGGCGAAAATGACCCAAAAATGGTGAAAAAATGACCCAAAAACGGTGAAAAAATGACCCAAAAATAGTGAAAAATGAAATGGCGAAAAAATGACCCAAAAATGGTGAAAAAATGACCCAAAAATGGCGAAAAAATGACCCAAAAATGGCGAAAAAATGACCCAAAAATAGTGAAAAAATGACCCAAAAATGGCGAAAAAATGACCCAAAAATGGTGAAAAAATGACCCAAAAATGGTGAAAAAATGACCCAAAAAGGGTGAAAAAATGACCCAAAAATGGTGAAAAAATGACCCAAAATGGTAAAATGGCGAAAAAATGACCCAAAAATGGTGAAAAAATGACCCAAAAATGGCGAAGAAATGACCCAAAAATGGCGAAAAAATGACCCAAAAATGGCGAAGAAATGACCCAAAAATGGTGAAAAAATGACCCAAAAATGGCGAAGAAATGACCCAAAAATGGCGAAAAATATTGGGGAGAAACAGAGAGAAATATAGAAAATTCATCCGAAAAAAGACCCAAAAATAATCCCAAAATCGCCACAAAAATCACCCCAAAAATAACCCCAAAAATAACCCTAAAATCGCTGTGAAAATCACCCAAAATGACCCCAAAATGACCCTAAAATGACCCAAAAAATAACCCAAAAATCACCTAAAAATCACCACAAAAATTACCCAAAATCACCCAAAAATCACCCAAAAACTACCCCAAAATTACCCCAAAAAGCCCTAAAAATCAGCCAAAAATACCCCAAAAACACCCAAAAATCACCCAAAAAATCACCCAAAAATAACACAAAAATCACCCCAAAATCCCCAAAAAATCCCCAAAAAATTACCAATAAATTCCCAATAAAATCCAAAAAAATTCCCAATGAATTCCCAATAAAATCCCAATACAACCACAATAAAATCAGAAAAAAATGGCAAAAACATCCCAATTAAATCCCAATAAAATCCTGATAAAATCCCAATAAAATCCCAATAAATTCACAATAAATTCCCAATAAAATCCCAAAAAATTACTGATAAATCCCAAGAAATTCCCAATAAATAGCAAAAAAATAAAAAAAAATTCCCAATAAAATCCCAATAAAACCTCAATAAAATCCCAATAAATCCCCAATAAAATACCAGTAAATTCCCAATAAATTCCCAATAAAATCCCAATAAATTCCTGATTATTTCCCAATAAATTCCCGACCCTTAAAATCCCAATAAATCCTCAATAAATTTCAAAAAAAATTCCCAATAAATCCCCCAACCCACCCCACAACCCCACCAAACCCAACCCCCACCCACCCCAACCCAACCCCAAAACCCAAAAACCAAAAAAACAAACACAAACCCCAAACCCCAACCACCCCAACCAACCCCAACCCCAAACCCCAAACCCCAAAAACCCAAAAACCCAAAACCCCAAAAACCCCAAACCCCCAAACCCCAACAAACCCCACCCATTCCTAACCCCACAAACCCCAACCCAAACCCCAAAACCCAATAAAACCAACAAAAACCCCAAACCCAAAAACCCAAAAACCAACCCAAAAACACAAACACAATAAAACAGAAACCCCAAACCAAACCCAAACCAAATCCCAAAAACCCAAACCCCAAAACCCCAAAAACCCAAACCAACCAAACAAAAACCACAAAAAAAAACCCAAAACCCCAAACCCAAACCCCAAAACCCCAAAACCCCAAACCCAAACCCAAAACCCCAAAACCCAACAAACCCCACCCCATTCCCCCCCCACAAACCCCAAAACCCAAAACCCAAACCCAAAAATAAAAAAACCAAAAAAAAAACCACCCCCCCAACAAAAACACAAAACCCAAAACCAAAAACCCAAACCCAAAAACCAAAAACCACCCCCAAACCCCAAAACCCCAAACAATCCCAACCCAACCCCAAACCCCAAAACCCCAATAACCCAAAACCAAAAATCCCAAAAACCCCAAAAACCCAAAAACCCCAAAAACCCCAAAAACCCCATTCCCAAAAATCCCAAAAACCCCAAAAACCCCAAAAAACCCAAAAATCCCAAAAACCCCAAAACCCCAAAAACCCCAAAAATCCCGATATTCCCCAAAAACCCCAAAAACCCCAAAAACCCCAAAAACCCCAAAAACCCCGAAAACCCCAAAAACCCCAAAAACCCCAAAAACCCCAAAAACCCCAAAAACCCCGAAAACCCCTTTTCCCCTAACCACCCCCCCCCCCCAAAACCCCAAAAACCCAAAAACCCCAAACCCAAAAATAAAAAATAAAATCCAAAAAAAAAAAACCCAAAAATCCCAAAAAACCCAAAAAACACAAAAATCCCAAAAAACTCAAAAAACTCCCAAACCCCATATTCCTGAACCCAAATTCCCTTCCCGAACCCCCCCAAAACCCCACCCCCCCCCCCCCCCCCCCCCCCCCCCACCCCCCTCCCCCCCCCCCCCCCACCCCCCCACCCCAACCCCACCCCCCCCCCCCCCCCCCCCCCACCCCAACCCACCCCCCCCCCCCCCCCCCCCCCACCCAAAACCCCAATAAATCCCCAATAAATCCCCTATAAATCCCCAATAAATCCCCAATAAATTCCCAATAAAATCCCAATAAATCCCCAATAAATCCCCAATAAATCCCCAATAAATCCCCAATAAATTCCCAATAAAATCCCCGATAAATCCCCGATAAATCCCCAATAAATCCCCAATAAATCCCCAACAAATCCCCGCTAAATCCCCATTTTTTCACCTTTAAAGAACACGAATTTCCCGTCTCCTCTCTCATAGGCAGCGTCGATCCCAGCGGGCAGCCCAGCCCAGAACTGCCCGATGGGCAGAGGGTAACCGGCCATCACCTGACCTCCCCTGACCCGCCAGAACCAGCGATCCTGCAACGGGGAAATTCGGGATCAGTCCCAGAAAAATCCCAAAACAATCCCAGGAAAAAATCCCCCAAAAAATCCGACGAAAAACGGCGAAAAAACGGCGAAAAAACGGCGAAAAATGGGGTGAAATGGGAAAAAATGGGGGGGGAAAATGGTTTAAAATTTGGGAAAAAGTCAAAAATGGGAAATTTGGGATCAGTCCCAAAAAAAATCCCCAAAAAATCCCCCAAAAAATCCGACAAAAAACGGCGAAAAAATGGCGAAAAAATGACAAAAAATGGGGGGAAAATGATGAAAATATGGGGGAGAAATGGACAAAAATTTGGGCAAAAAATGGGAAAAATCTGGGAAAAATTCGTTAAAATTTGGGAATGGTCAATCCCAAAAAAACCCCAAAAAAATCCCAAATAACTTCCAAAAATTAAAAAAAAAGGAAAAAAATGGGGAAAATATGGAGAAAATATGAGAAAAATTGGGGAAAAATGGGGGAAAATGGGGGAAAAATGGGGGAAAATTTGGGAAAAGGTTAAAAATGGGAAATTTGGGATCAATCCCAAAAAAAACCCGAAAAAAGTTGGGGAAAAATGGAAAATGAGAAAAAATGGGGAAAAAAATGGATCTCCTCTGACCCGCCAGAACCAGCGATCCTGGGGAGGGAAAATTTGGGATCAGTCCCAGAAAAATTTCCAAAAACTGAAAAACCCCAAAAATCCCCAAAAAAATCCCAAAAAAATCCCCAAAAAATCCTCTGAGGAAAAATGGGGAAAAAAGCGAAAAAGCGAAAAAAAGCAAAAATATGGGCAAAAATGAAAAAAAATATGGGGAAAAAATGGGGGAAATGGTGGGAAAATGGGGGAAAATTTGGGAAAAGGTTAAAAATGGGAAATTTGGGATCAATCCCAAAAAAACTCCCAAAAAATCCGAGGAAAAATGGGGGAAAATGGGAAAAAATGGGGAAAAAATGGGGAAAAATGGGGGGAAAATTGGGAAAAATTTGGGATCAATTGCAAAAAAAACCCCCAAAAAAATCCGAGAAAAAACCCTAAAAAATCAGAGAGAAAATGATGAAAAAATGGTGAAAAATGGGGAAAAAATGGGGGAAAATTGGGGAAAATGGGAAAAGTTCACACAAGAAAAATTTGGGATCAATCCCAAAAAAAACCCAAAAAAATCCGAAAAAAAAGGGGAAAAAATTTGGAAAAAAATTAGTGAAATAATGGGGAAAAAATGGGGGGAAAAACTGGGAAAATGGGAAAAAATGGGGGAAAAAATTGGGAAAAATGGGAGAAGTTCACACAAGGAAAATTTGGGATCAATCCCAAAAAAAACCCAAAAAAATCCAAAAAAAAGGTGAAAAAATGGTGAAAAAAATGAGGGAAAAAATGGGGAAAAATTGAAAAAATTAAAAAAATCCAAAAAAAAGAAAATCAGGAAAAGTTTTCTAAAAATCAAAAAAAAAACCCACAAAAAAATTTTTATTAATCTGAAAAAAAATCTGAAAAATCTGGGAAAATTCCCCCCAAAAAAATTGGGAAAAAAAAAATTTAAAAAGTCGTAAAAAGACAGAAAAAATATTTTTAAAAAATCAGAAAAAGTTTTTAAAAATCGGAAAAAAAATCAGGAAAAATCAGGAAAGATCCCAGAAAGTCCCCAAATTTCCCAAATTCCCAAAACGGGAATTTTTTTCTTTTTAAAAAAGCAGAAAAAATTTTTTTAAAAATCGGAAAAAATTCAGAAAAAAGTCTGAATTTAAAAAAAATCAGGAAAAAAATTGGGAAAAATCCTCAAAAAATCCTCAAATTTCCCAAATTCCCCAAATCGAAAAAAAAAAAAAAACCCTAAAAAAAAGCAGAAAAAAAAAAATTCGAAAAAATTTGAAAAAAAATCGGAAGAAAATTATTAAAAAAGCAGAAAAAAATGAAAAAAAAAAATCGGGAAAAATCCCAGAAAATCCCCAAATTTCCCAAATTGCAAAAAAAAAAAAAAAGAGGAAATAATCCAAAGAAAAATACAAAAAAAAGGGGAAAAAAATGTGAAAAAACTTTAAAAAATTTTTAAAAATCAGAAAAAAAAAAAACCAGAAAAAAATCCGGAAAAAATTGGAAAAATATTGGGAAAAAATCAGAAAAAATCGGAAAAAAAATCGGAAAAAAAATTGAAAAAAACTGGAAAAAAAATCAGAAAAAAAATTTAAAAAATTTTTTAAATTGAAAAAAATCAGAGAAAATGGAAAAAATAAATGGGAAAAAAATTGGATAAAACCTGGAAAAATCAGAAAAAAAATCATTAAAAGCTTTTTAAAAAATTTTAAAAAAATATGGGAAAAAATTGAAAAAAATTGGGAAAAAATCGGAAAAAAACCAGAAAAAATTGGAAAAAAAAAGCAGAAAAAACTTAGAAAAAAAATCAGAAAAAAATCAGAAAAAAATCAGAAAAAAATCAGAAAAAATCAGGAAAAAAATCAGAAAAAAAATCAGAAAAAATCGGGAAAAAATCAGAAAAAAATCAGAAAAAAATCAGAAAAAATCAGGAAAAAAATTGGAAAAAAAAATCAGAAAAAATCGGAAAAAAATGGAAAAAAATCAGAAAAAAATCAGAAAAAAAATTGGAAAAAAAATCAGAAAAAATCGGAAAAAAATCGGAAAAAAATCAGAAAAAAATCAGAAAAAAATCCAAAAAAATTGAAAAAAAATCAGAAAAAAATGGGAAAAAAATCGGGAAAAATCCCGGAAAATCCCCAAATGATCCCAAGATCCCAAATTCTCACCTTGAAGACGAACATCTCTCCCCTCAGCATGGCCAGAGTGTCAAAGCCTCCGTCGCAGATTTTGGGGCCATAGGGAGGCCCTGGGGGGGGGGAGGGGCGAGCCCGGCGGGGTGGGGGAGGGGAGAGGCTGGCCGGAGGTGGAGCCTGGAGGGAAAAAAATTCCCAAAAAAAAAAAAAAAAAAAAAAAGAAATTTTTTTTAGGAATTTTTTTGAGGAATTTTTTCGTATTTTTAGAAAATTTTTTGTTGTTTTTTTTTTTTTTTTAAATTGGTTTTTTTTTTAGAAAATTTTCGCTGTGTGATTTTTTTGGGGGAATTTTTGGGATTTTATTTGGTATTTTTTTAGAATTTTTTTTCTTTTTTTTTTTTGCCGTTTTTAGACATTTTTTTGGTGCGATTTTTTTGGGGCTTTTTTGCGTTTTTTTTTAAAAATTTTTTGGAAAATTTTTTTTCCATTAAAAAAAAAAAATTGGTATTTTTTAATGAATTTTCTTTGCGCGATTTTTTGGGGATATTTTTCGAATTTTTTTCCAACTTCTTTTTTTAAAAAATTTTTAGAAAATTTTTATTGCGATTTTTCGTTGGATTTTTGCACTTTTTTTTTAAATTTTTTTTTTTTTTTAGGATATTTTTTTCAATTGAAATTTTTTTTTTTTCGGTATTTTTTAGAAATTTTTTGGTGCCCTTTTTGTGGGGATTTTTTTTGGGAAGCTGGGGAAATTCTGGGAGATTTTGGGGAAAATTTTGGGGGAATTTTGGGGGACTTGTGAGCAATTTCGGGGATTTCTCCCCCAATTTCTCCCCCAATTTCACCCCAAATTTCACCCAATTTTTCCTCAATTTCATCTCAGGTTTTTCCCAATTTTCTGCAATTTCACCCCAACTTTCCCCCAAATTTTCCCCCAATTTTTGCATAATTTCTCCTCCTTTTTATCCCAATTTTCCCCAATTTTCTCTCCGATTTTCCCCCAATTTTTGTGCAAGTTTTCCCCAATTTTCCACTGATTTTTCCCCAATTTCTCCCAAATTTCACCCTAATTTTCCACCAATTTCCTCTCAATTTCCCCCAGTTTCCTTAAATTTTTCCCAATTTTCACTCAATTTTCCCCTAATTTTTCCCCAATTTTTCCCCAATTTTCTCCCAATTTCTCCCCAATTTTCCCTCAATTTTGCTGCATGTTTTCCCCAATTTCCCCCAAATTTTCCCCAATTTTTCTACAATTTTCCCCAATTTTCTGCATTTTTCCCCCAATTTTCCTCCAATTTTTTCCCAATTTCCCCCAATTTTTCTGCAATTTCTCCCCAATTTTCCCCATTTTTTTCTGATTTTTTCTCCAATTTTTTCTGATTTTTCCCCAATTTTTCCCCAATTTTCTGCACTTTTCCCCCAATTTTTTTCCAATTTCTGCCCAATTTTTTCCCAATTTTTCCCCAATTTTTTCCCAATTTTCCGCACTTTCCCCCCATTTTTCCCCAATGATTCTCCAATTTTTTCCCAATTTCTTCCCCCATTTTTCCCCAATTTTTCCCCATTTTTCTCTGATTTTTTTCTCAATTTTTCCTGATTTTCCCCCCAATTTTCCCCCATTTTTTTCTGATTTTTTACCCAATTTTTCCCTAATTTTCTCAGGTTTTCTGATTTTTTTCCCCAATTTTTTCTGATTTTTTCCCCAATTTTTCCCCAATTTTTCCCCAATTCCCCCCAATTTCATCCCCAATTTTTCCCCAATTTTCTGCACTTTTCCCCCCAATTTTTCCCCAATTTCTGTCCAATTTTTCCCAATTTCTTCCCATTTTTCCCCATTTTTCTCTGATTTTTCCCCAATTTTTCCCCAATTTTTCCCCAATTTTCTGCACTTTTCCCTCAATTATTCCCCAATTTCTCCCCAATTTTCTGCACTTTTCCCCCCAATTTTTCCCATTTTTATCAGATTTTTTTCTCAATTTTTCCCCAATTTCTCCCCAATTTTTTCCCCGTTTTTTCTGAATTTTGTACCAATTTTTCCCCCGAATTTTCCCAATATTTCCCCAATATTTCCCCAATTTTCCCCAACCCCAAAATCCCCATTTATCCCCCCAAAATTCACCATAGAGCTGCTGGATCCCCCTGCGGTCATCCTCGGGCAGAGTGAACTGCTCAGTGTCCTGATTTCCCCCAGTTTCACCCCAATTTTCCTCCATTCTTCCACAATTTTCCCCAATTTTTCCCAATTTTTTCCCATTTTTCCTGATTTTTTCTCCAATTTTTTCTAATTTTTTCCCAATTTTTCCGTCATTTTCTCTGATTTTTTCCCCCATTTTTTCTGATTTTTTCCCCATTTTTCCCCATTTTTTTCTGACTTTTTCCCCCCATTTTTCCTGATTTTCCCCAATTTTGCCCTAATTTTCTCTGATTTTCCGAATTTTTTCCCCCAATTTTTTCTGATTTCATCCCCAATTTTTCCCAATTTTTCCCCAATTTTCCCCCAATTTTTCCCCATTTTTCCCCATTTTTCCTGATTTTTCTCAATTTTTTCCCGATTTTTCCCCAATTTTCCCCCAATTTTTCCCATTTTTCTCAGATTTTTTCTCAATTCTTCCCCAATTTTTCCCCAATTTTTCCCCATTTTTTCTGATTTTTCTCCAATTTTTTCTGATTTTTTCCCAATTTTTTCCCAATTTTACCCCCAATTTTCCCCCCAGTTTTCCCCATTTTTTTCTGATTTTTTCCCCATTTTTTTCTGAATTTTCCCCATTTTTCCCTGAATTTTCCCCATTTTTCCCCCAATTTTCCCCCAATTTTTCCTCAGTTTTCCCCCATTTTTTCCCCATTTTTTTCTCATTTTTTCCCCATTTTTCCTGATTTTTCCCCCATTTTTTCTGATTTTTCCCCCAATTTTTCCCCAATTTTCCCCAATTTTTCCCCAATTTTCTGCACCTTTCCCCCCATTTTTTCCCCAATTTTCCCCCAATTTTTCTCCAATTTTCCCCAATTTTTCCCCAATTTTCTGCACATTTCCCCCAATTTTTCCCCAATTTCTCCCCAATTTTCCCCCAATTTTTCTGCAATTTCCCCCCAATTTTCCCCCGTTTTTCTGAATTTTGTACCAATTTTTCCCCGAATTTCCCCAATATTTCCCCAATTTTCCCAAACCCCAAAATCCCCATTTTTCCCCCCAAATTCACCATAGAGCTGCTGGATCCCCCTGCGGTCATCCTCGGGCAGAGTGAACTGCTCAGTGTCCTGATTTCCCCCAGTTTCACCCCAATTTCCCTCCATTCTTCCACAATTTCCCCCAATTTTTCCCAATTTTTCCCAATTTTTTCCCATTTTTCCTGATTTTTTCTCCAATTTTTTCTAATTTTTTCCCAATTTTTCCCTAATTTTCTCTGATTTTTTCCCCCATTTTTTCTGATTTTTTCCCCATTTTTCCCCATTTTTTCTGACTTTTTCCCCCATTTTTCCTGATTTTCCCCAATTTTGCCCTAATTTTCTCTGATTTTCCTCCCATTTTCCCCCAATTTTTTCTGATTTTTTCTCCCAATTTTTTCTGAATTTTCCCCATTTTTCTTTTTATTTTTTCCCAATTTTCCCCCAATTTTTTCCCAATTTTCCCCCATTTTCCCCCCCATTTTTTCAGATTTTTTTCCCAATTTTTTCCCAATTTTTCTCCAATTTTTTCTCAATTTTTCCCCAGTTTTTTCCCAAATTTCCCCAATTTTACCCCCAATTTTTTCCCCTAATTTCTTCCCAAAATCCCCATTTTTCCCCCCAAATTCACCATAGAGCTGCTGGATCCCCCTGCGGTCATCCTCGGGCAGAGTGAACTGCTCAGTGTCCATCCACTGGTAGAACGGAGCCATGATGGCCGAAGGGTCACTGGAATGTTCTAGACCCAGGGCGTGGCCAAACTCGTGCAGAGCCACCAGGAACAGGTCATTCCCTGAAAAGGAAAAAATTTGGGATTTTTGGGATTTTTTTAGGATTTTTTTGAGATTTTTTTTTGGGTTTTTTCCTGATTTTTTGGGGATTTTCGGGGATTTTTTTTGGAATTTTTTGGGATTTTTTTGAGATTTTTGGAGATTCTTTCCTAATTTTTTGGGGATTTTTTGGGATTTTTTTGGGAATTTTTGGGGATTTTTTTGAGATTTTTTGGGGATTCTTTCCTGATTTTTTGGGGATTTTTGGGGATTTTTTTGGGGTTTTTTTGGGATTTTTAAGGCATTCTTGGAGATTTTTTTTTTATTTTTAAGGGATTTTTTTCATTATTTTAAGGGATTTTTGGGGATTTTTTTTTTTTAATTTTTGGGGAATTTTTAGGCATTTTTTAGGGATTTTTGTGGATTTTTTGGGGTTTTTAAAAATTTTTTAGGCATTTTTTGGGGAATTTTGTTGAATTTTTTTGAATTTTTTGGGGATTTTTGGGGGATTTTTTGAGGATTTTTTGAGGATTTTTGGGTGTTTTTTTTTTAAATTTTTAAAGAATTTTTGGGGATTTTTTTGGAATTTTTTGGAGAATTTTTTTTGATTTTTAAGGGATTTTTTGGGGATTTTTTGGCCATGGATGGTCCTGGAAGGTCAGTGAATATTTTGGGTCACTGGAATGTTCTAGACCCAGGGCGTGGCCAAACTCGTGCAGAGCCACCAGGAACAGGTCATTCCCTGAAGGGAAAAAAATTTGGGATTTTTGGGATTTTTTGGGGGATTTTTTGGGATTTTTTAAAAATTTTGGTGGATTTTTAGGCATTTTTTAGGGATTTTTTGGGATTTTTTTTTTTTTTAAGCATTTTGTATGGATTTTTTGGGGAATTTTGGAATTTTTGGGGGATTTCTTGAGGATTTTTAAGAGATTTTTGGGATTTTTTGGATTTTTTTTAATTCTTTGGGGATTTTTGTTGATTTTTAAGGCTTTTTTTATTTTTAGGATTTTTTTTTTAAGGCTTTTAAAAAAATTTTTTTATTTATTTTTAATTTTGGGGGAATTTTGGAAGTTTGGGGATTTTTGGGGATTTTTTTTATTTTAAATTATTTTTAAAGGGTTTTGGGAATTTTTTTTAAAATTTTTTCGGATTTTTTAAAAATTTTTTCAATTTTTTTTAATTTTTAAGGTATTTTTGGTGGATTTTTTGGGATTTCTTGGCCATGGAAGGACATGGAAGGTCCTGGAAGGTCAGTGAATATTTTGGGTTTCTGGAATGTTCTAGACCCAGGGCGTGGCCAAACTCGTGCAGAGCCACCAGGAACAGGTCATTCCCTGAAAAGGAAAAAATTTGGGATTGTTGGGATTTTTTTTAAATTTTGGTGGATTTTTTAGGCATTTTTAGGGATTTTTGGGGATTTTTTTTTTTTTTTTAAGCATTTTGTATGGATTTTTTGGGGAATTTTTGGAATTTTTGGGGGATTTCTTGAGGATTTTTAAGAGATTTTTGGTGATTTTTTTGGGATTTTTTTTTAATTCTTTGGGGATTTTTTGTTGATTTTTAAGGCTTTTTTTATTTTTTAGGGATTTTTTTTTTTTTAAGGCTTTTAAAAAAAACTTTTTATTTATTTTTTGGAATTTTTTGGGGAATTTTTGGAATGTTTGGGGATTTTTTGAGATTTTTTTTTTTTTCGGTTTTTTATTATTTTTAAAGGGTTTTGGGAATTTTTTTTAAAATTTTTTCGGATTTTTAAAAATTTTTTCGAATTTTTTTTAATTTTTAAGGTATTTTTGGGGGATTTTTTGGGTTTCTTGGCCATGGAAGGACATGGAAGGTCCTGGAAGGTCAGTGAATGTTTTTGGGTTTCTGGAATGTTCTAGACCCAGGGCGTGGCCAAACTCGTGCAGAGCCACCAGGAACAGGTCATTCCCTAAAGGGAAAAATTTGGGATTTTGGGGATTTTTTGGGGATTTTTGGGATTTTTAAAAAATTTTGGTGGATTTTTTAGGCATTTTTAGGGATTTTTTGGGATTTTTTTTTTTTTTTAAGCATTTTGTATGGATTTTTTGGGGAATTTTTGGAATTTTTGGGGGATTTCTTGGGGATTTTTTTGAGAATTTTTGGGGATTTTTTGGAATTTTTTGGAGAATTTCTGGGGATTTTTGGTGGATTTTTTGGGGGTTTTTTGGCCATGGAAGGTCCTGGAAGGTTCAGTGAATATTTTGGGTTTCTGGAACGTTCCAGCCCCAGGGCGTGGCCAAACTCGTGCAGAGCCACCAGGAACAGGTCATTCCCTGAAAAGGAAAAAATTTGGGATTGTTGGGATTTTTTTAGGATTTTTTTGAGATTTTTTTAAGATTTTTTTGAGATTTTTTGGGGATTTTTTTGAGATTTTTTTTGGAATTTTTTGGGATTTTTTTGAGATTTTTGGGGATTCTTTCCTGAATTTTTGGGGATTTTTGGGGATTTTTTTAGGATTTTTTTGAGATTTTTTGGGGTTTTTTCCTGATTTTTTGGGGATTTTTTTGAGATTTTTTGGGGATTTTTGGGGATTTTTTGGGGATTTTTTTTTGGATTTTTAAGGCATTCTTGGAGATTTTTTTTTTTTTTAAGGGATTTTTTTCATTATTTTAAGGGGTTTTTTTTTAGGATTTTTGGGGGATTTTTTGGGATTTTTTTTTAATTTTTGGGGGTTTTTTAGGCATTTTGTAAGGATTTTTTGGGGAATTTTTGGAATTTTTGGGGATTTTTTGGGGATTTTTTGAGGATTTTTTGAGGCTTTTTGGGGGATTTTTTTTTTAATTTTAAAAGAATTTGGGGGGGGGGGGATTTTTTAAAAATTTTTGGAGAATTTTTGGGAATTGTTGGGGACTTTTTGAGGATTTTTTGAGGATTTTTGGGGGAATTTTTGGGGATTTTTTGATTTTTTTTTTTTTAGTTTTAATATTTTTTTTATTTTTTTATATTTTAGGGAATTTTTTTTTTAAATTTTTTTGGAATTTTGGGGGGAATTTTTGGGGAATTTTTGGGGAATTTTTGGGAATTTTTGGGGAATTTTTGGGGAATTTTTGGGAATTTTTTGAGAATTTTTGGGGAATTTTTGGGGATTTTTTAAATTTTTTTTTTTTTAGTTTTAATTTTTTTTTTTTTTTTTTAGGGAATTTTTTTAATTTATTTTTTTGGAATTTTGGGGGGAATTTTTGGGAATTTTTGGGAAATTTTTAGGGATTTTTTGGTTTGTTTTTTTTTTTTAGTTTTAATATTTTTTCGATTTTTTTTTTTTTTTTAGGGAATTTTTTAAATTTTTTTTTTGGAATTTTTTTGGGAATTTTTGGGGAATTTTTTGGGAATTTTTGGGGAATTTTTGATTTTTTTTTTTTAGTTTTAATTTTTTTTTTTTTTAGGGAATTTTTTTTTTTTTTTTTGGAATTTTGGGGGGAATTTTTGGGGAATTTTTGGGGAATTTTTGGGGATTTTTTGATTTTTTTTTTTTTTTAGTGTTAATATTTTTTTGATTTTTTTTATTTTTTAGGGAAATTTTTTTATTTATTTTTTTGGAATTTTGGGGGGAATTTTTGGAGATTTTTGGGAATTTTGGGAATTTTGGGAATTTTTGGGAATTTTTGGGAATTTTTGGAGAATTTTTGGGAATTTTTGGGGATTTTTTGATTTTTTTTTTTTTTAGTTTTAATTTTTTTTTTTTTTTAGGGAATTTTTTAAATTTTTTTTTTGGAATTTTGGGGAATTTTTGGGAATTTTTGGGAATTTTTGGGGAATTTTGGGAATTTTTGGGGAATTTTTTGGGAATTTTTTGGGAATTTTTGGGGAATTTTTGAAATTTTTTTTTTTTTTTTTTTTTTTTTTTTGGGGAAGGCTTCCAAAAGCCAGGTCCTGGCAGCTCAAACCCTGACTCTCACCGCTCAGATCGTCGTTCCTGGCCGTCCAGGGCTCGGCCCCGTCGAAGTGCGTGTCGCCGCCGATGTGCGGCCCGGGGAAGTAGGCGTGAGCCAAAACCCTCCCTCGCCGTCGAACGGCGTCGCGTCGCCATGGAAACCCTCGGCGAAGAGCACCATGATGTCCGCCAGCGGGGCGTGGCCGGCGCGGATGGCGCCGTACGGAACCTCCCGGAACCGCAGCGACGGCGCGGCGCCCGACCAGACCGCCAGCGCGCGGCGGATGGCGGCCGAGGTGGCGGCCACGCCCACCTTCGGGGTGTGGTTCTGGATGCTAATGAGGGGGAGGAGCCAAAAGTCAGCATTTCCCATTCATTCCCATTTTTTTCCCATTTTTTTCTGATTTTTTTCTGATTTTTTTCCGATTTTTTTCCCATTTTTCCCTGATTTTTCCTGATTTTTTTCCCTTTTTTTTCTGATTTTTCCCCATTCTTCCCCATTTTTTGCTGATTTTTACCCATTTTTTCCCTTTTTTTGCTGATTTTTCCCCAATTTTCCCCCAATTTTCCCTGATTTTTCCTGATTTTTTCCCAATTTTTTCCCAATTTTTTCTGATTTTTCCCCATTTTTTAATCATTTTTTTCTGGGTTTTTTTCCTTTTTTCTGATTTTTTCCCCTTTTCCCCATTTTTTTCCCAATTATTTCAATTTTTCCCCATTTTTCCC
Source organism: Entomyzon cyanotis (assembly GCA_024500445.1). Taxonomy (NCBI): domain Eukaryota; kingdom Metazoa; phylum Chordata; class Aves; order Passeriformes; family Meliphagidae; genus Entomyzon; species Entomyzon cyanotis. The sequence continues at coordinate 357,758 of JAKEPQ010000285.1, read as the reverse complement.
CATTTTTCCTATTTTTCCCCATTTTTTCCCATTTTTTTCCCATTTTTTCTATTTTTTCCTAATTTTTCCCCAATTTTTCCCCAATTTTTCCTAATTTTCCATTTTTCCCCCAATTTTTTCCCCATTTTTTCTATTTTTCTATTTTCCCCATTTTTCCCTGATTTCCCCAATTTCCCCATTTCCAACCTCCCAACCCACCCCCCCACCCACCATACCACCTTCGTTGTTCTGATCTAATGGGGAGAAAAAGTCAGAATTTCCCATTCATTCATTTTTTCCCATTTTTTCTATTTTTTCTATTTTTTTATTTTTTCCCATTTTTCCGATTTTTCCTATTTTTTCCCTTTTTTTCTATTTTCCCCATTTTTCCCCATTTTTTCTGATTTTTATTTTTTCATTTTTTCTATTTTCCATTTTTTTCTATTTTTTCATTTTTTCTCATTTTTTCCCATTTTTCCTGATTTTTCCCATTTTTTCTATTTTTCCCATTTTCCCCCATTTTTTCTATTTTTCCCCATTTTTTCTATTTTTTATTTTTATTTTTTCTTTTTTTTCCATTTTTTTATTTTTTCTGATTTTTTCCCATTTTTTTTGATTTTTTCTATTTTTTCCCATTTTTTCTATTTTTTATTTTTCATTTTTTCTATTTTTTCTATTTTTTCTATTTTTTCCCCATTTTTTCTATTTTTTTTTTTCCCCATTTTTTCATTTTTTCTATTTTTTCCCATTTTTCTCATTTTTTCTCATTTTTCCTATTTTTCCATTTTTTCTATTTTTCCCCAATTTCCCCCCATTTTTTCTATTTTCCCCAATTTTTCCCATTTCCCCCAATTTTTCCCCATTTTTCAAAATTTTTTCCTAATTTTTCCCCATTTTTTCTAATTTTCTATTTTTCCCCAATTTTCCCCCAATTTTTCCCCATTTTTTCCCATTTTTCTATTTTTTCTATTTTTCCCATTTTTCCCTGATTTCCCCAATTTCCCCATTTCACAACCTCCCAACCGGGCCCCAGACCCCGGGCCGGAGGCGGCGGGGGGGCGCCACCTTCGGGGTGTGGTTCTGGGCTAGAGGGGGGGCCAAAGTCAAATTTCATTCATTCCCATTTTTTCCCATTTTTTCTATTTTTTCTATTTTTTCCAATTTTTTCCATTTTTCCATTTTTCTATTTTTTCCCTTTTTTTCGTTTTCCCCATTTTCCCCATTTTTGCTATTTTCCATTTTTCCCTTTTTTTCTATTTTTCCCCAATTTTCCCCCAATTTTCCCTGATTTTTCCTGATTTTTTCCCTTTTTCCCATTTTTCGTTTTTCCCTTTTTTAATCTTTTTTCGGTTTTTTCCCATTTTTTTCTGATTTTTTTTCTGATTTTTCCCCATTTTTTTCCCATTTTTTTCTGATTTTTTCCCATTTTTTCTCATTTTTTTCCCATTTTTTCCTGATTTTTCCCCATTTTTTTCTGATTTTTCCCCAATTTTTCCCCATTTTTTTCTGATTTTTTACCCCATTTTTCCCACTTTTCCCCCAATTTTTCCCCATTTTTTCAAACTTTTTTCCTAATTTTTCCCCATTTTTTCTGAATTTTTTCTGATTTTTCCCCAATTTTCCCCATTTTTTCCCTTTTTCCCCATTTTTTCTGATTTTTCCCCAATTTTCCCCATTTTTTTCTGATTTTTCCCCATTTTTTTCTGATTTTTCCCCAATTTTTCCCCATTTTTTTCTGATTTTTTACCCCAATTTTTCCCACTTTTCCCCCAATTTTTCCCCATTTTTTCAAAATTTTTTCCTAATTTTTCCCCATCTTTTTCTGAATTTTTTCTGATTTTTCCCCAATTTTCCCCATTTTTTTCTGATTTTTTTCCCATTTTTTCCCCATTTTTCCCCATTTTTTTCTGATTTTTCCCTAATTTTTTCCTGATTTTTCCCCAATTTTTCCCACTTTTTCCCCAATTTTTTCACAATTTTTTCTGATTTTTTCCCATTTTTTCCCCATTTTTTTCTGGTTTTTTTTCAAACTTTTTTCCCCATTTTTCCCCATTTTTTTCTGATTTTTTCCCCATTTTCTTCTGATTTTTCCCTAATTTTTTCCTGATTTTTCCCCAATTTTTCCCACTTTTTCCCCAATTTTTTCACAATTTTTTCTGATTTTTTCCCCATTTTTTTACCCATTTTTTCTCATTTTTCCCTAATTTTTTCCAATCTTTTCCTTATTTTTTGCCCATTTTTTACAATTTTTCCCATTTTTCCCCATTTTTTTCTGATTTTTTACCTAATTTTCCTCCAATTTTTCCCCAATTTTTTTCCGTAATTTTCCCCTTTTTTTTTCCCATTTTTTCCCCATTTTTTTCTGACTTTTTTTCCCCATTTTTTCCCTTTTTTTCTGATTTTTCCCGATTTTTTCCCCATTGTTTTCTGATTTTTTCCCATTTTTTTCAGATTTTTTACCCCAATTTTCCCCATTTTTTCCCCAATTATTTCCAATTTTTCCCCAATTTTTTCTGAATTTTTCCCATTTTTTCCCCAATTTTTCCCAATTTTTTTCAAATTTTTCCCCATTTTTGTCTGATTTTTCCCATTTTTTTCATGATTTTTTCCCAAATTTTTCCCCATTTTTTCCCAATTTTTCCCCAATTTTTCTGAATTTTTCCCAATATTCCCCCAATTTCCCCCTAATTTTTTCCCCATTTTTTTCTGATTTTTTCCCGATTTTTTCTGATTTTTCCCATTTTTTTCTGATTTTTTCCCCAATTTTTCCCCAATTTTTTCTGATTTTTCCTGATTTTTTCCCTTTTTTTTCCTGAATTTTCCCCATTTTTCCCCATTTTTTCTGATTTTTTTCCTTTTTTTCTGATTTTTTCTTTTTTTTCCCCATTTTTTTCTCATTTTTCCCCTTTTTTTCTGATTTTTCCAGATTTTTTCTGATTTTTTCTCAATTTTTCCTGAGTTTTACCCAATTTTTTCTGATTTTTCCCATTTTCCCCAATTTTTTTCTGATTTTTCCTGATTTTTTCCTGTATTTTTCTGGATTTTTTTCCCATTTTTTCTGATTTTTTCTGATTTTTTCCATTCTTCCCCCAATTTTTACCCAATTTTTTCTGATTTTTCCTGATTCTTCCCCATTTTTTCCTGATTTTTCCCCAATTTTTCCTGATTTTTTCCCATTTTTTTCTGATTTTTTCCCATTTTTTTCTGATTTTTTCCCCATTTTTTCCCCATTTTTTCCTGAATTTGTCCCCATTTTTTTCTGATTTTTCCCGAATTTTTCCCCATTTTTTTCTGATTTTTCTGGATTTCCCCCTTTTTTTCTGATTTTTCTGGATTTTTCCTCATTTTTTCTGATTTTTCCCATTTTCCCTTTTTTCAGATTTTTCCCCAATTTTTCCTGAATTTTTCTGATTTTTCTTGATTTTTTCCCCATTTTTCCCCATTTTTTCTGATTTTTTCCTATTTTTTCCCCATTTTTTCTGATTTTTCCCCCAATTTTTCCTGAATTTTTCCTGATTTCCCCCAATTTTTCCTGATTTTTCTATTTTTTCCTATTTTCCCTGATTTTCCCCTTTTTTCCTTTTTTTTTATTTTTCCCCCTTTTCCCCAATTTTTTTATTTTTTCTATTTTTCACTTTTTGCAATTTTCCCAATTTTTTCTGATTTTTCAATTTTTTCCCATTTCCCCCAATTTTTGCATTTTTCAAATTTTTTCAATTATTCCTATTTTCCCATTTTTCATTTTTACCTATTTCCATTTCCCCCCAATTTTTAAAATTTTTCCCCAGTTTTTCTGATTTTTTCTATTTTTCCCATTTTTTCCCCTTTTTTTCCCCATTTTCCCCCATTTTTCCTGATTTTTCCCTAATTTTTTCAAAATTTCCCCAATTTTTCATTTTCCCCAATTCTTGCTCAATTTTCCCCATTTTTTCTGATTTTCCCCAATTTTTCCCATTTTTTCACTTTTCCCCCAAATTTTCCTGATTTTCCCCAATCTTTCTGATTTTCCCCCAATTTTTCCAATTTTTCTCTGATTTTTCCTCCAATTTTTCTGATTTTCCCACAATTTTTCTCAATTTTTTCTCAATTTTCCCCAATTTTCTCATTTTCTGATTTTCCCCCATTTTTCTCATTTTCCCCATTTTACTTTTCCCCAATTTTTTCCCATTTTTCCACTTTTCCCCAAATTTTCCCCAAATTTTTCTGATTTTCCCCCCAATTTTCCTATTTTTCCCCAATTTTTTCATTTTTCCTCTTTTTCACCTTTTTTTTCATTTTTCCCAATTTTCCCAAGTTTTCTTTTTCCTTCTTCCCTATTTCCCCATTTTCCCCCATTTTTCCCCTCCCAGTCCATCCCAGTCCAAACCAGTATAAACCAGTTAATCCCAAACCCCATATTTTCCCCACATTTTCTCCATTTTTTCCCTTTTTCTCATTTTTTCCTCATTTTTTGCTCTATTTTCATCATTTTTCCACCAATTTTCCCCATTTTTTCAGTGATTTTCCCCATTTTTCCTGCATTTTTTCCCCTCCCAGTCCAAACCAGTATAAACCAGTCCCAAACCAGTCCAAACCAGTATAAACCAGTAACCCCAAACCCCATTTTCCCCATATTTCCCCCATTTTTCCCCATATTTTCCCCATTTTTGGCTCTATTTTAGTTATTTTTTCACCGATTTTCCCCATTTTTCCCCTCCCAGTCCATCCCAGTACAAACCAGTATAAACCAGTATAAACCAGTATAAACCAGTTAATTCCGGATCCCATTTTTTCCCCATATTTTCCCCATTTTTCTCTCTATTTTCCCCATTTTTTCACCGATTCCTCCCTTATCCCCCCATTTCCTCCCCTCCCAGTCCAAACCAGTCCAAACCAGTCCAAACCAGTCCAAACCAGTTAACCCCAAACCCCATTTTTCCCATTTTTTCCCCATTTTTCCCCATATTTTCTCCATTTTTCCCTCTAAAATCCTCATTTTTCGCTCTATTTCACTCATTTTTCCACCGATTTTCCCCATTTTCCCCCCAAATTTCCCCCCATTTCTCCCCTCCCAGCCCATCCCAGTCCAAACCAGTCCAAACCAGTATAAACCAGGAACTCCAAACCCCATATTTTCCCCATTTTTTCCTCTATTTTTCCCATTTTCCCCCCGATTTTCCCCATTTTTTCACCCATTTCCCCCGTTTTTCCCCCATTTCCTCCCCTCCCAGTCCAAACCAGTCCAAACCAGTATAAACCAGTTCACCTGAAGGTGATCTCGGGCTGCTCCCAGCGCAGCCCCTGCAGGGCGAATCGCCGCCGCCTCACCTGCGCCTTCACCTGCGCGCCGAACTTGTCGGGAACGCCACACCTGGGGCGGAGCATGGCCCTGGAAACGGGGAGGAAAGGGTTAAAAAACATCCCAAAATTTGGGGTTGAAATCCCAGAAAAAATCCCGGGAAGATTTGGGGTCGGAATGGCGAAAAAAATCCCAAAATTTGGGGTCAAAATGATGAAAAAATCCCAAAATTTGGGGTTGAAATCCCAAAAAATCGTGAAATTTGGGGTCAAAATACCAAAAAATCCCAAAATTTGGGGTTGAAATCCCAAAAAAAAATTCCCCAAAAATCCACACCTGGGGCGCAGCATGGCCCTGGGGAAACGGGGAGGAAAGGGTTAAACCCCCAAAAAATTCCCAAAATTTGGGGTGAAATCCCAGAAAAAATCCCGGGAAGATTTGGGGTCGGAATGGCCAAAAAATGGTGAAATTTGAGGTCAAAGTGGCGAAAAAATCCCAAAATTTGGAGTCGAAATTCCAAAAAAATCCCAAAATTTGGGGTGAAATCCAAAAAAATCCGGTCAAAACCCAAAGAAAATCCCAAAATTTGGGGTTGAAATCCCAGAAAAAAATCCCAGAAAGATTTGGGGTTGGAATGGCGAAAAATCCCAAAATTTGGGGTTGAAACAGAGAGAAAAATCCCCAAATTTGGGGTTGAAATCCCAAAAAAACCCCAAAAAATCCACACCTGGGGCGCAGCATGGCCCTGGGAAAACGGGGAGGAAAGGGTTAAATCCCCCCAAAAAATTATCCCAAAATTTGGGGTGAAATCCCGAAAAAAATCGCGGGAAGATTTGGGGTTGGAATTCCGAAATTTGGGGTGAAAACGGTGAAAAAATCCCAAAATTTGAGGTGGAAATGGCGAAAAAATGGTGAAATTTGAGGTTGAAATCCCCAAAAAAAAAATCACAAAATTTGGGGATGGAATTCTAAAAAATCCCGAAATTTGGGGTCAAAATGGCAAAAAAAAATCCGGAAACTTGGGGTCAAAATGATGAAAAAATCCCGTAAAGATTTGGGGTTGGAATGGTGGAAAAATCCCAAAATTTGGGGTCGAAATGGCAGAAAAATCCCAAAATTTGGGGTTGAAATGATGAAAAAATCCCAACATTTGGGGTTGAAATGGCAGAAAACCCCAAAATTTGGGTTGGAATCCCAAAAAATTCCCAAAATTTGGAGTGAAATCCCAGAAAAAATCCGGGAAAGATTTGGGATCAAAATCCCCAAAAAAAATCCCAAAATTTGGGGTGAAAATGGTGAAAAAATCCTAAAATTTGGGGTGAAATCCTGGAAAGATTCGGGGTCGAAATCCCAAAAAGAATCCCAAAATTTGGATTGAAATCCCCAAAAAATCCTCAAAACCCAAAGAAAATCCCAAAATTTGGGGTGAAATCCCAGAAAAATCCCAAAATTTGGAGTCGAAATGGTGAAAAAAATCGTGAAATTTGGAGTCGAAATGGCAGAAAATCCCAAAATTTGGGGTTGAAATCCCAAAAAAATTCCCCAAAAATCCACACCTGGGGCGGAGCATGGCCCTGGGGAAATGGGGAGGAAAGGGTTAAAAAAAATCCCCAAATTTGGGGTGAAATCCCAGAAAAAATCCCGGGAAGATTTGGGGTTGGAATGGCGAAAAAATCCCAAATTTTGGGGTCGAAATCCCAAGAAAATCATGAAATTTGGGGTCAAAATACCAAAAACATCCCAAAATTTGGGGTGAAATCTTGGAAAATATCCCAAAATTTGGGGTGAAAATGGCGAAAAATCCCCAAATTTGGGGTGAAATCCTGGAAAAAATCCTGGAAAGATTTGGGGTTGAAATCCCCAAAAAATTCCCAAAATTTGGTGTTGGAACGGAGAGAAAAATCCTCAAAACCCCAAAAAAATCCCAAAATTTGGGGTGAAATCCTGGAAAAAATCCCGGAAAGATTTGGGGTTGGAATGATGAAAAAATCCCAAAATTTGGGGTTGAAATCCAAAAAAATCCCAAAATTTGGGGTTGAAATGATGAAAAAATCCCAAAATTTGGGGTTGAAATCCCAGAAAAAATCCCAAAATTTGGGGTTGAAATGATGAAAAAATCCCAAAATTTGGAGTTGAAATCCTAGAAAATCCCAAAATTTGGAGTTGAAATCCCAGAAAATCCCAAAATTTGGGGTGAAATCCCAGAAAATCCCAAAATTTGGAGTCGAAATCCCCAAAAAATCCCAAAATTTGGGGTTGAAATCCCAGAAAATCCCAAAATTTGGGGTTGAAATGATGAAAAAATCCCAAAATTTGGGGTTGAAATCCCAGAAAAAATCCCAAAATTTGGGGTTGAAATGATGAAAAAATCCCAAAATTTGGAGTTGAAGTCCCAGAAAATCCTAAAATTTGGGGTTGAAATGATGAAAAAATCCCAAAATTTGGGGTTGAAATGATGAAAAAATCCCAAAATTTGGGGGAAAATGAGAGAAAAATGGGGGAAAAGTCAGAAAAAAATCAGAAAGAAATGGGAAAGAATGAGAAAAAATGGGAAAAAATGAGAAAAAAATGGGGAAAAATGAGGGAAAAATCAGAGAAAAATGGGGGAAAAAATCGGGAAAAAATCAGAAAAAAAATCAGAAAAAAATGGGAAAAAATTGGGGGAAAATCAGGAAAAATGACAAAAAATCATTTAAAAATCTGGAAAAAATTAGAATAAAATTGGAAAAAATTGGGGAAAAATCAGAGAAAAATGGGAGAAAAAATCAGAAACTAATGGGAAAAAATCTAAAAAAATCAGAAAAAAATTGGAAAAAAATCGGAAAAAATCAGAAAAAAATCAGAAAAAATCGGAAAAAAATCAGAAAAAAATCCAAAAAAATTCTAAAAAAATCAGTAAAAATCGGGAAAAATTCCCAAAAAATCCCAACCACCCCAAAATTCCCCAAAATTCCCCCAAAACTCACCGGATGGTGTCGGGATCAGCGATCCCAGTGACCTTCAGGCTGTAGAATTCCTGCTTTGCAGCCATTGACCCAAAAATGGGGAAAATCAGAAAAAATGGGGAAAAATCGCAAAAAATGGGGAAAAATGGGGGAAAAAAAGGGAAAAAAATGGGGAAAAATGGGGAAAAATCAGAGAAAAAATAGGAAAAAATGAGGGAAAAATGGGGGAAAAAATCGGAAAAAAATCAGAAAAAATCAGAAAAAAATCGGAAAAAAATCAGAAAAAAATCGGAAAAAATTCTTTAAAAATCGGAAAAAAATCAAAAAAAATTCTAAAAAAATTGGGAAAAATTCCCAGAAAGTCCCAACCTCCCTGAAATCCCGAAAAACTCACCGGATGGTCTCAGGATCAGTGATCCCAGTGACCTTCAGGCTGTAGAATTCCTGCTTTGCAGCCATTGACCCAAAAATGGGGAAAATCAGAAAAAATGGGGAAAAATCGCAAAAAATGGGGAAAAAAATGGCAAAAAAATGGGGAAAATGGGAAAAAATCAGAGAAAAAATAGGAAAAAATGAGGGAAAAATGGGGAAAAAATCGGAAAAAAAATCAGAAAAAATCGGAAAAAAATCGGAAAAAAATCGGAAAACATTCTTAAAAAATCGGAAAAAAATCCAAAAAAATTCTAAAAAAATTGGGAAAAATTCCCAGAAAGTCCCAACCTCCCTGAAATCCCAAAAAACTCACCGGATGGTCTCAGGATCAGCGATCCCAGTGACCTTCAGGCTGTAGAATTCCTGCTTTGCAGCCATTGACCCAAAAATGGGGAAAATCAGAAAAAATGGGGAAAAATCGCAAAAAATGGGGAAAAAAAAAGGGAAAAAAATGGGGAAAAATGGGGAAAAATCAGAGAAAAAATAGGAAAAAATGAGGGAAAAATGGGGAAAAAATCGGAAAAAAATTAGAAAAAATCGGAAAAAAATCGGAAAAAATCGGAAAAAAATCGGAAAAAATCGGAAAAAAATCAGAAAAAAATCCAAAAAAATTCTAAAAAAATCGGGGAAAATTCCCAAAAAATCCCACCCACCCAAAATTCCCCCAAAACTCACCGGATGGTGTCGGGATCAGCGATCCCAGTGACCTTCAGGCCGTAGAACGCCTGCATGGCCGCCAGAGCCGCCGAGATGGACGCCGAGGCTTTGCTGGGCTGAGAGCGAAGGTCACCAGGAGGGAGGTAGCCGTACTGCTGCAGCCAGGCCTGGAAATGGGAAATTTGGGAATTCTGGGAGTTATTGGGAATTTTTGGGATTTTTTTGGGAGTTTTTGGGGTTTTTTTTGGATTTTGTTCCAATTTTTTTGGATTTTTTCTGATTTTTTTCTGATTTTTTTCAGGTTTTTTCTGGATTTTTTCAGGGTTTTTTCGGGTTTTTTTTTCTGATTTTTAAGGGGATTTTTTTCTGATTTTTTTTCTGATTTTTTCAGGTTCTTTTCCGATTTTAAAAGGGATTTTTTGGGCATTTTTGGGGATTTTTTGGGGGATTTTTTCGGAATTTTTTTTTTTTCAGGTTTTTTTTTTTTTCAGATTTTTTTCAGATTTTTTTCGGATTTTTTCACGTTTTCTTCCTATTTTTAAAGGGATTTTTTTTGGCATTTCAACCCCCTTTTGGGGATTTTTTAACTGATATTTTGGGATTTTTTTAACTGATTTTTGGGAGGATTTTTTGGCATTTTTGGGGATTTTTTTACTGATTTTTGGGGATTTTTAAAGGATTTTTTTGGCATTTTTTGGGATTTTTTTGGGAGGAGATAACCGTACTGCTGCAGCCAGGCCTGGGGGGAAAAATGGGAAATTTGGGAATTCTGGGAGTTATTGGGAATTTTTGGGATTTTTTTCGGATTTTTGGGGTTTTTTTCTGATTTTTTTCTGATTTTTTTCTGATTTTTTTCTGATTTTTAAGGGGATTTTTTTGGAATTTTTGGGATTTTTTGGGGCTTTTTTTCTGATTTTTTTGGGATTTTTTTCCAGATTTTTTGGGGATTTTTTCAGGGTTTTTTTCCAATTTTTAAAGGGATTTTTTTTTTGCAATTTTTGGGATTTTTTTCTGATTTTTTCAGATTTTTTGGGATTTTTTTCAGAAGGAGATAGCCGTGCTTCTGCAGCCAGGCCTGGAAATGGGAAATTTGGGAAATTTGGGAATTCTGGGAGTTATTGGGAATTTTTGGGATTTTTTCCGGATTTTTTGGGATTTTTTTTGGATTTTTTTTTTGATTTTTAAAGGGATTTTTGGGGTATTTTTAAGGGGATTTTTTTCTGATTTTTTGGGATTTTTTGGGATTTTTTTCGGATTTTTTAGGATTTTTTCCAGATTTTTTTCAGAATTTTTTCGGGATTTTTTTTTCAGATTTTTTTTTTATTTTTTCAGGGTTTTTTTCCGACTTTTAAAGGGATTTTTTAGGCATTTTTGGGGATTTTTTTCTAATTTTTTTCGGATTTTTTTCGGATTTTTTCGGATTTTTTCAGATTTTTTCGGATTTTTTCTGATTTTTTTCTGATTTTTTTTCGGATTTTTTCCAGGGTTTTCTTCCAATTTTTAAAGGGATTTTTTTGGGCATTTTTGGGGATTTTTTTCGGATTTTTTTGGATTTTTTAAGGATTTTTTTGGCATTTTTGGGGATTTTTTTTGGGAGGAGATAACCATACTGCTGCAGCAGGGCCTGGGAGAAAAAACAGGAAATTTGGGAAATTTGGGGTTATTGGGAATTTTTTCAGATTTTTTGGGATTTTTTTCAGATTTTTTTCCGAATTTTTTTGGATTTTTTCAGATTTTTTTCTGATTTTTTTCAGATTTTTCAGGGTTTTTTTTCTGATTTTTAAGGGGATTTTTGGGGCATTTTTTGGGTTTTTTTTTCGGATTTTTTCGGATTTTTTTCAGATTTTTTTGAGATTTTTTTTCGATTTTTTCGATTTTTCGGATTTTTTTCTGATTTTTTAAAGATTTTTTTCGGATTTTTTTCAGATTTTTTTTCGGATTTTTTCAGGGTTTTTTTCTGATTTTTAAAGGGATATTTTTGGGATTTTGGGGATTTTTTTCCGATTTTCTTCAGAGTTTTTTTTGGATTTTTTCAGGTTTTTTTTCCCTGATTTTTAAAGGGAGTTTTTTTGACTTTTTTGGGGATTTTTTTCGGATTTTTTTCAGAAATTAAAAGGGATTTTTTTGGCATTTTTGGGGATTCTTTTGCTGATTTTTTCGGATTTTTTTCTGATTTTAAGGGGATTTTTGGGGGATTTTTGGGGGTTTTTCCAGATTTTTTTCGGATTTTTTTCGGATTTTTTTCGGATTTTTTTCGGATTTTTTTCGGATTTTTTCAGGGTTTTTTCCGATTTTTAAAGGGATTTTTTTGGGCATTTTTGGGGATTTTTTTACTGATTTTTGGGGATTTTTAAAGGATTTTTTGGGCATTTTTTGGGATTTTTTTTGGGAGGAGATAACCGTACTGCTGCAGCCAGGCCTGGGGGGAAAAATGGGAAATTTGGGAAATTCTGGGAGTTATTGGGAATTTTTGGGATTTTTTTCAGATTTTTGAGGGATTTTTTTTTTTTTTTCCCCCACGTTTTTTTCCGATTTTTAAAGGGATTTTTTGGGCATTTTTGGGGATTTTTTTTAAATTTTTTTCAGATTTTTTTGGGGATTTTCTCAGGCTTTTTTCCGATTTTTAAAGGGATTTTTTTTGCAATTTTGGGGATTTTTTTCAGATTGTTTCAGATTTTTTTCAGATTTTTTTCAGCATTTTAAAGGGATTTTTTTTGGATTTTTGGGGATCCTTCTACTGCGATTTTCAGATTTTTTTCAGATTTTTTCTGATTTTTTCAGATTTTTTTGGATTTTTTGGGGATTTTTTTCAGATTTTTTTTTTTTTCAGGTTTTTCCCCGATTTTTAAAGGGATTTTTTTGGGCATTTTTGGGGATTTTTTTGGGATTTTTTGGGATTTTTTCTGATTTTTGTGGGGATTTTTTGGGGCATTTTTGGAGATTTTTCTACTGATTTTTTCAGATTTTTTTCGGATTTTTAAGGGTTTTTTTGGGCATTTTTGGGGATTCTTTTTTACTTATTTTTGGGATTTTTTTTTCTGATTTTTAAAGGGATTTTTCTACTGATTTTTGGAGATTTTTTTGGGATTTTTAAGGGGATTTTTTTGGCATTTTTGGGGATTTTTTTGGGGGGATAGCTGTACTGCTGCAGCCAGGCCTGGGAAAAAAATAGGGAATTGGGAAAATTTGGGAATTCTGGGGGTTACTGGGAATTTTTTTTGGCTTTTTGTATTTTTTTCCTGAGTTTTTGGGGATTTTTTTGGGGGTTTTTTGGGATTTTTTTCGGATGTTTTGGGATTTTTTTTTTCAGATTTTTTTTGTATTTTTTGGGGTATTTTTTGGGATTTTTTCCTGATTTTTAGGGATTTTTTTTTATTATTTTTGTCAGGATTTTTTCCATTTTTTAAAGGGGATTTTTGGGGCATTTTGGGGATTTTTTGGGGAATTTTTTTCTTTCTGATTTTTAAGGGGATCTTTTCAGATTTTTTTCAGATTTTTTGGGCATTTTTGGGGATTTTTTGGGAGGAAATATCCGTACTGCTGCAGCCAGGCCTGGGGGAGAAAAATGGGGAAAATTTGGGGGAATTGGGGAAATTTGGGGATTCTGGGGGTTATGGGGAATTTTGGGGATTTTTTCCTGATTCTTTGGGATTTTTTTCAAATTTTTTTTTTATTATTTTTGGGCTTTTTTGAGGATTTTTTTACTGATTTTTGAGGGATTTTTGAGGATTTTTTTACTGATTTTTGAGGGATTTTTAGGGGATTTTTTGGGGATTTTTTGGGGACTTCTCAGAGATGTTTTAAGGTTTCTTCCTTGCAGTTTTTGGGGAATTTTTAGGGATTTTTGGGGACTTTTTGTGAATTTTTTAGCCTTTTTAAATGTGATTTTTTTGGGATTTTTCTGGTTTTTTAAGATTTTTTTTTTTTTTCACTTTTTCAGAGATATTTTTCAGGAATTTTTTCTGACTTTTTTGGGATTTTTAGGATTTTTTTTTTTAGTATTTTTTGGGGATTTTTTTGGCTCCCAGGAATTTTTGGGGCTTTTTAAGAGATATTTTGGGACTTTTTAAAGATATTTTGGGGATTTTTTTTTTGATATTTTGGTCTTTTTTGGGGATATTTTGGGACTTTTTTTTGTATTTTGGGCTTTTTTGGGGTTTTTTGGGGCTATTTTGTGCTTTTTTTGGGAACTTTTTTGGGGATATTTTGGGATTTTGGGGGATTTTTGGGATATTTTGGAGTTTTTGGGGATATTTTGGGATTTTTTTGGGGATATTTCGGGGTTTTGGGGGATATTTTGAGACTTTTTTGGGATATTTTGGGACTTTTTTGGGATATTTTTGGCTTTTTTAGGGTTTTTTGTAATATTTTGGAACTTTTTGGGGGATTTTTTTTTTCTTTTTTTGGGGATTTTTGGGATTTTTTTGCTTTTTGGGATATTTTGGGATTTTTTTTTTTACTTTTTTGGGACTTTCCTCTCTCCTCCCCTCCCCCAACCCCAAAACCTCCTCCAGTTTTTTTGGGGAAAATCCGTGAAAAATCGGGGAAAAAAATCGGGAAAAAATTGAGGAAAAACCGGGAAAAAATGGGGGAAAAATCGGGGAAAAAATCAGTAAAAAATCAGTAAAAAATCAGGAAAAAATCGGGAAAAATCGGGAAAAAATGAGGAAAAATCCGGAAAAAATTCGGGAATTTTTCCGGATGGGGGGGAGGGGGAAAGCGGAAGTTTTGGCGCCACAAACCCAAAAAAAAAAAAATTCTCCCAAAAAAAAGCGGAAAAAGGAAAAAAAAAAAGAAAAAAAGAGCTCCGGGTGGGGGAGGGGCGAGCCGGAGACGTGGCGGGGGGAGGGGAGGGGGAGGGGAGCCGAAATTTGGGGATTTCCACCCGAAATTTGGGGATTTCCACCCGAAATTTGGGGTCCGGAGGGGAAATTTGGGGATTTTAGCTCAAAATTTGGGACTCCGGAGGGAAAATTTGGGGATCCGGTGGAGAAATTTGGGGGTTTAGACCCAAAATTTGGGGATTTTCATCCAAAAATTGGGGTTTTAGCCCAAAATTTGGGGATTTCGATCCAAAATTTGGGGCTCCGGAGGGAAAATTTGGGGATTTCCACCCAAAATTTGGGGCTCCGGAGCCGAAATTTGGGGGTTTTAGCCCAAAATTTGGAGCTCCGGAGGGAAAATTCGGGGATCCGGTGGAGAATTGGGGATTTTGACCCAAAATTTTGGGGTGCTGAGTGAGAATTTGGGGATTTTAGCTCAAAATTTTGGGGTCCCGAGCCGAAATTCGGGGATCCGGAGGGAAAATTTGGGGATTTGAACCAAAAATGTGGGGATTTCCACCCAAAATTTGGGAATTTTAGCCCAAAATTTGGGGTCCCGGATGGGAATTTCGGGCTGCGGGGGAGAAATTTGGGGATTTCAAGCCGAAATTTGGGGATTTTTGACATAAAATTTTGGGGTGCCGAGCCTAAATTTGGGGGTTTTCACCCAAAATTTGGGGATTTTCACCCAAAATTTGGGGATCCGAAGGGAAGATTTGGAGCTCGGGAGAAGAAATTTGGGGATTTTAGCCCAAAATTTGGGGATCCGGAGGAGAAATTTGGGGATTTTCCTCCAAAATTTGGGGGTCCCGAGCCGAAATTTGGGGATTTTCACCCAAAATTTGGGGATTTCAACCCAAAATTTGGGGCTCCGGAGGGGAAATTTATTGATTTTCATCCAAAATTTGGGGATTTTAGCCCAAAATTTGGGGATTTCAAACCAAAATTTGGGGGTCCCGAGCCGAAATTTGGGGATCCAGAGGAGAAATTTGGGGGTTTTCACCCAAAATTTGGGGATTTTCACCCAAAATTTGGGGGGTTTAGCCCAGAATTTGGGGGTTCCGAGCCGAAATTTGGGGGTTTTAGCCCAAAATTTGGGGGTTTCGACCCAAAATTTGGGACTCCGGAGGGAAAATTTGGGGTCCGGAGGAGAAATTTGGGGATTTTGACCCAAAATTTTGGGGGGCTGAGTGAGAATTTGGGGCTCCGGAGAAGAAATTTGGGGATTTCCACCCAAAATTTGGGGGTTTTAGCCCAAAATTTGGAGATTTTAGCCCAAAATTTGGGGATTTCAACCCAAAATTTGGGGATTTCAACCCAAAATTTGGGGGGGATTTCGATGACCCAAAATTTGGGGGTCCAGAGAGAAAATTTGGGGATTTCAACCCAAAATTTGGGGGTTTTGGGTCACAATTTGGGGTCAGGAGGAGAAATTTGGGGATTTTCACCCCAAATTTGGGGATCTGGAGGAGAAATTTGGGGATTTCAATCGGAAATTTGGGGATTTGAACCCAAAATTTGGGGTTCTCGACCCCAGAATTTGGGGATTTCAACCCAGAAATTTGGGGATTTTCAATCAAAATTTAGGGATTTGAACCCGAACATTTGGGGATCTCGACCCAGAAATTTGGGGATTTCGACCCAAAATTTGGGGATTTCCACCCAAAATTTGGGGATCCAGAGGGAAAATTTGGGGATTTTAACCCAAAATTTGGGGATTTTAGCCCAAAATTTGGGGATTTGAACCCAAAATTTGGGGATCTGGAGGAGAAATTTGGGGGTTTTAGCTCAAAATTTGGGGATCTTCAGCCCAAATTTGGGGGTTTTGGACTCAAAATTTGGGGATTTTAGCCCAAAATTTGGGGATTTTGAACCCAAAACTTGGGGATTTTAGCCCAAAATTTTGGGGATCTCGACCCAAAATTTGGGTTGATTTGGGGCCAACTTAAATTTGGGCAGTTTTCAGCTCAAAATTTGGGGATTTTAACCCAAAATTTGGGGATTTCGAACCCAAAATTTGGGGATCTTCACGCCAAATTTGGGGGTTTTAGCTCCAAAATTTGGGGATTTTAACCCAAAATTTGGGGATTTGAACCCAAAATTTGGGATTCCCGATCCCAATTTCTGGGATTTCACCCCAAAATTTTGCCTTTTCCCCCCAAATTTAGGATTCCCGACCCGAATTTTTGGGATTTCACCCCAAATTTTGGGGTTCCGGTCCAAAATTTGGGGTTCCCGATCCGAATTTTTGGGATTTCTTCCCAAATTTTGGGGTTCCCGATCCAATTTTTGCCTTTTCACCCCAAAATTTTGCCTTTTCACCCCAAAATTTGAGCTTCCCGATCCGAATTTTTGGGATTTCACCCCAAATTTTGGGTTCGATCCGAATTTTGGATTTCTTCCCAAATTTTGGGGTTCAGGCCGAATTTTTGGGATTTCTTCCCAAATTTTGGGGTTGCCGATCCGAATTTTTGGGATTTCACCCCAAAATTCTGCCTTTCCCCCCCAAATTTAGGATTCCCGACCCGAATTTTTGGGATTTCACCCCAAAATTTTGCCTTTTCACCCCAAAATTTGAGCTTCCCGATCCGAAATTTTGGGATTTCACCCCAAAATTTTGGCTTTTCCCCCCAAATTTAGGATTCCCGACCCGAATTTTTGGGATTTCACCCCAAATTTTGGGGTTCCGCAAAATTTGGGGTTCCCGATCCGAATTTTTGGGATTTCTTCCCAAATTTTGGGGTTGCCGATCCGAATTTTCGGGATTTCACCCCAAAATTTTGCCTTTTCACCCCAAAATTTGAGCTTCCCGATCCGAATTTTTGGGATTTCACCCCAAAATTTCTGCCTTTCCCCCCCCAAATTTAGGATTCCCGACCCGAATTTTTGCGATTTCCCCCCAAATTTTAACTTCCCGCCCCGAAATTTCGGGTGAAAACCTCTCGAAATTCGCCCTCTCTTCCCTTATTTTCTTCCCCCGTTATCCCTTTGTTTTTTCCCGGATTTTTTTTTTTTTTTTTTTTGCGGGATTTCGGAGGTTTTTCTGGGATGAGGAATTATTATTTTTTTTTGGGAATTTTTGGGGGATTTTTGGGAATTCTCACCTCGGGCGAAAACCTCGGCTGGGGGGTGGCGGGGGGGGCAGCACCCCCCCCAGGATCAGGAGCCCCAAAAACATCCCTGCGGAGCTCCCCGGCGGCGCGCGAGAATTCCCAAAAAAAAAAAAAAATTTGGGAAGGGAGGGGCTTGGGGGGGGGGGGTGGGGGGAGGGGCCGGCGGCGGAAAAAACCGCGAAATTTTGGGGTTTTTTTGGGGTTTTTTAAGGGTTTTGGGGGGTTGTTACAGCGCCCCCTGGCGGCTTGGAGGACCGAGCCCCCAAATACCCCAAATTTTGGGGTTTTTTGGGGTTTTTTTTGGGGTTTTTTGGGGGGTTTTCCGGGGTGGGGGGAGGGGCCAGGATGTGGTCTCGCCCCTCCCCCACCTCCTCCCGCGCGCTCAGCTGACGGCGGTGACGTCATCGGGAGGTTTTTCTTCTTCTCCTCCAATTCCCAAAAATATTTGGGATTTTGGCCAAAAAGAGGAAAATATATTCGTCATTCGCTCCTCCCCCACCCAGGCGGCTTTGTCCTCAGGGGAACCGCGGGAGCAGAATTCCGGGAGTTTGGGGTTTTTGGGGGTTTTTGGGATTTTTTGGGGTTTTTTGGGATTTTTTGGGGTTTTGGGGATTTTTTGGGGGATTTTTTGAGGGAATTTTTGGGGGAATTTTTAGAGATTTTTGGGGGTTTTGGGGGCTTTTTTGGGATTTTTTGGGGGTTTTGGGGATTTTTTGGGGATTTTTTGGGGATTTTTTGGGGATTTTTTGGGGATTATTTGGGGATTTTGGGGGTTTTGGGGGGAATTTTGGGGATTTTTGGGGGGATTTTTTTGGGGATTATTGGGGGATTTTTTTTGAATTTTTGGAGATTTTTGGGGGGTTTTTGGGGCTTTTTTGGGATTTTTGGGGGTTTTGGGATTTGGGGATTTTTTGGGATTTTTTTGGGTTTTTTGAGATTTTTTTGGGATTTTTTAGGGATTTTTGGGGAATTTTTGGGGATTTTTAAGGGATTTTTTGGGGATTTTTTGGGGGAATTTTAGGGAATTTTTGGGGGTTTTTGGGATGTTTTGGGGATTTTTTGGGGATTTTTTTGGGCTTTTTTTCGGATTTTTTGGGGATTTTTTGCGGTTTTTTAAAAATTTTTGATGATTTTTGGGATTTTTTTTGATTTTTGGGGATTCTTGGGGTTTTTAGGGATTTTTTTGGGATTTTTTGGGATTTTTTTTCTTTTTGTTTTGGGGATTTTTTTTAATTTTAGGAGAATTTTGGGATTTTTTGGGGTTTTTTGGGATTTTTTGGGGATTTTTTGGGGAATTTTTGGGGATTTTTGGGGTTTTTTTGATTTTTTGGGGATTTTTTTGGGCTTATTTTGGGATTATTTGGGGATTTTTGGGGAATTTTTGGGGATTATTAGGGGATTTTTGGGGTTTTTTAAGGATTTTTTTGGGGGTTTTTTGAGGTTTTTTTTTATTTTTGGGGATTTTGGGGGGGTTTTGGAGCTCTTTTGGGATTTTTTGGGGGTTTTGGGATTTTGGGATTTTTTGGGATTTTTTTGGGGGTTTTTGGGGGATGTTTTTTTTATTTTTGGGGATTTTTTGGGGATTTTTTGGGGATTTTTTTTTGATTTTTGGGGATTTTTGGGGAATTTTTTGGGATTTTTGGGGATTATTTGGGGGTTTTTTGTGTTTTTTTGGATTTTTTCTGGGATTTTTGGGGGATTTTTGGGGATTTTGAGATTTTTTTGGGGACTTTTTGGGGCTTTTTGGGGATTTTTTGGGGGATTTTTGGGTATTTTTTTTATTTTTTAGGGATTTCTTTGGGGCTTTTTGGGGGGATTTTTTTGGGTTTTTTGAGTTTTTTTTTAATTTTTGGGAATTTTGGGGGATTTTTTGGGATTTTTGGGATTTTTTGGGATTTTTTGGGGATTTTTTTGGGATTTTTTGGGATTTTTGGGGGAATTTTTATTTCATTTTATTGGGATTTTTGGGGATTTTTAGGGAATTTTTGGAGATTTTTTAGGAATTTCTTTTGGGATTTTTTTGGACAGTTTTGGGGATTTTTGGGGAATTTTTTGGGAATTTTTGGAGATTTTTTAGGACTTTTTGGGGATTTTTTAGGAATTTTTTTGGGTTCCCGAGTTGGGATTTTGGGAACTTTTTGGGTAATTTTTTGGGGAATTTTTTGGGGAATTTTTGGGGATTTTTGGGAATTTTTTGGGGTGCCCACTTGGGATTTAAAGGCATTTTTAGGATTTTTTGGGGGAATTTTTGGGAAAATCCTGAGAGTTTTTTTTTGGGATATTTTTGGAGGTTTTTCCGGGAATTTTTGGGATTTTTTGGGGAATTTTTGGGGGAATTTTTGGAGCATTTTTTTGGGGAATTTTTTTGGATTTTTTGGGGATTTTTGGGGAATTTTTGGGACTTTTTGGGGACTTTTTCGGGAATTTTTGGGGTTTTTTGGGGAATTTTTGGGGAAATCCTGAGAGGTTTTCTTGGGATATTTTTGGGGTTCCCGGTTGGGATTTTGGGAACTTTTTGGGGATTTTTGAGAACTTTTTTGGGGAATTTTTGGGACTTTCTGGGGGAATTTTTGGGAATTTTTTGGGGTTTTTTTTTTGATTTTAAGGGAATTTCTGGGCGATTTTTTGGGGACTTTTTAAACTGAATTTTTGGGGGATTTTTTTTGATTTTGGGGAATTTTTGGGGAATTTCTGGGGATTTTTTTGGGATTTTTTTTTATTTTTTGGGAATTTTTGGGGGGATTTTTGGGAACTTATTTTGAGATTTTTTGGGGATTTTTGGGAATTTTTGGGAATTGTTTTGGGGAATTTTGGCGAATTTTTGGGACTTTTTGAGAGAATTTTTTGGGGACATTTTTTGGATTCTTTGGGATTTTTGGGAATTTTTTGGGGTCCCCAGTTGGGATTTAAAGGCATTTTTGTAATTTTTTTGGGAATTTTTGGGGGACTTTTTGGGGAATTTTTTGGGAATTTTTGGGGAATTTTTAGGAAAATCCTGAGAGGATTTTTTGGGATATTTTTGGGGATTTTTTCAGGAATTTTGGGGAATTTTTGGGAACATTTTTCTTGAATTGTTGGGGATTTTTGGGGAATTTTTGGGGAACTTTTTTGGGGATTTATTTGGGAATTTTTGTGGGATTTTTTGGTGGAATTTTTTTGGATTTTTTGGGGGTTTTTGGCGAATTTTTGGGGACTTCTTGGGGAATTTTTTGGGATTTTTGGGGAATTTTTTTGGGACTTTTTGGGGAATTTTTGGGACTTTTTGGGGAATTTTTGGGAAAATCCTGAGAGGTTTTTTGGGATATTTTTGGGGTTCCCAGTTGGGATTTCAGAAACTTTTTGGGGATTTTTGGGAACTTTTTGGGAATTTTTTTGTATTTTAAGGGAATTTCTGGGGGATTTTTTGGGGACATTTTCAACGGAAGTTTTGGGGGATTTTTTGGAATTTTTTGGGATTTTTTGGGATTTATTGGGAATTTTGGGGATTTTTTGGGGTCTTTTGGGGAATTTTTGGGGACTTTTTTGGGGAATTTTTTTTGGGATTTTTGAGGAATTTTTGGGAATTTTTTGGGATTTTTTGGGATTTTTGGCAATTTTTTGTGGTTCCCAATTGGGATTTAAGGGCATTTTTGGGAATTTTTGGGGAAGTTTTTTTGGGAATTTTGGGGAATTTTTGGGACTTTTTGGGGGGATTTTTTGAGATTTTTTGGGGAATTTTTGGTGATTTTTTAGGAATTTTGGGGTAATTTTTGGAGAAATTTTTTGGGGAACTTTTTTTGGGGGGATTGTAAGGAATTTTTGGGGGATTTTTAGGAATTTTTTGGGGATTTTTATGGGAATTTTTTGGAGTTCCCCAGGTGGGATTTTGGGAACTTTTCGGGAAATTTTGGGGGAAATTTTTTGGGATTTTTTTTTTTATTATTTTTGGGAATTTTGGGGAATTTTTTATATTTTTTGGGAACTTTTTTTGGGCATTTTTAGGAATTTTTAGGGAATTTTTTTTTTTTTGGGAACTTTTTTTGGGGGATTTTGGGGAATTTTTTTGGAATTTTTGGAGATTTTTTGGGGAATTTTTTGGGGTTTTTTGGGGTCCCTCCCAGTATAAACCAGTATAAACCAGTTCATCCCAGTTCAAGTCAATTTCCTTTATTGGGGAGGAAAAGTGGGCGTGGCTTCGGGGAGTGGGCGGAGCCAAGGCAGCTGTGGGGATAGAGAGAAACCAGTTCAAACCAGTATAAACCAGTAAGGGCCAAACTGCATCCCAGTCCATCCCAGTATAAACCAGTTCAATCCCAGTCCATCCCAGTTCAATCCCAGTTCAATCCCAGTTCAATCCCAGTTCAATCCCAGTTCAATCCCAGTTCAATCCCAGTTCAATCCCAGTCCATCCCAGTTCAATCCCAGTCCAATCCCAGTTCAATCCCAGTCCATCCCAGTTCAATCCCAGTCCATCCCAGTCCATCCCAGTCCATCCCAGTTCAATCCCAGTCCAATCCCAGTTCAATCCCAGTCCATCCCAGTTCAATCCCAGTCCATCCCAGTTCCATCCCAGTCCCCTCCATCCCAGTTCAATCCCAGTTCAATCCCAGTCCATCCCAGTTCAATCCCAGTCCACTCCCAGTCCATCACAACCAGTTCAATCCCAGTCCATCCCAGTTCAATCCCAGTCCATCCCAGTCCATCCCAGTTCAATCCCAGTTCAATCCCAGTTCAATCCCAGTCCATCCCAGTCCATCCCAGTATAAACCAGTTCAATCCCAGTTCAATCCCAGTTCAATCCCAGTCCATCCCAGTTCATCCCAGTTCAATCCCAGTCCATCCCAGTCCATCCCAGTCCCTCCCAGTTCCATCCCAGTCCATCCCAGTCCAATCCCAGTTCAATCCCAGTTCAATCCCAGTCCATCCCAGTCCATCCCAGTCCTCCAATCCCAGTCCAATCCCAGTCCAATCCCAGTCCATCCCAGTTCATCCCAGTTCAATCCCAGTCCATCCCAGTCCATCCCAGTCCATCCCAGTCCATCCCAGTCCATCCCAGTCAATCCCAGTTCAATCCCAGTTCAATCCCAGTCCATCCCAGTCCATCCCAGTTCAATCCCAGTCCATCCCAGTCCATCCCAGTTCCAATCCCAGTCCAATCCCAGTCCCTCCCAGTCCATCCCATTCATCCCAGTCCATCCCAGTCCATCCCAGTTCAATCCCAGTCCATCCCAGTCCATCCCAGTTCAATCCCAGTCCCATCCATCCCAGTCCATCCCAGTCCCTCCCAGTCCATCCCAGTCCATCCCAGTCCATCCCAGTTCAATCCCAGTTCAATCCCAGTCCATCCCAGTTCAATCCCAGTTCAATCCCAGTCCATCCCAGTTCAATCCCAGTCCATCCCAGTTCAATCCCAGTCCCTCCCAGTCAATCCCAGTTCAATCCCAGTCCATCCCAGTCCAATCCCAGTCCAATCCCAGTTCAATCCCAGTCCCCATTCAATCCCAGTTCAATCCCAGTCCATCCCAGTCATCCCAGTTCAATCCCAGTCCATCCCAGTTCAATCCCAGTCCATCCCAGTTCAATCCCAGTTCAATCCCAGTCCAATCCCAGTCCATCCCAGTTCATCCCAGTTCATCCCAGTTCAATCCCAGTCCATCCCAGTCCCTCCCTTCAATCCCAGTCCATCCCAGTTCAATCCCAGTTCAATCCCAGTCCAATCCCAGTTCATCCCAGTTCAATCCCAGTTCAATCCCAGTTCAATCCCAGTCCATCCCAGTTCAATCCCAGTCCATCCCAGTTCAATCCCAGTCCATCCCAGTCCATCCCAATCCCAGTTCAATCCCAGTTCCATCCCAGTTCAATCCCAGTCCATCCCAGTTCAATCCCAGTCAATCCCAGTCCATCCCAGTTCAATCCCAGTCCATCCCAGTTCAATCCCAGTTCAATCCCAGTTCAATCCCAGTTCACTCCCAGTCCATCCCAGTCCATCCCAGTCCAATCCCAGCTCACTCACCACCCCAAACCGGTCCATACTGGTCCATACTGGTCCGTACTGGTCTATACTGGTTTATACTGGTTTCCTTTCCCCCCTCAGCCGCGGGGTTTCCTCCCCTCCCCCGCAGGGGCTGCGCTTGGCTTCCTCCAGCGAGCGGCAGAGAGCGACGGCCCTGGACTGGGAGAGACTGGTTTGGACTGGTTTGGACTGGTTTGGACTGGTTTGGGGTTTTTCCTTACTGGTTTGGGGTTTGGGTTGGACTGGGAGGGACTGGGAAGGGAAAAATGGGGAAAAAAATGGGAAAAAATGGGGATTTGAGGGGGATTTTTGGACTGGTTTGGACTGGTTTGGACTGGTTTGGACTGGTTTGGACTGGGAGGGACTGGGAGGGAACTGGGAGGGACTGGGAGGGAACTGGTTTGGACTGGGAAGGGAAAAATGGGGAAAAAAATGGGAAAAAATGGGGATTTGAGGGGGATTTTTGGACTGGTTTGGACTGGTTTGGACTGGGAGGGACTGGGAGGAGACTGGGAGGGACTGGGAAGGGAAAAATGGGGAGAAATGGTGAAAAAATGGGGAAAATGGAGACAAAAATGACCAAAAAATGGGAAAAAACCGCAAAAAATACGGGGAGGAAAGGGTTAAAAATGAGGAGAAAAAATTGGGGGAAAATGGGGAAAATTGGGGAAAAATGGGGAAAAATTGGGGAAAAATTGGGGAAAATTGAGGGAAAATGGGGAAAAATGGGAAAAAATGGAAAAAAATGGAAAAATTGGGGGAAAAATGAGGAAAAAATGGGCAAAAAATTGGGGAAAATGGAAAAAAATTGGAAAAAATTGGGGAAAAAATGGGGATAAAATGGGAAAAAAAATTGGGAAAAAATGGGAAAAAATTGGGGGAAAATGGGGATAAAATGGGAAAAAATGGAAAAAAATGGAAAAATTGGGGGAAAAATGAGGAAAATGGGGAAAAAATTGGGAAAAAATGGGAAAAAATTGGGGAAAATGGGAAAAAATTGGAAAAAATTGGGGAAAAATTGGGGAAAATGGGAAAAAATTGGGGAAAAATTGGGAAAAAACAGGGAAAATGGGAAAAAACTGGAAAAAATTGGGGAAAAAATGAGAAAAATGGGGGAAAAATTGGGAAAAAATTGGGGAAAATTGGGGAAAAAATGAGGAAAAATGGGAAAAAATGGAAAAAATTGGGGAAAGTGGCGGAAAAATTGGGGAAAAAATGGGGAAAAAATGGGAAAAAGTTAGAAAAAAAAACTGGAAAAATTGGGGGAAAGATGAGAAAAATGGGGGAAAAATTGGGAAAAAATGGGAAAAAATGGGCAAAAATGGGCAAAAAATTGGGGAAATTGGGAAAAAATTGGGGAAAAATTGGGAAAAGGGGAAAATGGGAAAAAATTGGAAAAAAATGGAAAAAAAAGGAAAAAATTGGGGGAAAAATGAGAAAAAGGGGAAAAAATTGGGGAAAAAATTGGGAAAAATTGGAGAAAAAAATGCAAAAAAAGGGAATAAATTGGGAAAAATTTGGGAAAAAGAAGTGGAAAAAATGGGGAAAAAATGGGAAAAAATGGGGAAAAAATTGGGAAAAAATGGAAAAAATTGGGGAAAAAATTGGGAAAAAGCTTGGGGATTTTGCCTAAAATTTGGGGATTTTTCCTAGAAATTTGGGAATGGGTCCATACTGGTTTATACTGGTCCATACTGGTTTCACTCACCACAATCTCTTTGTTCTCTCTGATTCTCCTCAGTTGGCCTCGCCAGGGCGGGGAGGGGCGACCGTCTGCAATTCCCAAAAAAAAATTAATTCCCCAAAAAAATTAATTCCCAAAAAATTAATTCCCAAAATTCCCGAATTTTCTGGAATTTTCCACCCGAAATTCCCAATTTTTTCCCCCACGAAATTCCCATTATTTCGCAAAAAATTCCCAGTTTTACTTTAAAATTTCCAATTTTCCCACCCAAAATTCTCATTTTTTCCCCTAAAAATTCCCATTTTTCCCCAAAATTCCCATTTTTTCCCCCAAAATCCCGAATTTTCCACCCGAAATTCCCAAATTTTTCCCCACAAAATTCCTATTATTTCCCCCAAAATTTCCAATTTTTCCACCCAAAATTCTCTTTTTTTCTCCTAAAAATTCCCATTTTTTTCCTCCCAAAATTCCAGGTTTTTTCCCCAAAATTCCCAAATTTTTCCACCCAAAATTTCCAACTTTTCCACCCAAAATTCCCATTTTTACCCAAAATTCCTGAATTTTACCCAAAATTCCCAAATTTTCCCAACCCTTTTCCTTCAAACCATTTTCCACCAAAATCCCATTTTTTCACCCAAAATTTCCAATTCTTCCCTTAAAACCAATTTTTCACCCAAAATCCATTTTTCCCCAAAATCCCAATTTTTCCCAAAAAACCCCATTTTCCTCCCAAAATTCCCATTTTTTCACCCAGAACTCCGGTTTCTTTCCCAAAATTCCCATTTTATCCCAAAAATTCCCAATTTTTCCCCACAAAATTCCTATTTTTCACCAAAAATTCCCATTTTTTCACCCAAAATCTCATTTTTCCCAAATTCCCTTTTTTCCCCCAAAATTTCCAATTTTTCCTCCAAAAATTCCCATTATTCCCTTAAAAATCCCGCTTTTCCTCCCAAAATCCTTTTTTTCCCCCAAAATCCCCAATTTTTCCCTAAATCCCCATATTTTCCCCAAAATTCCCAATTTTTTCCAAAATCCCAAATTTTTCCCCCAAAATTCCCAAATTTTCCACCCAAACATCCCAAAGTTTCTACCTGAAGTGATCATTTTTCCACCCAAAATCCCCATTTTTTCCACCCAAAATTCCAGGTTTTTTCCCCCAAAATTCCCAAATTTTTCCACCCAAAATTTCCAACTTTTCCACCCAAAATTCCCATTTTTTACCCAAAATTCCCATTTTTCCCTTAAAAAATCTCAATTTTTCCCCTAAAATTTCCAATTTTTCCCCAAAAATTCTCATTCTTTTCCCCAAAATTCCCATTTTTCCACCCCAAAAATCCCAAACTTTCCCCACCAAATTCCCATTTTTTTCCACCCAAAACTTCCACGTTTTCCACCCAAAATTCCCAAATTTTTCCCTTTAAAAATCCCAATTTTTCCCCACAAAATTCCAGGTTTTTTCCTCAAAATTCCCTTTTTTTCCCCTAAAATTCCCATTTTTCCTCCCAAAATTCCAGGTTTTTTCACCCAAAATTCCCAAAATTTTCACCCCAAATTCCCATTTTTTACCCAAAATTCCGATTTTTTCCACCCGAAATTCCCAAATTTTACACCCAAAATTCCCAATTTTTCCCTTAAAAAATCCCAAATTTTTCCTCCCAAAATTCTCATTTTTCCTCCCAAAATTCCAGTTTTTTCCACCCAAAATCCCCAATTTTTCCCTCAAAATTTCCCATTTTTTAACCAAAATTCCCAAATTTTTCACCCAAAATTCCCAAAATTTTCTACCTGAAATTATTTTTCCACCCAAAATTCCCATTTTTCCCCCCAAAATTCCCAAATTTTTCTCCCAAAATTCCCAATTTTTCCCCCCCAAAAATCCCAAATTTTTCCCCCAAAATTCCCAATTTTTCCACCCAAAATTCCCTTTTTTTCACCCCAAAATTCTCATTTTTCCACCCAAAAATCTCCATTTTTCCCCCAAAATCCCAATATTTTCCCTCAAAATCCCCAATTTTCCTCCCAAAATTTCCAAATTTCCCCCAAAGTTCCCCAAATTTCCCCCCAAAAATCCCAATTTTTTCCCTAAAATCCCCAAAATTCCCCATTTCTTCCCCTAAAATTCCAGTATTTTCCCTAAAATTCCCAATTTTCCCCCAAAATCCCCTTTCTCCCCCAAAATTCCCAATTTTCCCCCAAAATCCCAATTTTTCCCCCAAAATTCTCTTTTTTCCCCCAAAAACTCCAATATTTTCCACTCAAAATTCCCAAATTTTCCCCCAAAAATCTCAACTTTTCCCCTTATTTTTCCTTCCAAAATTCCATTTTTTCCCCAAAATCCCCATTTTTCCCCCCCCAAAAATTCCCCAAATTTTCCCAAAATCCCCATTTTCCCCCCAAAATTCCCAATTTTCCCCAAAAATCTCCATTTTTCCCCCAAGAATTCCCATTTTTCCTTCCAAAATCCCAATTTTCTCCCCAAAATTCCCATTTTTCCCCAAAAATCCCCATTTTTTCCCCCCAAAATTCCCATTTTTCTCCCCAAAAAATCCCCAATTTTCCCATTAAAAATTCCCATTTTCATCCCAAAATCCCAATATTTTCCCCAAAAATCCCCAAATTTTCCCAAAACCCCCATTTTTCCACCCAAAATCCTCAATTTTTCCTTCCAAAATCCCCATTTTTTCCCCCCAAAATTCTGATTTTTCCACCCAAAATCCCCATTTTTTCCCAAAAATTCTCTTTTTTCACCCAAAAAATTCCAATGTTTTCCCCAAAATCTCCATTTTTCACCCCAAAAATCCCCAATTTTTCCCAAGAATTCCCATTTTTTCCTTCCAAAATTCCAGTTTTTCCCCCAAAAAATTCCCCCATTTTTTCCCAAAATCCCCCAATTTTCCCAAAATTCCCAATTTTTTCCCCAAAATTCTCAATTTTTCACCCCAAATCCCCATTTTTCCCCCCCAAAAAATCCATTTTTTCCCAAAATTCCCATTTTTCACCCCAAAATCCCCAAATTTTTCCACCCAGAATTCCTTTTTTTTGCCCCAAAATCCCAATAATTCCCAAAATATTCCCAATTTTCCCCCAAAATTCCCATTTTTCCTCCCAAAATCCCCAATTTTTTCTTCCAAAATTCCCAAATTTCTCCCAAAATACCCAAATTTTCCCAAAATCCCCATTTTTTCACCCCAAAAATTCCCAAATTTCCCCAAAAATTCCCATTTTTCCTCCCAAAATCCCCAATTTTTCCCCCAAAAATTCCAATATTATTCTCCCAAAATCCCCATTTTTTCCCAAAAATCCCCATTTTTTCCCCCAAAATTCCCATTTTTTCCCCCAAAATTCCCATTTTTCTCCCAAGAAATCCCCAATTTTCCCATTAAAAATTCCCATTTTCATCCCAAAATTCCCAAATTTTCCCTCCCCATTTTCCCCCAATCTCCTTTTCCCCCCAATTCCTTTTTTCCCCATCCCCATTTTCTCCCCAACTCTCTTTTTCCCTCCCTTTTTCCCCTCCCCTTTTTCCCCAAAAATTCCCTTTTTCCCCTCCCCAATTTTCCCATTAAAATTCCCATTTTCATCCCAAAATTCCCATTTTTCCTCCCAAAAATCTCCTTTTTTCCCCAAAAAATTCCCAAATTTTCCCCAAAATCCCCATTTTTCCCCCCCAAAATTCCCATTTTTTCTCACCTGCGAAGCTCCAATCCGGAAGATCTCTGAGATTTCCAAACCCTGAAGGACTTGGAGAAAATCCCTGCCTGGAAAATTGGGGAGAAAAAACCAAAATTTGGGAAAAAACAAAAAAAATTGGGAAAAAATCCCCAAAATTTGGGGAAAAACCAAAAAAATTTGGGGAAAAACCCAAAAATTTGGGAAAAAACCCCAAAATTTGGGGGAAAAACAAAAAAAATTGGGAAAAAATAAAAAAAATTGGGAAAAATCCACAAAAATTTGGGAAAAAATCCCCAAAATTTGGGGAAAAACCAAAAAAATTGGGGGAAAAACCAAAAAAAATTTGGGGAAAAAAATCCCAAAAATTTGGAGAAAAAATAAAAAATTTGAAAAACCCCAAAATTTGGGGAAAAAATCACCCAAAATTTGGGGAAAAAACAAAAAAAATTTGGGGAAAAAACCAAAAAAATTTGGGGGAAAAATCCAAAAAATTTGGGAAAGAATCCCCAAAATTTGGGAAAAAACCAAAAAAAAAAGATTGGGGAAAATAACCCAAAATTTGAGAAAAAACAAAAAAAATTTGGGGAAAAAATCCCAAAATTTGGGAAAAACCCAAAAAATTTGGGAAAAAACCCAAAATATTTGGGGGAAAACCAAAAAAATTTGAGAAAAATAATTTGGGGAAAAACCTAAAAATTTGGGAAAAAATCCCAAATTTGGGAAAAAAACCAAAAAACTTGGGAAAAAACCCAAAATAACCCAAAATTTGGGAAAAAAACCCCAAAATTTGGGGAAAAACAGAAAAAATTTGAGAAAAAAACCAAAATAATTTGGGGAAAAAACAAAAAAAATTTGGGAAAAATCCTGAAAAATTTGGGGAGAAAACAAAAAAAAAATTGGGAAAAAATCCCCAAAATTTGGGAAAAACAAAAAAAAAAATTTGGGGAAAAACCAAAAAATTTGGGGAAAAAATCAAAAAAAATTGGGAAAAAATCCCCAAATTTGGGAAAAAACAAAAAATTTCCCCAAAAACTAAAAAAAAAATCCCCAAAAAATCCAAAAAATTTCCCAAAAATCCAAGAAAACAAATTTTAAAAAATCCCAAAAAATCCCCAAAAAATCTGCAAAATTCCCCAAAAAATCCCAAAATCCCTAAAAAAAATTTCCCCAAAATTCCCAGAAAGAAAACCCAAAAATTCCCAAAAAATCCTCCAAAAATCCCCCAAAAATTCCAAAAAAATCCCCAAAAATCCTAAAAAATTTTTTAAAAATCAAAAAAAAAACCCCGAATTTTTTTTTTTTTTAAATCCCAAAAAATCCCCCAAAAATCTCAAAAAAAATCTCCAAAAAAATCCCCAAAAAATTCCCCAAAAAAATCCCAAAAAAAATTCCCCAAAATATGCAAAAAATTCCCCAAAAATCCAAGAAAACAAATTCCAAAAAAATCCCAAAAAATCCCAAAAAAATCTCCAAAATTCCTTTAAAAATTCCCAAAAAAATCCCGGGAAAAAAACCCCAAAAAATCCTCAAAAAAATCTCCAAAAAATCTCCAAAAAATCTCAAAAAAATTTTAAAAAAAAAATCCTCAAAAAATCCCCAAAATTTTTTTAAAAAAATCCAAAAAAACTCCAAAAAATCTCCAAAAAATTCCCAAAAAAATCCCCAAAAAGTCAAAAAAATGCCCCAAAAATTTACAAAAAATCACAAAAAATCCCTAAAAAATCCTAAAAAAAATCCCAAAAAAATCTCCAAAAAATTCCCCCAAAAATCATCAAAAAATCTCCAAAAAATCATCCAAAATTCCCCCAAAAATTCCCCAAAAATAAAAAAAAATTTTTAAAAAATCCCCAAAAATCCCCAAAAAAATCACAAAACATTTTTTAAAAATCCCAAAAAAAATCTCAGAAAAATCTCCAAAAAATTCCCCAAAAAATCCCCAAAAAGTCAAAAAAATTCCTCCCAAAAATTAAAAAAAAAAATCCAAAAAAATCCCTAAAAAATCACTAAAAAATCCGCAAAAAAATCCTAAAAAAAATCCCCCAAAATCCCCCAAAAATCTCCAAAATTCCTTTAAAAATTCCCCAAAATTCCTGGGAAAAAAACCCCAAAAATCCTCAAAAAATCCCCCAAAAAAACCCCCAAAAATCCAAGGAAAAAAAATTTTAAAATCCGATAAAATTAAAAAAAAAAAAAATCTCCAAAATTCCTTTTAAAAATTCCACAAAAAATCCACAAAGATTCTCCAAAAATCCTCAAAAATCCCAAAAAATTTTTAAAAAAATCAAAACAAAACCCCCCCCAAAAAAATCCCAAAAAATCCCAAAAATTTACAAAAAATCCCAAAAAATCCCAAAAAATCCCCAAAAAATCTCCAAAAAATCTCCAAAAAATCAGAATAAATTCCTTTTAAAATTTCCCCAAAATTTCCGGGAAAAAAAACCCCAAAATTCCCCCAAATTTCCCCAAATAATTCCCCCTGACTCACCCCTCTCGCCATTGGCCAATCCGCTGCGGGGGGCGGGGCAGGGGCGGAGCCAGCGCGCCTGTCGTTCCGCTGGGGAAAACACGCCGGAATGTCGCGATATGAGCCCCGAATGTCGCGATTATCGGCGCCCATATCGCGATAGGAACTCGTTTTATAACCTCACCGAGCCGCAGAGCTCTGCGCGCCGCCATGCTGGGGGATCCAGGAAGTGACGTCATCACGCACGGCACGCTTCACTCATTATACTTCCGTATTCCGCTTCGCTGTACGGAAAGTTTCGCGCGCGGCGCCATGTTGTACGGAAAAACTACCATAACCGGCGCCATTTTGGATCACGTGGTTTGTGTTTCCGGTTCCGGCGCCGCCATGTTGTACGGCAAATCGCCACTATCTCCGCCATGTTGTACGGAAAATGCGTACAATCGGCGCCATTTTGATCATGTGGATGGTATTTCCGGTTCCGGCGCCGCCATGTTGTACGGCGTGAGGGAGAAGCCGCGCCGCCATTTTGAGGGAGTTGGAAAATTAAAATTAAAATCTTTTTTTAGAGTGAAAAATTGGGATTTTTAGGGGGAAATTTGGGATTTTTAGGGGAAAAATTGATGATTTTCAGAGAGAAAAATTGGGATTTTTGAGAGGAAAAATGGAGATTTTAGGGGAAGAAAAATTGGGATTTTTTACGTGAAAAATTGGGATTTTTAGGGGGAAAAATTGGGATTTTTAAAGAGAAAATTTCGGATTTTTAGGGGAAAATTGATTATTTTTAAAGGAAAAAATTGGGATTTTAAGGGAGAAAAATTGGGATTTTTAAAGGGAAAATTTGGGGATTTTTAGGAGGAAAATTTGGGATATTTATGAGAAAAATTGGGATTTTTAGGGGAAAAATTGGGATTTTTAGGGGAAAAATTTATGATTTTTAAAGGGAAAAATTGGGATTTTTAGGGGGGAAATTCGGGATTTTTAAAAATAAAAAATTTGGATTTTTAGGGGAAAAATTGGGATTTTTAGGGGAAAAATTGGGATTTTTAGGGGAAAAATTGGGATTTTTTAGGGGGAAAATTAAGATTTTTCAGGGAAAAATTTGTGGTTTTTAGTGGAAAAAAATTGGGATTTTTAGAGGGAAAAATAGAGAAATTAAGGGGAAATTTTAGGGGAAATTTTGGGGATTTTTTGGGGGAAAATTGGGGCTTTTATGAGGGAAAATTGGATTTTTAGAGAGAAAAATTGAGATTTTTAGGGGGAAATTTTTGGGATTTTTGTGGGAAATTTTGGAATTTTTTAGGCAAAAATGGAGATTTTTAGGAGGAAAAATTGGGATTTTTAGGGGAAAATGGAGAAATTAGGAGGAAAATTTGGGATTTTTAGAGGGAAAAAATTGGGATTTTTTTAGAGAGAAAAATTAGGAATTTAGGGGGAAAATTTGGGATTTTCAGAAGGAAAAATTGGGATTTTTAGGAGAAAAATTGAGATTTTTCGAGAAAAAAATTGAGATTTTTAGGGGGAAATTTGGGACTTTTAGAAGAAAAATTGAGATTTTTGAAGGAAAAAATTGGGATTTTTAAGAGGAAAAATGAGGATTTTAAGGGAGAAAAATTGGGATTTTTAAAGGGAAAATTTAGGGATTTTTAGGAGGAAAATTTGGGATTTTTAGAGAGAAAAATTGGGATTTTTGAGAGGAAAAATGGAGATTTTAGGGGAAGAAAATTGGGATTTTTAGGGGTAAAAATTGATGATTTTTAAGAGGAAAAATAAGAATTTTGAGGGAGAAAATTCGGGATTTTTAGAGAAAAAAATGGGATTTTAAGAGGGAAAAACTGGGATTTTTATATGGAAAAATTGGGATTTTTAGGGGAAAAATTTAGGATTTTTAAAGGGAAAATTTAGGGATTTTTAGAGAGAAAAATTGGGATTTTTAAAGGGGAAATTTAGGGATTTTTAGGGTGAAAATCTGGGATTTTCAGAAGGAAAAATTGGGATTTTCAGATGGAAAAATTGGGATTTTTAGAGAGAAAAATTTGGGATTTTTAGAGAGAAAAATTTGGAGATTTTTCAGGAGAAAAATTGGAGATTTTTAGGGGAAAAATTTATGATTTTTAAAGGGAAAAATTGGGATTTTTAGGGGGAAAATTTGGGGATTTTTAATGGGAAAAATTGATGATTTTTAGGGAAAATTGATGATTTTTAGAGAGAAAAAATTGGGATTTTTGAGAGGAAAAATGGAGATTTTAGGGGAAGAAAAATTGGGATTTTTTACGGGAAAAATTGGGATTTTTAGGGGGAAAATTGATGATTTTTAAGAGAAAAAATAAGAATTATGAGGGAGAAAATTCGGGATTTTTTGGGAGGAAAATTGGGATTTTTAGGAGAAAAAATTGGGATTTTTAAAGGGAAAACCTGGGATTTTTAGGGGGAAAATTGATGATTTTTTAGAGGAAAAATGAGGATTTTAAGGGAGAAAAATTGGGATTTTTAAAGGGAAAATTTAGGGTTTTTTAGGAGGAAAATTTGGGATTTTTTAGAGGAAAAATGAGGATTTTAAGGGAGAAAAATTGGGATTTTTAAAGGGAAAAATAGAGAAATTAGGGGGAAAACTTGGGGATTTTTTAGAGAAAAATTGGGATTTTTAAAGGGAAAAATTGGGATTTTCAGAAGGAAAATTGGGATTTTTAGAGGAAAAATTGGGATTTTTAGAGGAAAAATTGGGATTTTAAGAGGGAAAACTGGGATTTTTAGAGGAAAAATTGGGAATTTTAGGGAAAAAATAGGATTTTTAAAGGAGAAATTGGGATTTTTAAGAGGAAAAATGAGATTTTAAGGGAGAAAAATTGGAATTTTTAAAGGGAAAATTTAGGGATTTTTAGGGGAAAATTTGGGATTTTTAGAGAGAAAAATTGGGATTTTTAGGAGAAAATTGGGGTTTTAAAGGGAAAAATGGGATTTTAGGGGGAAAATTAGGGTTTTAGGAGGAAAATTTGGGATTTTTGGAGAGAAAAATTGGGATTTTCAGGAGAAAAATTGGGGTTTTTAAAGGGAAAATTTTAGGGATTTTTGAAGGGAAAAATTAGGGATTTTTAGATGGAAAAATTGGGATTTTTAAAGGGAAAAATAGAGAAATTAGGGGGAAAACTTGGGGATTTTTGAGGAGAAAAAATTGGGATTTTTAAAGGGAAAAATTGGGATTTTTAGAGGAAAAAATTGGGGTTTTCAGAATGAAAAACTGGGATTTTTAGGGGAAATTCGAATTTTTAGAGAGAAAAATTGGGATTTTTAGGGGGAAAATAAAGAATTTAGGAGGAAAATTTGGGATTTTTAAAGAGAAAAATTGGGATTTTTAGGGTGAAAATTTGGGATTTTCAGAAGGAAAAATTGGGATTTTTAGGAGAAAAATTGGGATTTTTAGAGAGAAAAAAATGGAATTTTTAAGAGGAAAAATGGAGATTTTAGGGGAAGAAAAATTGTGATTTTTA
The DNA here is from genome assembly GCA_024500445.1 of Entomyzon cyanotis. Lineage (NCBI taxonomy): Eukaryota > Metazoa > Chordata > Aves > Passeriformes > Meliphagidae > Entomyzon > Entomyzon cyanotis. The sequence goes on along the minus strand of JAKEPQ010000285.1, from coordinate 323,228 downwards.
GGGTAAAAATTGATGATTTTTAAGAGGAAAAATAAGAATTTTGAGGGAGAAAATTCAGGATTTTTTGGGAGAAAAATTGGTATTTTTAAAGGGAAAATTTAGGGATTTTTAGGAGGAAAATTTGGGATTTTTGGAGAGAAAAATTGGGATTTTTAGGGTGAAAATTTGGGATTTTTAAGAGGAAAAATTGGGATTTTTTAGAGGAAAAATTGGGATTTTTAGATGGAAAAATTGGGGATTTTTAGGGGGAAAAATTCGGGATTTTTAAAGGGGAAAAAATGAAGAATTTAGGGGGAAAAGTCAGGGTTGTTAAAGGGAAAGAAATTGGGATTTTTAGGAGAAAAATTGAGATTTTTAGAGAGAAAAATTGGAATTTTTGAGAGGAAAACTGGAGATTTTAGGGGAAGAAAAATTGGGAATTTTTGAGAGGAAAAATTGGGATTTTTAGGGGGAAAATTGATGATTTTTAAGAGAAAAAAAAAGAATTATGAGGGAGAAAATTCGGGATTTTTTGGGAGGAAAATTGGGATTTTTAGAGAAAAAAATTGGGATTTTTAGATGGAAAAATAGAGAAATTACAGTGAAAATTTCGGGATTTTAAGGGGAAAATTAAGGATTTTTAAAATGGAAAAATTGGGATTTTTAGAGAGAAAAATTTATGATTTTTTGGGGGAAAATTTGGGATTTTTAGAGGGAAAAATTGGGAATTTTTGAGAGGAAAAATGGAGATTTTAGGGGAAGAAAAATGGGGATTTTTAGGGGGAAAATTCGGGATTTTCAAAGGGAAAAATTGGGATTTTTAGATGGAAAAATTAAATTCATGACTTCCGAGGAATGTTTCCCATTAAAAATCCCAAATTTATCCCTAAAAATCCCAAATTTTCCCCCTAAAAATCCCGATTTTCCCTCTAAAAATCCCAATTTTTCCCCATAAATTCTCCGTTTTTTCGCCTAAAATTTTGGATTTTTTTTTAAACTAAAAATCCCATTTTTTCCCCATAAAATCCCCATTGTTCCCTTTAAAAATCCCAATTTTTCCCCCTAAAAATCCCAATTTTTCCCTCTAAAAATCCCAATCTTTCCCTCTAAAAATCCCAATTTTTCCCCTAAAAATCCCCAAATTTTTCCCCTAATTTCTCTATTTTTTCCAAAAAAAAAATCTCCATTTTTCCCTTTAAAAATCCCAAATTTTCTATTGACTCGTTTCCATTTATAACATCATTTTAAAAATTTGGAATTTTTTGCCTTTTTTTTCCCCATTTTCTCCCATTTTCTCCCAATTTTTCCCAATTTTTCCCAATTTTTCCCAATTCTTTCCAGGATTTTCCCCATTTTTTCCCCATTTTTTCCCCATTTTTTTCCCCATTTTTTCTCGTTTTCTGTCAACTTTTTCAAGTCGTTTTTTTGGAGAATTTCAAATTTCCAGGAAATGCTTTTGGGAATTTTCGAGAGTATTTGGAGATTTTTGGAATTTCGGGTTAAATTTTGGAGATTTTGGGGCAAATTTGGGGATTTTGGGTTAAATTCTGGAGATTTTTGGTAAAATTTGGGAATTTTCTGTTAAATTTTGACGATTTGGGGTTAAAATTTGGGAATTTTGGGTTAAATTAGAGATTTTGGGTAAAATTTTGGGTAAATTTTGGTAATTTTGGGTTAAATTTTGAGATTTTGGGTTAAATTTGGGAATTTTGGGTTAAATTTTGAGAATTTTGGGTTAAATTTGGGAATTCTGGTTAAATTTTGGGAATTTTGGGAATTTTGGGTTAAATTTGGGGAATTTTGGGCTTTAAATTTTGGGAATTTTGGGTTAAATTTTGGACATTTTGGGTTAAATTTTGGAGACTTTGGGTTGAATTTTGGGTTAAATTTTGGGTTAAATTTGGGGAATTTTGGGTTAAATTTAGGGAATTTTGGGTTAAATTTTGGAGATTTTTGGGTTAAATTTTGGGAATTTTGTGTTAAATTTGGAGATTTTGGGTTAAATTTTGGGAATTTTGGGTTAAATTTGGAGATTTTTGGGTTAAATTTTGGGAATTTTGGGCAAATTTAGGGAATTTTGGGTTAAATTTGGAGATTTTGGGTTAAATTTTGGGAATTTTGGGTTAAATTTTGGAGATTTTGGATTAAATTTGGGGAATTCGGGGTTAAATTTTGGGTTGAATTTTGGGTTAAATTTTGGGAATTTTGGGTTGAATTTGGGGAATTTTGGGTTAAATTTTGGGTTAAATTTTGGGTTAAATTTGGGGAATTTCGGGTAAAATTTGGGAACTTTGGGTTAAATTTTGGGTTAAATTCGGGAATTTTGGGTTAAATTCGGGAATTTTGGGTTAAATTTTGGGTTGAATTTTGGGTTAAATTTTGGGCATTTTGGGTTAAATTTTGAGATTTTTGGGTTAAATTTGGGAATTTTGGGTTAAATTTTGGGAATTTTGGGCAAATTTAGGGAATTTGGGGTTAAATTTTGGGTTAAATTTTGGGTTAAATTTTGGGAATTTTGGGTTAAATTTTGTGTTAAATTTGGGGAATTTTGGGTTAAATTTAGGGAATTTTGGGTTAAATTTGGGAATTTTGGGTTAAATTTGGGGAATTTTGGGTTAAATTTAGGGAATTTGGGGTTAAATTTTGGAGATTTTTGGGTTAAATTTTGGAGATTTTTGGGTTAAATTTTGGGAATTTTGGGCAAATTTAGGGAATTTTGGGTTAAATTTGGGGAATTTTCGGTTAATTTGGAGATTTTGGGTTAAACTTAGGGAATTTTGGGTTAAATTTTGGACATTTTGGGTTAAATTTAGGGAATTTGGGGTTAAATTTTGGGTTAAATTTTGTGTTAAATTTGGGGAATTTTGGGTTAAATTTTGGGTTAAATTTAGGGAATTTTGGGTTAAATTTTGTGTTAAATTTGGGGAATTTTGGGTTAAATTTAGGGAATTTTGGGTGAAATTTTGGGTTAAATTTGGGGAATTTTGGGTTAAATTTTGGACATTTTGGATTAAATTTTGGGAATTTGGGGTTAAATTTTGGGTTAAATTTTGTGTTAAATTTGGGGAATTTTGGGTTAAATTTGGGGAATTTTGGGCAAATTTAGGGAATTTTGGGTTAAATTTTAGGAATTTTGGGTTAAATTTGGGAATTTTGTGTTAAATTTTGGGTTAAATTTTGGGTTAAATTTAGGGAATTTTGGGTTAAATTTTGGGTTAAATTTAGGGAATTTTGGGTCAAATTTTGAGTTAAATTTGGGAATTTTGGGTTAAATTTGGGTTAAATTTTGGGTTAAATTTTGGGTTAAATTTGGGGAATTTTGGGTTAAATTTTGGGTTAAATTTTGGGTTGAATTTGGGGAATTTTGGGTTAAATTTGGGGAATTTTGGGTTAAATTTTGGGTTAAATTTTGGGTTCAATTTGGGGTTAAATTTTGGGTTGAATTTTGGGTTGAATTTGGGGAATTTCGGGTTCCCCATCTCTCCCCTCCCCTTTGCCCATAGAAGGACCTCATTAGCATAAAGGGCGTGGCTTCCACTCAGTGAGGAATTCCCCCTTTATTTGCATAAAAGTGGGCGTGGCTCATTTGCATACGATCGATCCATCCCATCAAAGCTTCATTTGCATAAAAACCATCAACTCTTTGCTTGTTAATTGCTTTATTAGCCTTCATTTGCATAAATTTGAATAAAATTCATTTATTTCCTGTTTTACCATATATGGTCATTTAAAAATTTATTATTATTTTTAATTTTTAAAAAAATTCATTTTTCTCTCATTTAATTTTCCCAAAATTCCTATTTTTCCACCATAAAATTCCTGTTTTTTCCACCATAAAATCTCCTTTTTTCCTCTAAAATTTCCTTTTTTTCACCTAAAAATCCCAATTTTTTCCCCATAAAATCCCCAATTTTCCACCATGAAATCCCAAAATTTTCCCCCAAAAAATCTCAGTTTTTTCCCCCAAAAAATCCCAATTTTTCCTCCTAAAAATTCTCATTTTTCTTCCCTTAAAATCTCCGTTTTTCCTCTTAAAAATCCCAATTTTTCTCTCTAAAATTCCTCATTTTTTCTCCTAAAAATCCCCAAATTTCCCCCCCAAAAAATCCCTCAAATTTCCCCTAAAAATCCCCAAAATTTCTCCATAAAATCCCCAAAATTTCCCCTAAAAATTTCCAAAAATTTCTCCCCAAAAATCCCCAAAATTTCTCCTAAATTCCTAAATTTTCCCCCAAAAAATCCGAATTTTTCCTCCTAAACTTCCCAATTTTTCCTTCTAAAAATCCCAATTTTTCCTTCTAAAATTTCCAATTTTTACCCATAAAATTCCCCCTAAAATTCCCAATTTTTCCTCCTAAACTTCCCAATTTTTTCCCTTTAAAAGTCCCAATTTTTCTCCCTAAAAATCCCAATTTTTCCTCCTAAACTTCCCAAAATTTCCCCCAAAAATCCCCAAAATTTCCCCCAAAATTCCCCAAATTTTCTCCCAAAAACTCCCAATTTTTCCTCCAAAACTTCCCAATTTTTCCCTTCAAAAATCCCAATTTTTCTCCCTAAAAATCCCAATTTTTCCTCCTAAACTTCCCAAATTTTCTCTCTAAAAAAATCCCAATTATCCTCCTAAAATTCCCAATTTTTACCCCTAAAATTCCCCAAAATTTCCCCCAAAAATCCCCAAAATTTCTCCTAAAATTCCCGATTTTTATTCCTAAAATTCCCAATTTTTCCTCCTAAAAATCTCCATTTTTCACCCTAAAAAATCCCCAAATTTCCCCCAAAAATCCCCAAAATTTCCCCTAAAATCCCAATTTTCCATCCTAAACTTCCCAATTTTTTCCCTTTAAAAATCCCAATTTTTCCTCCTAAACTTCCCAAATTTTCCCCCAAAATTCCCCAAATTTTCCCCCAAAATTCCCCAAATTTTCCCCCAAAAATCCCCAAATTTTCCCCCAAAAACTCCCAATTTTTCCCCCAAAAACTCCCAATTTTTCCCTTCAAAAATCCCAATTTTTCCCCCAAAAAATCCCAATTTTTCCTCCTAAACTTCCCAAAATTTCCCCTAAAATTTCCCCCAAAAATCCCCAAAATTTCCCCCTAAAAATCCCCAAATTTTCCCCCAAAAACTCCCAATTTTTCCCCCAAAAACTCCCAATTTTCCCCCCAAAAATCCCCAATTTTTCCTCCAAAACTTCCCAATTTTCCCTTCAAAACTCCCAATTTTTCCCCCAAAACTCCCGTATAACCTCATTATTCCCATATAAGGCCATTTCCCCCCCCCCGCAGCCCCTCATTTGCATACCCCGCTTAGCCCCGCCCCCGGTAGGCGTGGCCTGAGCGGCGCCTCCTCCCCCAGCGCCCGGAGCATGCGCAGTCGCTGCTCAGCCTCGCTCTCGCCCGGCAGCCGCCGGCTCCTCCCGGCCGCTAGGTGGCGCTCGGCGGCGGCGCGCAGCTCGGCGGGATCATAGAGAGGGGCGGGGTCCAGCGCGTGCCGGTTGATCAGCGAGACCAGGTACTCCGTGTAGTGCGACCTGCGGGCCGGAAGGGAGTGACCGGAAGTGACCGCTCAGGGACCGGAAGGGACCGCTGAGTGATCAGAGAGTGACCGGAAGTGACCTAAAGGGACCTCTCAGTGAACCAAAGCGACCAAAAGTGACCTCAGAGTGACCGGAAGTGACCACCGAGGGACCGGAGTGAGCTCAGGGACCGGAAGTGACCACCGAGTGACCGGAAGTGACCGCTGAGTGATCAGAGAGTGACCGGAAGTGACCTAAAGGGACCTCTCAGTGAACCAAAGCGACCAAAAGTGATCGCAGGGTGACCGGAAGTGACCTCAGAGTGGCCGGAAGTGACCACCGACTGACCGGAAGTGACCGCTGAGTGATCAGAGAGTGACCGGAAGTGACCTAAAGGGACCTCTCAGTGAACCAAAGCGACCAAAAGTGATCGCAGGGTGACCGGAAGTGACCACCGAGTGACCGGAAGTGACCTAAAGCGACCTAAAGTGACCACAGGGCGACTGGAAGCGACCGGGGAGGGACCGGAAGTGACCACCGAGTAACCGGAAGTGACATGGGAGTAATTAGAAGTGACCGGAAGTGACGAGGGAGTGACCATGAGTGACCAACAGTGACCTCAGAGCGACCGGAAGTGACCCCAACATTCCCAAGTTTCCCACCCAGAATTTTTCCATTTTTCCACCCAAAAACCTCCATTTCCTCCCAAATTTCCCCAAAATTCCCATTTTTTGCCCCAAAATCCAACTTTTCGCCCAAAACGCATCATTTCCCTCCCAAAATTTCCATTTTCCCCCCAAAATCCTCATTTTTCTGCCTAAAATTCCCATTTTTTCCCCCAAAATCCCCAAATTTTCCCCCCCCAAATTCAATATTTTCCCCTAAAACTTCTGAAAATCCCCATTTTTTCACCCAAAATTCCCTTTTCCCCCCTAAAATCCTCATTTTTTTCCCCCTAAAAATGTCATTTTTTCCACCCAAAATCCTCATTTTTCCCCTAAAAATTCCCATTTTTTCACCGAAATTTTCCCAAAATCCCCAATTTTTGCCCTAAAATCCTCATTTTTCCACCCAAAATCCCCACATTTCCTCCCAAAATTCAATATTTTCTCCCAAATTTAACCAAAAATCCCCATTTTTTCTCCCAAATTTGCCCAATATTCCATGTTTGCCCCCATTTTTTCTCCCAAAATCCTCATTTTTCCACCCAAAATTTTCCCCAAATCCCCAAATTTCCCCCAAAATCCCAATTTTTCCCCAAATTTTCTGAAAATCCCCGTTTCCCCCCCCAAAATTCCCTTTTTTCCCCCTAAAATCCTCATTTTTTCCCCCCAAAATCTCCATTTTTCCCCCTAAAAATGTAGTTTTTCCACCCAAAATTCCCATTTTTCCCCCCCAAATCCCAAAATTTCCCCAAATTTTCCCAAAACCTCCATTTTTTCACCCAAAATTCCCCTTTTTTTTGCCTAAAATTCTCCATTTTCCCCCGAAAATCCACATTTTTTCCTCCTAAAAATGTCTTTTTTTATCTGAAATCCTCATTTTTCTATTCAAAATTCCCATTTTTTCCCCCAAATCCCCAAATTTCCTCCAAAATTCTATATTTTCCCCCGAATTTTTCCCAAAATCCACATTTTTCCCCCCCCAAATCCCCATTTTTTTGCCTAAAAATCTGCAGTTTTCCCCCTAAAAATGTCATTTTTCCACCCAAAATTCCCATTTTTCCACCTAAAAATCTCCATTTTCCACCCAAAATCCTCATTTTTCCACCCAAAATCCCCAAATTTCCTCCTAAATTCCATATTTTCACCCAAATTTTCCAAAAAATTCCCATTTTTCCACCCAAAATCCTCATTTTTTCTTCAAAAATCCACTTTTTTTGCCTGAAAATCTCCAAATTTTCCCCCTAAAATCCTCATTTTTTTCCCCCAAAATTCTCCATTTTTTCCCCCAAAATCCCAAATTCCTGAATTTTCCCCAAAATCCCCATTTTTTCTTCCAAAATAACAAGTTTTTCCTCAAAAATCCCCATTTTTTCACCCACATTTCCTCCAAAATCCCAAATTTCCCCCAAATTTGCCCCAAAATTCCCATTTTTCCCCCTAAAATCCTTATTTTCCCCCCAAAATTCCCATTTTTTCACCTAAAATCCCAAATTTCTCCAAATTTTCCCAAAATCCCCATTTTTCCACCCAAAACCTCCATTTCCCCCCCAAAATCCTCATTTTTCCCCCCCAAAAATGTCAATTTTTCCCCCAAAATTCCCTTTTTTCCCCCAAATTTCCACCCAAAATCCCAAATTTTCCCCCAATTTTTCCCAAAATCTCCATTTTCCCCCCAAAATTCCCAATTTTTCTCCCAAAATTCTCATTTTTTCCCCCCAAAATCCCTAATTTTTTTCCCCAAATCTCCCCGCAAAATCCCACATTTTCCCCCAATTTTCCTAAAATCCCCATTTTTCCACCCAAAATCCCCATTTTTCCACCCAAAATCCTCTTTTTTCCCCCTAAAAAGTCATTTTCCCACCCAAAATCCTCGTTTTTCCACCCATAATTCCCATTTTTTCCCCCAAATTTCCCCAAAAATTCTGTTTTCCCCCATTTTTTCTTCCAAATTTTCCCAAAATCCCCATTTTTTCACCCAAATTTCCTCCAAAATCCCGAATTTTCCCCAAATTTGCCCCAAAATTCACATTTTTTCCCCCAAAAATTCCCATTTTTCCCCCCAAATTTCCCCCAAAATTCCATTTTTTCCCCCCAAAATCCCGAATTTTCCCAAAATCCCCATTTTTTTCTCCCAGAATCCTCATTTTTGGCCTAAAAATCTCCAGTTTTCCCCCTAAAAATGTCATCTTTCCCCCCAAAATTCCCATTTTTCCCCCAAAATTCCCATTTTTTCCCAAAATTCCCATTTTTTCCCTTAAAAATTCCCTTTTTCTCCCAAAATTCCTCCCAAAATTCCCAATTTTCCCCCTAAAAAATCCAAATTTTTTCCCCAAAATCCCCATTTTTCCTTTAAAAAAATCCCAATTTTTCCCTTAAAAACCCAAGTTTTTCCCATAAAAATCCCATTTTCCCCCAAATTTCCTCCCAAAATTCCCATTTTTTCCAACCAAAATTCCGTTTTTCTTCCCAAAATTCCGTTTTTCTTCCCAAAATTCCCATTTTTTCCCTTAAAAATTACATTTTTTCCCCAAAACTTCCCAATTTTCCCCCAAATTTCCCCCGAAATTCCCATTTTCCCCCAAAATTCCCGAATTTCCCCCAATTTTCCCGAAATCGGGGTTTTTCGCCCCAAACCTGCAGAGCCCCGCCTGGCCCGGCGCCGTTCTCTTCCCGCAGTTTTCATCCCGAAAATTCACCCCAAACTCCTTCTGCTCCAGAACGGGACACTGACCTGCAGATTTGGGGAGAAAAATGGGAATTTTGGGAAAAATGGAGAATTTGGGGCGAAAATCTGAATTTTGGGGGAAAAATGAAGATTTTAGGGGAAAAAATGAGGATTTTAGGGGGAAAAAATGACATTTTTAGAGGGAAAAATGTGAATTTTGAAAGGAAAAAATTGGGATTTTGAAGGAAAAATTGGGAATTTGGGGGAAAAAATTGGGATTTTGGAAAAAATGGGAATTTTTAACAGGAAGAGTTGGGATTTTGGAAAAAAATGGGAATTTTAGGGGAAAAAATGAGAATTTTGGTGGAAAAATTGGGGATTTTGGAATCAAACTCCTTCTGCTCCAGAACGGGACACTGACCTGCGGATTTGGGGAGAAAAATGGGAATTTTGGGAAAAAATGTGAATTTGGGGGAAAAATGGAGAATTTGGGTGAAAAAATGAGGATTTTGGGTGAAAAAATGAGGATTTTAGGAAAAAATGACATTTTTAAAGGGAAAAATGTGGATTTTGAAAGGAAAAATTGGGATTTTGAAGGAAAAATTGGGAATTTGGGGAAAAAATTGGGATTTTGGAAAAAATGGGAATTTTTAACAGGAAGAGTTGGGATTTGGGGAAAAATGGGAATTTTAGGGGAAAAATGGGAATTTTGGTGGAAAAATTGGGGATTTTGGAATCAAACTCCTTCTGCTCCAGAACGGGACAGTGACCTGGATTTGGGGAGAAAAAACGGCATTTTGGGAAAAAATCTGAATTTTGGGGGAAAAATGGGGATTTGGGGGAAAAAAATGGGAATTTTGGGTGAAAAAATGAGGATTTTAGGTGAAAAAATGACATTTTTATGGAGAAAAAATTAGAATTTTAGGGAGAAAAATGGGGATTTTGGGGAAAAAATGCAAATTTGGGGGGGAAAATTGGGGATTTGGGGGCAAAAAAATGGAGAATTTGGGTGAAAAAATGAGGATTTTGGGTGAAAAAAAGACATTTTTAGGGAGAAAGATTGGGATTTTTTAAGGGAAAAATGTGAATTTTTGGAGAGACAAAATTAGGATTTTATGAGAAAAATTTTGGGGATTTTGGTCCAAAAATGGGAATTTTGAAAGAAAAAATTGGGAATTTGAAAGAAAAATTGGGAATTGGGGGGAAAATGGAGGATTTGGTAAAAAAAGCGAATTTTGGAAAAAATTAGGGATTTTAGGGTGAAAAAATGGGAATTTTGGAGGAAAAATTGGGGATTTTGGAATCAAACTCCTCCTGCTCCAGAACGGGACACTGACCTGCGGATTTGGGGAGAAAAATGGGAATTTTGGGAAAAAATGTGAATTTGGGGGAAAAATGGAGAATTTGGGTGAAAAAATGAGGATTTTGGGTGAAAAAATGAGGATTTTAGGGGAAAAAATGACATTTTTAAAGGGAAAAATGAGAATTTTAGGGAGAAAAATGTGGACTTTGGGGAGAAATATGTGGATTTTGGGGAAAAAATGCAAATTTGGGGGGAAAATTGGGGATTTGGGGGCAAAAAAATGGAGAATTTGGGTGAAAAAATGAGGATTTTGGGTGAAAAAAAGACATTTTTAGGGAGAAAAATTGGGATTTTTTTAAGGGAAAAATGCGAATTTTTGGAGAGACAAAATTAGGATTTTATGAGAAAAAATTGGGGGATTTTGGTCCAAAAATGGGAATTTTGAAAGGAAAAATTGAGATTTTGGGGTGAAAATGGAGGATTTGGTAAAAAAGGTGAATTTTGGGAAAAATTTCGGATTTTGGGTGAAAAAATGACATTTTTAGGGGAAAATTGGGATTTTTTTAAGGGAAAAATGTGAATTTTGGGGAAAAATTGGATTTTTTGGGGGAAAATGGAGATTTTAGGTGAAAAAATGACTTTTTTTTGGAAAAATACAGTTTTGAAGGGAAAAAAGGGATTTTGGGGAGAAAATGTGAATTTTGAAGGAAAAATTGGGATTTTGGGAAAAAAGGAATTTTGGGGAAAAATTGGGAATTTTAGGAGTAAAAATGAGGATTTTAGGTGAAAAATTTGAAAAAAATGTTAAAAATTTGGAAAAAATTTGGAAAAAAATCACAAAAAATTTGGGGAAAATGTGGGAAAACTCTGAAAATTTGGGGAAAATTGGGGAATTTTGGGGAAATAGTGAAAAAATTCCTCCAAAAATTCAGCAAAAAGACACCAAAAATTTGGGGGAAAATGGCGAAAAATTGGGAAAAAAACCACAAAAAAGGTAAAAAATGAGGGAAAATTTGTGGAAAATTCGGGAGAAATTGGGAAAATTTTTAGGGGAAAAATGGGAAAATTTTGGCTGAAAAATGGGAATTGTTAAAGGAAAAATTGGGAATTTGGGGGAAAAATGGAGAATTTGGAAGAAATGGAGAATATGGGGAAAAAGAGGATTTTAGGTGAAAAAATGACATTTTTAGGGGAAAAATGGAGATTTTGGGGAGAAAAATGTGGATTTTGGGAAAAATCAGAATTTTGGGAGGAAAAATGGGGAATTTGGGTGGAAAAATGAGGATTTTAGGTGGAAAAATGACATTTTTTGGGTGAAAACCTTGGGATTTTGGGGAGGAAAAATTGGATTTTGAAAGGAAAAAATTGGGAATTTGGGGGGAAAAATGAGGATTTTGGAAAAAAACGGGAATTTTTAACAGGAAGAGTTGGGATTTTGGGGAAAAATGGGAATTTTAGGGGAAAAAATGGGAATTTTGGAGGAAAAATTGGGGATTTTGGAATCAAACTCCTTCTGCTCCAGAACGGGACACTGACCTGCAGATTTGGGGAGAAAAATGGGAATTTTGGGGAAAAATGTGAATTTTGGGGGAAAAATGGGGATTTGGGGGAAAAATTGGGAATTTTGGGTGAAAAAATGAGGATTTAAAGTGAAAAAATGACATTTTTGGGGAGAAAAATGTCAATTTTGAAAGGAAAAATCCAAATTTTGGGAGGAAAAATTGGGAATTTTAGGTGAAAAAATGAGGATTTTAGGTGAAAAATGACATTTTTAGGGGGAAAAATTGGGATTTTTGGGGAAAAATGGGGATTTTGGGGAGAAAAAATTGGGATTTTGAATGAAAAAATTGGGAATTTGGGGGAAAACTGGGATTTTGGGGGAAATTTGGAAATTTGGAAGAAATGGAGAATTTGGGGAAAAATAGAGAATTTTAGGTGAAAAAAGAGGATTTTAGGTGAAAAAATGACATTTTTAGGGGAAAAATGGAGATTTTGGGGAGAAAATGTGAATTTTGGGAGAAAAATTGGATTTTAAGAGAAAAATTTGGGGGAATTTTGGCTAAAAATGGGAACTTCTAAAAGGAAAAGTTGGGAGTTTGAGAAAAATGGGAATTTTTGGGGGAAATTTGGGAATTTTTGGGGAAATGGAAACTTTGGGGAGAAAATTGGAATTTTTGGGGAAAAATTGGAATTTTTTGGGTAAAAATGGGAATTTATTGGGGAAAAGTTGAGATTTTTGGTAGAAATTAATTGAAATGTTGGGGAAAACTGAGATTTTGGGGGGAAAAATGGAAATTTTGAATGAAAATTGAATTTTTTGGGGAAAAATGAGAATTTTGAAGGAAAAGAGGAAAATTTTGGGAGGAAAATTGAGATTTTTGGTGGAAATTAATTGAAATCTTGGGAAAAAAATGAATTTTTTGGGGGAAAATGGGAATTTTGGGGGAAATATTGAGATTTTTGGGGAAAAAATGGATTTTTTGGGGGGAAAATGGGAATTTTTTGGAAGAAAAATGGGAATTTGGGGGGAAAAACGGGAATTTTGATGGAATATTGAATATTTTGGGGGAAAAAATGAGAATTTTGGGGGGAAAATTGAATTTTTGGTGAAAATTTGAGATTTTTGGTGGAAAATAATTGAAATTTTGGAGAAAAATTGAGTTTTTTAGTGAAAAATAATTGAAATTTTGGGAAAAGAATGGGAATTTTGGGGGAACAGTGAATATTTTTGGGAAAAAAATGAATTTTTGGGGAAAAAATGGGAATTTTAAAGGAAAATTGAATATTTTTGGGGAAAAAATGGGAATTTTGGGGGAAAAATTGAGGATTTTTGGTGGAAAATAATTGAAAATTTGGGGGAAAATTTAGGTTTTTTTGGGGAAAAAATGGGAATTTTGATGGAAAATTGAATATTTTGGGGAAAAAATGGGAATTTTGGGGGAAAAATTGATTATTTTTGGGGAAAAAACTGAATTTTTTTTTTTGGAAAAATGGAGTTTTTGGGGCGAAAAAATGGGAATTTTGGGGGAAAAAATGACTTTTTTGGGGGGAAAACAGGGGGATTTGGGGTCTCCCAGCCCAACCCAGTATAAACCAGTCTAAACCAGTATAAACCAGTCCAAACCAGTCCAACCCAGTCCAACCCAGTATAAACCAGTCCAAACCAATCCAAACCAGTCCAACCCAGTATAAACCAGTCCAAACCAGTCCAAACCAGTCCAAACCAGTCCAAACCAGTCCAAACCAGTCCAAACCAGTACAAACCAGTATAAACCAGTCCAAACCAGTCCAACCCAGTCCAAACCAGTCCAAACCAGTCCAAACCAGTCTAAACCAGTCCAAACCAGTCCAACCCAGTCCATCCCAGTCCATCCCAGTCCAAACCAGTCCAAACCAGTCCAAACCAGTCCAAACCAGTCCACACCAGTCCAAACCAGTCCAAACCAGTCCATCCCAGTCCACACCAGTCCAAACCAGTCCAAACCAGTCCATCCCAGTCCATCCCAGTCCATCCCAGTCCAAACCAGTCCATCCCAGTCCAAACCAGTCCAAACCAGTCCAAACCAGTCCATCCCAGTCCATCCCAGTCCATCCCAGTCCAAACCAGTCCATCCCAGTCCAAACCAGTCCAAACCAGTCCAAACCAGTCCACACCAGTCCAAACCAGTCCACACCAGTCCAAACCAGTCCAAACCAGTCCATCCCAGTCCACACCAGTCCAAACCAGTCCAAACCAGTCCATCCCAGTCCATCCCAGTCCATCCCAGTCCAAACCAGTCCATCCCAGTCCAAACCAGTCCAAACCAGTCCAAACCAGTCCACACCAGTCCAAACCAGTCCAAACCAGTCCATCCCAGTCCACACCAGTCCAAACCAGTCCAAACCAGTCCAAACCAGTCCAAACCAGTCCATCCCAGTCCATCCCAGTCCAAACCAGTCCAAACCAGTCCAAACCAGTCTAAACCAGTACAAACCAGTATAAACCAGTCCAAACCAGTCCAACCCAGTCCAACCCAGTCCAAACCAGTCCAAACCAGTCCAAACCAGTCTAAACCAGTCCATCCCAGTCCAACCCAGTCCAAACCAGTCCAACCCAGTCCAACCCAGTCCAAACCAGTCCAAACCAGTCCAACCCAGTCCAAACCAGTCCATCCCAGTCCAACCCAGTCCAAACCAGTCCACACCAGTCCAAACCAGTCCAAACCAGTCCATCCCAGTCCATCCCAGTCCAAACCAGTCCAACCCAGTCCATCCCAGTCCACACCAGTCCAAACCAGTCCACACCAGTCCAAACCAGTCCATCCCAGTCCACACCAGTCCAAACCAGTCCAAACCAGTCCAACCCAGTCCATCCCAGTCCACACCAGTCCAAACCAGTCCACACCAGTATAAACCAGTCCATCCCAGTCCACACCAGTCCAAACCAGTCCATCCCAGTCCACACCAGTCCACACCAGTCCAAACCAGTACACACCAGTTGGGTTCTCTCCCTCCTCAGCTGGAGGTTTCGTCTCGAATGGAACTTTGGCAGCCTGAGGGGAAAAAATTAAATAAAATTAAAAATTTCATTAAAAATTAATAAATCAACCAGTTTGGGGCAATTTGGAACTTCCCAGTTCAGACCAGTTCAAACCAGTTCAAACCAGTATAAACCAGTATGAAAAAAATCCCATTTTTTCCCCAATTTTTCCCAATTTTTCCCCAATTTTTCCCCATTTCTTTCCCAATTTTTCCCCATTTTTCCCCCATTTTTCCCTCCCAGTCCCCTCCCAGTCCAAACCAGTATAAACCAGTATGAAAAAAATCCCATTTTTCCCCATTTTTCCCAATTTTTCCCCATTTTTCCCCATTTTTCCCAATTTTCCCAATTTTCCCCAATTTTCCCCAATTTTTCCCCATTTTTCCCCATTTTTTCACCATTTTTCCCTCCCAGTCCATCCCAGTCCCAAACCAGTATAAACCAGTATGAAAAAAATCCCATTTTCCCCCATTTTTCCCAATTTTTCCCCATTTTTCCCCATTTTTTCCCCATTTTCCCCAATTTTCCCCAATTTTTCCCCAATTTTTCACCATTTTTCCCAATTTTCCCAATTTTCCCAATTTTCCCCAATTTTTCCCCAATTTTTCCCCATTTTTTCACCCAATTTTTTTCCCTCCCAGTCCATCCCAGTTCAAACCAGTAAACACCAGTGGGAAAAAATCCCATTTTCCCCCATTTTTTATTATATTTTAGTCATTTTTTCAACAATTTTTGTCATTTTTTCATTATTTTTTCACCAATTTTCCCCATTTTTTCCCCATTTTTTCACTTCCCAGTCCCTCCCAGTATGAACCAGTAACTCCCAGTAACTCCCAGTCCCAAACCAGTACAAACCAGTATGAAAATCCCCATTTTTGCCTATTTTCTCCATTTCCCCCGTTTTTTATCCTATTTTAATAATTTTTCATCAATTTTCCCCATTTTTTCCCCATTTTCCATCATTTTTTCCCCATTTTTTCACTTCCCAGTCCCTCCCAGTACAAACCAGTAACTCCCAGTACAAACCAGTACAAACCAGTACAAACCAGTGACCCCAAACCCCATTTTCCCCATTTTTCATAATATTTTCCTCATTTTTTCACCATTTTTTGTCATTTTTTCAACGTTTTTTCACCAATTTTCCCCATTTTTTCATCATTTCTCCCCATTTTCCCCTCCCAGTATAAACCAGTATAAACCAGTATAAACCAGTATCCCCAAATCCTGTTTTCCCTATTTTCCCCCATTTTTAACCCTTTCTTCCCCATATCTTCCCATTTTTTATATTTTTCCCATTTTTTCACCCATTTTCCCCATTTTTTCGCCTCAAATCCCCTCCCAGTATAAACCAGTGTCTCCCAGTGCAAACCAGTATAAACCAGTAACCCCAAGTCCCATTTTCCCCCATATTTTAGTAATTTTTACCCATTTTTCCCCATTTTTAACCCTTTCCTCCCCATATTTTCCCCATTTTTTACCATATTTTTCCCATTTTTCCGCTCGATTTTCCCCATTTTTTCACCCCAAATCCCCTCCCAGTATAAACCAGTCCCTCCCAGTCCAAACCAGTAAGATCTGCTGCAGCCTGCTGGGCTCCCAGTACAAACCAGTACAAACCAGTAACCCCAAACCCCATTTTTAACCCTTTCTTCCCCATATGTCCCCATTTTTCACCATATTTTCCCCATTTTTTCCCCAACTTTCATCAATTTTTCCCCATTTTTTCACTTCCCAGTCCCTCCCAGTATAAACCAGTAACTCCCAGTCCAAACCAGTATAAACCAGTAATCCCAAACCCCATTTTCCCCCCATTTTTAACCCTTTCCTCCCCATATCTTCCCCATTTTTTACCATATTTTTCCCATTTTTTCGCCGATTTTCCCCATTTTTTCGCCCCCAAATCCCCTCCCAGTATAAACCAGTATCTCCCAGTATCAAACCAGTAAGATCTGCTGCAGCCTGCTGGGCTCCCAGTCCCTCAGGAAGAACAGGCAGTCCCTGGGGTGATGAGAGTGCAGAGAGTTCCGCAGGGAGCAGCTCGGCAGGGGGCAGCTCTGAAAAATGGGGAGAAAAACGGGAAAATTGGGAAAAAGTGGGAAAAAACGTTGGGGGAATTTGGGGGAAATTTGGGGGAAATTTGGGGGAAATTTGGGGAAAATTTGGGGGAAAATTTGGGGGAAAAATGGGAAAAAATGTTGGGGGAATTTGGGGAAATTTGGGGAAAATTTGGGGAGAAATTGGGGGAAATTTGGGGGAAATTTGGGGAAAATTTGGGGGAAATTTGGGGGAAATTTGGGAAAATTTGGAGAAAATTTGGGGGAAATTTGGGGGAAAATTGGGGAGAAATTGGGGGAAATTTGGGGGAAATTTGTGGAAAATTTGGGGAAATTTGGGGGAAATTTGGGGAAATTTGGGGAAAATTTGGGGAAATTTTGAGGAAAATTTGGGGAAAATTTGGGGAAATTTGGGGGAATTTGGGGAAAATTTGGGGAAAATTTGGGGAAATTTGGGGGAAATTTGGGGGAAATTTGGGGAAAATTTGAGGAAAATTTGGGGAAAATTTGGGGAAAATTTGGGGGAAATTTGGGGAAATTTGGGGGAAAATTTGGGGGAAATTTGGGCAAAAATGGGAAAAAATGTTTGGGGAATTTGGGAGAAATTTGGGGAAATTTGGGGAAAATTTGCAGAAAATTTGAGGGAAATTTATGGAAAATTTGGGGGAAATTTGGGGAAAATTTGGGGAAATTTGGGGAAAATTTGTGCAAAATTTTTGGAAAATTTGGGGAAATTTGGGGAAAATTTGGGGAAAATTTGGGGAAAATTTGGGGGAAAATTTGGGGGGAAAATGGGAAAAAATGTTGGGGGAATTTGGGAAAATTTGGGGAAAATTTGGGGAGAAATTGGGGGAAATTTTGAGGAAAATTTGGGGGAAATTTGGGAAAATTTGGGGGAAATTTGGGGGAAATTTGGGGAAAATTTGGGGGAAATTTGGGAAAATTTGGGGGAAATTTGGGGAAAATTTGGGGGAAATTTGGGGGAAATTTAGGGAAAATTTGGAAAAAATATTGGAGGAAATTTGGGGAAATTTGGGGAAAATTTGGGGAAATTTGGGGAAAATTTGGGGAGAAATTGGGGAGAAATTGGGGAAATTTTGAGGAAAATTTGGGGAAATTTGTGAAAAATTTGTGGAAAATTTGGGGAAATTTGGGGAAATTTGGGGGAAATTTGGGGAAAATTTGGGGAAATTTGGGGAAAATTTGGGGAAATTTGGGGGAAATTTGGGGAAAATTTGGGAAAATTTGGGGAAATTTGGGGAAAATTTGGGGAAAATTTGGGGAAATTTGGGGAAAATTTGGGAAAATTTGGGAGAAATTTGGGGGAAAATTTGGGGAAAAAATGGGAAAAAATGTTGGGCGAATTTGGGGGAAATTTGGGGAAAATTTGTGGAAATTTGGGAGAATTTGGGGGAAATTTGGGGAAAATTTGAGAAAAATTTGGGGAAAACTAGGGAAAATTTGTGGAAAATTTGTGGAAAATTTGGGGAAATTTGGGGAAAATTTGGGGAAAATTTGGGGAAAATTTGGGGAAATTTCAGGAAGATTTGGGAAAATTTGGGGGAAATTTGGGAAAATTTGGGGTAATTTGGGGAAATTTGGGGGAAATTTGGGGAAAATTTGGGGAAATTTGGGGAAAATTTGGGGAAATTTGGAGAAAATTTGGGGAAATTTGGGGAAAATTTTGGGGAAATTTTGGGGAAATTTGGGGAAAATTTGGGGGAAATTTGGAGAAAATTTGTGGAAAATTTGGGGGAAATTTGGGGAACATTTGGGGGAAATTTGGGAAAATTTGGGGAAATTTGTGGAAAATTTGGGGGAAATTTGGGGGAAATTTGGGGAAATTTGGGGGAATTTGGAGAAAATTGTGGGAAATTTGGGGAAATTTGGGGAAATTTTGGAAAATTTGGGGAAAATTTGGGGTAATTTGGGGAAATTTGGGGGAAATTTGGGGAAAATTTGGGGAAATTTGGGGAAAATTTTGGGGAGAAATTTGGGGAGAAATTTGGGAAAATTTGGGGAAATTTGGGGAAAATTTGGGGAAAATTTGGGGAAAATTTGGGGGAAATTTGGGAAAATTTGGGGAAAATTTGGGGAAATTTTGAGGAAAATTTGGGGAAAATTTGGGGAAATTTGGGGGAAATTTGGGGGGAAATTTGGGGGAAATTTGGGGAATTTGGGGAAAATTTGGGGGAAATTTGGGGGAAAATTGGGGAGAAATTTGGGGAAATTTGGGAAAATTTGGGAAAATTTGTGGGAAATTTGAGAAAAATTTGGGGAAGATTTAGGGAAAATTTGGGGAGAAATTTGGGGAAATTTGGGGAAAATTTGGGGAAATTTGGGGGAAATTTGGGGAAATTTGGAGAAAATTTGGGGAAATTTGGGGAAATTTGTGGAAAATTTGTGGAAAATTTGTGGAAAATTTGGGGGAAATTTGGGGAGAAATTGGGGAAAATTTGGGAAAATTTGGGGAAATTTGGGGAAAATTTGGGGAAATTTGGGGAAATTTGGGGGAAAATTTGGGGGAAAAATAGGAAAAATGTTGGGGAAATTTGGGGAAATTTGGGGAAAATTTGGGGAAAATTTGGGGGAAATTTGGGGAAAATTTGGGGAAAATTTGGGGGAAATTTGTGGGAAATTTGGGGAAAATTTGGGGAAAATTTGGGAAAATTTGGGGGAAAAATGGGAAAAAATGTTGGGGAAATTTGGGGGAATTTGGGGAAATTTGGGAAAATTTGGGGAAAATTTGGGACAAATTTGGGGAGAAATTTGGGGAAAATTTGGGGGAAATTTGGGGAAAATTTTGGGGAAATTTTGGGGAAATTTGGGGAAAATTTGGGGGAATTTGGGGAAAATTTGGGAAATTTTGGGGAAATTTGGGAGAATTTGGGGGAATTTGGGGAAAATTTGGGGGAAATTTGGGGAGAATTTGGGAAAATTTTGGGAGAATTTGGGAAAATTTGGGGAAAATTTGGGGAAATTTGGGAAAATTTGGGGAAAATTTGGGGAAAATTTGGGAAAATTTTGGGAAAATTTGGGGAAATTTTGGGAAAATTTGGGGAAAATTTGGGGTAATTTGGGGAAATTTGGGGGAAATTTGGGGAAAATTTGGGGAAATTTGGGGAAAATTTGGGGGAAATTTAGAGAAAATTTGTGGGAAATTTGGGGAAAAATTGGGGAAAATTTGGGAAAATTTGGGGAAATTTGGGGAAAATTTGGGGAAATTTGGGAAAATTTGGGGGGAAATTTAAGGAAAATTTGGGAAAATTTGGGGGAAATTTGTGGAAAATTTGGGGAAATTTGGGGAAAATTTGGGGAAAATTTGTGGAAAATTTTTGGAAAATTTGGGGAAATTTGGGGAAAATTTGGGGAAAATTTTGGGGAAATTTGGGGGGAAATTTGGGGAAATTTTGAGGAAAATTTGGGGGGGGAAAATTTGAGGAAAATTTGGGGGAAATTTGGGAAAATTTGGGGGAAATTTGGGGAAATTTGGGGAAATTTTGGGGAAATTTGGGGAACATTTGGGGAGAAATTGGGGAAAATTTGGGGGAAAATTTGGGGAAAAAATGGGAAAAAATGTTGGGGGAATTTGGGGGAAATTTGGGGAAAATTTCAGGAAAATTTGTGGAAAATTGGGGGAAATTTTGAGGAAAATTTGGGGGAAATTTGGGGAAATTTGGGGGAAATTTGAGGCGAAATTGCCGAAAAATTGACATGAAATTTGTCAATTTTATCATATTTTAGTCATTTTTTCCCCCATTTTTTCCCGTTTTCCCCATTTTTTCCCATTTTTCCCCATTTTTTCCCATATTTTCCCATTTTTTCACCATTTCTCCCCATTTTTCCCCTCCCAGTCCCTCCCAGTACAAACCAGTAACTCCCACTATCAAACCAGCATAAAAAAATCTCTTTTAACCCAAATTTTTCCCCATTTTTTCCCCATTTTTCCCCATATTTTCACCAATTTTCATCATTTTTTCCCCAGTTTTTCTCTCCCAGTACAAACCAGTCCCTCCCAGTCCCAAACCAGTACAAACCAGTACTCCCAGTCCCTCCCAGTCCCAAACCAGTACAAACCAGTCCCTCCCAGTCCCAAACCAGTCCAAACCAGTAACCCCAAACCCCATTTTTAACCCTTTCTTCCCCATTTTCCCCCGTATTTTCCCCATTTTTTCACCGATTTTCCCCATTTTTTCGCCGTTTCTCCCCGTTTTCTCCCCTCCCAGTCCCTCCCAGTCCCTCCCAGTATAAACCAGTCCCTCCCAGTTACCCCTGGCGGGTGGAACTGCTCCCCACAGCCCGAGCAGAACTGGTGCTGGCAGCGCGAGCAGCGGAAGTGCAAACAGCCGCCGCGGGCGAGAGAGAAAAACTGAGAGCAGCGAGGGCAGGCTGGGGAAAAACGAGAAAAAATCAGAATTAGCCAAAATTAATCGAAATTTGGGAAAATTTGACATAAATTTGAGAAAATTCGGCTGAAATTGACCCAAAATAAGGGAAATTTGGCTCCAAATTGACCTAAACCAAGTGAAAATTGACCCAAAATGACCCAAAATTGACACAAATTGAGGAAAATTGACCCAAAATGACCCAAAATTGACCCAAAATTGACTCAAATTGACCCAAAATTGACCAAAAATGACCCAAAATGACCCAAAATTGACTCAAAATGACCCAAAATTGACTCAAATTGACCCAAAATTGAGACAATTCTACTAAAATTGACTCAAAATTGACCCAAATTGACCCAAAATTGACTCAAATTGACAAAAACTGACCCAAAATTGACCAAAAATGACCCAAAATGACCCAAAATTGACTCAAAATTACCCAAAATTGACAAAAAATGACCCAGAATTGAGACAATTCTGCTAAAATTGACCCAAAATTGACTCAAATTGACAAAAACTGACCCAAAATTGACCAAAAATGACCCAAAATGACCCAAAATTGACTCAAAATTACCCAAAATTGACAAAAAATGAGCCAGAATTGAGACAATTCTGCTAAAATTGACCCAAAATTGACACAAATTGACCCAAAATTGAGAAAATTCGACTCAAATTGACCCAAAATGACCTAAAATTGACAAAAATTGACCCAAAATTGACACAAATTGATCCCAAATTGACCCAAATTGACCAAAAATTGACCCAAAATTGACCCAAAATGACCCAAAATTGACACAAATTGACCCAAAATTGACTCAAATTGACCCAAAATTGAGAAAATTCGACCCAAATTGACCCAAAATTGCCCCAAAGCAGCTCCTCTGGCCAGAGAGAAGCACTGAGAGCAGCGAGGGCAGAGTGGAGAAAAATGAGAAAAAATCAAAATTTGGGGAAATTTGGGGAATTTGGGGGAAAATCGGGAAAATTTGAAAAAAAATCTGAAAAATTTGACCCAAAATTGAGAAAATTCGGCTGAAATTGACCCAAGATGGACATAAAATTGAGCAAAATTGACCCAAACTGACCAAAAATTGACCCAAAATGACTCAAAAATGACACAAATCGACTCAAAATGACCCAAAATTGACTCCAAAATGACCAAAATTGGGAAAACAAACTCAAAATTGACCCAAAATAACCCAAAATTGACTCAAAATGACCCAAATTGACAAAAAATTGACCCAAAATGACCTAAAATTGACAAAAATTGACCCAAAATTGACATAAAATGGAGCAAAATTGACCCAAAATTGACCCAAAATTACTCAAAATTGACCCAAAATGGACCAAAATTCAGTCAAATTCACCCAAAATTGACACAGACTCAAAAATGACCCAAAATTGGGAAAATTCGACTGAAATTGACTCAAAATTGACCCAAATTGATCTAAATTGAGACAAAATTGACCCAAAGTTACCAAAAGTGACACAAAATGACTCAAAATTGACCCAAAATGACCTAAATTTGACCCAAAATTGACTCAAATTGACAATAATTGACACAAATTGACCAAAAATTGGGAAAATGAACTCAAAATTGACCCAAAAAGACTCCAAGTTGACCAAAAGTGACACAAATTGACCCAAAATTGACCCAAAATTGACAAAAAAGGACCCAAAATTCACTCAAATTCACCCAAAATTGACACAAATTGACTCAAAAACGACAGAAATTGACCCAAAATTAACTCCAATTGACCAAAATTGACCCAAAATTGACCCAAATTGACCCAAAATTGCCCCAAAGCAGCTCCTCTGGCCAGAGAGAAGCACTGAGAGCAGCGAGGGCAGAGTGGGGGAAATGAGAAAAAAATCAAAATTTGGGGAAATTTGGGGAATTTGGGGGAAAATCGGGAAAATTTGAAAAAAAATCTGAAAAATTTGACCCAAAATCGGGAAAATTCGGCTGAAATTGACCCAAAATTGACGTAAAATAAGGGAAATTTGGCTCAAAATTGACCTAAACTGAGTCAAAATTGAGTCAAAATGACCCAAACTGACCAAAAGTGACACAAAATGCCCCCCCCCCCCACAAAAACCAAAAAACAAAAAAAAACCCAAACAAAAAAAAAAAAAAACAAAAAAAGAAAACCCCAACCCCAAAACCCAAGAGCAAAATTGACCCAAAATGACCCAAACTGACCAAAAATTGACCCAAAATGACTCAAAAATGACACAAATCGACTCAAAATTGACCCAAAATTGACTCCAAAATGACCAAAATTGGGAAAACGAACTCAAAATTGACCCAGAATGACCCAAAATGACCCAAAATTGACAAAAAATGACCCAAATTGACACAAAATTGACCCAAAATGACCTAAAATTGACCCAAAATGACCTAAAATTGACCAAAATTGACCCAAAATTGACATAAAATGGAGCAAAATTGACCCAAAATTGACCCAACATGACTCAAAATTGACCCAAAATGGACCAAAATTCAGTCAAATTCACCCAAAATTGACACAGACTCAAAAATGACCCAAAATTGGGAAAATTCGACTGAAATTGACCCAAAATTGACATGAAATAAGGAAAAATTGGCTCAAAATTGACTCCAAATTGACCTAAATTGAGACAAAATTGACCCAAAGTTACCAAAAGTGACCCAAAATGACTCAAAATTGACCCAAAATGACCTAAATTTGACCCAAAATTGACTCAAATTGACAATAATTGACACAAATTGACACAAATTGACCAAAAATTGGGAAAATGAACTCAAAATTGACCCAAAATGACTCCAAGTTGACCAAAAGTGACACAAATTGACCCAAAATTGACCCAAAATTGACTCAGATTGACCCAAAATAGGGAAAATAAACTCAAAATTGACCCAAAATGACTCAAAAATGACACAAATTGACCCAAAATGACCCAAAATTGACCCAAATTGACAAAAAATGACCAAAATTGACTAAAATTGACCCAAAAATTGAGAAAATTCGACTAAAATTGACCTAAATTGTTCAAAATTGACACAAATTGATCCCAAATTGACCCAAAATGACCCAAATTGACCCAAAACGACCCAAAATTGAGAAAATTTGAGAAAATTTGACTAAAATTAACCCAAAATTGGCCAAAAATTGACCCAAAATTGACCCAAAATCGACAGAAAACGACAAAAAATTTACCCAAAATGGACAAATTTACACAAATTGTCCCAAAATTGACAGAATTGACCCAAAATTGACCCAAAATGGAAATAAAATCGCGGAAATTGACCTGAATTGCTACAAATTGACCCAAAATTGACTCAAAATTAAATAAATTAACCCAAAATTGGGAAAAATTTCTCAAAATTGACCCAAAAAGGATCAAAATTGACCAAAATGATGCGAAATTGACCCAAAATTGACCCAAAATTAACCCAAAATTGACAAAAAATTGACAAAAAATTACCCCAAAATGACACAAATTGACCCCAAATTGGGACAACGAACTCAAAATTGACTAAAACTGCAAAAATTGACCCAAAATTGACACAAATTGACCCAAAATTGACCCAAAATTGACCAAGAATTGACCTAAAACGACCCAAATTCATTCCAAAATGACCCAAAATGACCCAAAATGACCCAAAATTGCCCCAAATTGCCCAAAATTGACCCAAATTGAGCTAAAATTACTCAAAATGACCCAAAACGAAGCAAAAATGCCCAAAACTCCTCATTTTTCCCCCCCAAAAATCCTCATTTTTCCTTCCAAAAATCTCATTTTTCCTTCCAAAAAATCTCATTTTTCCCCCAAAAAATCTCATTTTTCCCCAAAAAATCTCATTTTTCCCCCAAAAATCTCATTTTTCCCCCCCAAAAATCTCATTTTTCCCCCCAAAAAATCTCATTTTTCCCCCCAAAAAATCTCATTTTTCCTTCCAAAAAATCTCATTTTTCCCCCAAAAAATCTCATTTTTCCCCCCAAAATCCACATTTTTCCCCCCAAAACTCCCCAATTTTTTCCCCCAAACTCCCAAATCCTCCCAAAATTCCCAATTTTTCCCAAAATCCCGGGATTTCTCACCAATTCCCATCTCGCCCAGGAATCCCTTGAGGCCCAAATTTGGGGAGTTTTGGGTTTTTATCCAAATCTGGAACTCGGCGCAGGAGAGGAATTCGTGTTGAGGATCCCACTGGGGAAATGGGGAAAAACACCAAAATTAACCCAAAATTCAGCTGGAAAGGGTGAAAAAAAAAAAATTGGGAATTTTGGGATTTTTGGGGATTTTTGGGATTTTTGGGGGATTTTTTTTTTTTGGGGATTTTTTTGCAGATTTTTGGGGATTTTTTTGGGATTATTTTTAATTTTTTGGGATTTTTTTTGGGGGGAGATTTTTTTTATTTTGGTTTTTAAAAATTTTTTCTGATTTTTTGGGAATTTTTTGGGATTTTTTTTGAGATTTTTGGCGATTTTTTGGCATTTTTTGGGATTTTTTGGGAGATTTTTTTTACACTTTTTGGGGATTTTTGGAGATTTTTGGGGATTTTTTGGGATTTTTTTTGGATTTTTTGGGATTTTTTGGGAACTTTTTGCAGATTTTTGGGGATTTTTTAGGATTATTTTTCATTTTTTGGGATTTTTTTTTATTTTGGGGGATTTTTATTTTAATTTTGGGTTTTATTGAATTTTTTTCTGATTTTTGGGGAATTTTGGGGATTTTTGGGGGATTTTTGGGGATTTTTTTTGAGATTTTTGGCGATTTTTTGGCATTTTAGGGATTTTTTTGGAGATTTTTTTGAGACTTTTTGGGGATTTCTTGGGATTTTTTGGGGATTTTTGGGGATTTTTTGGGGATTTTTTTGTAGATTTTTGGGCATTTTTGGGGATTATTTTTCAATTTTTGGGATTTTTTTTTATTTTGGGGTTTTTAAAATTTTTTTCTGATTTTGGGGGGATTTTTGGGGGATTTTTTGGGAAGTTTTGGGATTTTTTTGGGATCTTTTTGAATTTTTTGGGGTTTTTTTGGGGATTTTAAAAAATTTTTTCTGGATATTTTGTGGAATTTTTTAAAAATTTTTTTCGGATTTTTTTTGGGATTTTTTGGGATTATTTTTAATTTTTGGGGATTTTTTTTTATTTGGGGGGATTTTTTAAAATTTTTTTTTTTAATTTTTCCCTGATTTGGGGGGATTTTTTGGGAATTTTTGGGATTTTTTTGGGATTTTTTGGGGGATTTTTTTTGAATTTTTGGGATTTTTTTGGGATCTTTTTGAATTTTTTGGGGGTTTTTTTGGGGGATTTTTAAAAATTTTTCCTGGACATTTTGTGGAATTTTTAAAAAATTTTTTCGGATTTTTGGGGGTTTTTTTGGGATTATTTTTTATTTTTTGGGATTTTTTTTTATTTGGGGGGATTTTTTTAAATTTTTTTTTTTAATTTTTCCCTGATTTGGGGGGATTTTTTGGAATTTTTGGGAATTTTTGGGATTTTTTTAAAAAATTTTTGGGATTTTTTGGGATATTTTTTGATTTTTGGGGTTTTTTGGTGGATTGTTTGGGAATTCTTCATATTTTTTAAATTTATTGTGGATTTTTTGTAGATTTTTTAAAAGCTCATTTGTGATTTTTTAGTGATTTTTTTTGATTTTTGGGGATTTTTTGGGGAAATTTTTTTGGAATTTTGGGGGATTTTTTTTGGTGGATTTTTGGGGATTTTTGTGGATTTTTTGGGGTTTTCCAGGATTTTTTGGGAGTTTTTTGGGGATTTTTTTTGGATTTTGGGGGATTTTTTGGGGAATTTTTTGGGATTTTTTTTTTTTTTTTTTGAGATTTTTGGGGATTTTTTGGTTTTTTTTTTTAGTTTTTTTTATTTTGGGGATTTTTTGGGGGATTTTTGGGAATTTTTTTGATTTTTGGGCATTTTTTGTGGATTGCAATTTTTAAAAATCTTTTCTTTTATTTTTTGTGGATTTTTTTAAAAATTTTTTGTGATTTTTTGGGGGATTTTGATTTTTGGGGATTTTTTGGTGGGTTTTTTGGAATTTTTGGGGGATTTTTTGGGAGATTTTTTGAAGATTTTTGGGGATTTTTTTGGGTTTTGGGGATTTTTTTGGGTTTTGGGGATTTTTCTGATTTTTGTGGATTTTTTGCGGATTTTTTGGGATTTTTTTCATTTTTGGGGATTTTTTTGGCAAATTTTTTAGGATTATTTTGGATTTTTTGCAGATTTTTTGGGATTTTTTTTTATTTTTGGGGATTTTTTTGGCAATTTTTTTGGGATTATTTTGGATTTTTTGGGGATTTTTTTCTGATTTTTTGAATTTTTTTCATTTTTTTGGGGGATTTTTTTTGGGATTTTTTGGAGATTATTTTAGAGATTTTTGGGGATTTTTGAGACTTTGGGGATTTTGGGGAATTTTTTGGGATTGTTTTGATTTTTTGTGGATTTTTTGGGACTTTTTGGGACTTTTTTTGATTTTTAAAAAAATCTTGGTGGATATCTCATGGATTTTGTTTTTATTATTTTTTCGGGATTGTTTTGGGGTTTTTTGGGATTTATTTGGAATTTTTTTTCTGATTTTTTTTGATTTTTGGTGGATTTCTTTATTTTTTGTGGATTTTTTGTGTATTACTTTGGAATTTATATGGGATTTTTTGGAAATTTTTTGGGATTTCTTTTTTGATCTTTTGGGGATTTTTTTAAAATTTTTTTTTGGGGATTTCTTTTTTTATTTTTTGGGATTTTTCTGGAGATTTTTGGGATGTTTGGGGGATTTCTTTGGGATTTTTAGGAATTTTTTTTGGTTTTTTTAAATTATTTTTTTGTGGATTTTTTGGGGGTTTTTTGGGGTTATTTTCTGATTTTTTTGGGATTTTGTTTTTATTTTTTGGGATTTTTTTGGGATTTTTCTGGTGGTTTTTTTTTTTTTTTACTTTTGAGAATTTGGGGGAATTTTTTCTAGATTTTTTTTGATTTTTTGGGATTTCTTTGGGATTTTTTGGGACTTTTTGGGTTGGTTTTTTTAAAATTTATTGCGGATTTTTTGTGGAATTTTTAAAAATTTTTTTGACATTTGTTTCTGATTTTTTGGGATTTTTTTTAAAATTTATTTTTGGGGAATTTTTTGGGGAATTTTTTTGGGAATTTTTTCCAGGTTTTTGGTGGATTTTTTTGGCTTTTATTTGGGGTTTTTTTTTTCTCGTTTTTTGGGATTTTTTTTGGATTTTTAAAATTTATGGGGGATTTTTGGGGATTTTAAAAAATTTATTGTGGATTTTCTAGGATTTTTTAAAATTTATTGGGAATTTTTTCGGGAAGATTTTTTCTCATTTTTTGGGATTTTTTTGGGGGATTTTTTTAAAATTCATTGTGGATTTTGGGAAATTTTTAAAAATTTATTACGGATTTTTTGTGGATTTTTTTGGGATTTTTTTCTGATTTTATGGGGATTTTTTGGGAATTATATACTCTATAAACCAGTATAAACCAGTATAAACCAGTACAAACCAGTATAAACCAGTACAAACCACTATAAACCAGTACAAACGAGTCTAAACGAGTCTAAACCAGTCTAAACCAGTCTAAACCAGTCTAAACCAGTATAAACCAGTATAAACCAGTCTAAACCAGTCTAAACCAGTATAAACCAGTCTAAACCAGTATAAACCAGTATAAACCAGTACAAACCAGTATAAACCAGTATAAACCAGTCTAAACCAGTATAAACCAGTACAAACCAGTATAAACCAGTCTAAACCAGTATAAACCAGTCTAAACCAGTACCGGGAGCTGGCAGCGGGGACAGCAGCACTGGTGGCACTGGGGACACTGGGTTGGGCCGCGGTCAGCCTCGAAGATGAACCCGAAGGAGCACTGGGGAAACCAGTATGGACCAGTATAAACCAGTACAAACCAGTATGGACCAGTATGGGCCAGTATGGACCAGTATAAACCAGTTTGGAGCTCCCAGTTCAATCCCAGTTCAATCCCAGTTCATCCCAGTCCATCCCAGTCCATCTCAGTTCATCCCAGTTCAATCCCAGTTCAATCCCAGTTCATCCCAGTCCATCCCAGTTCAATCCCAGTCCATCCCAGTTCAATCCCAGTCCATCCCAGTCCATCCCAGTCCATCCCAGTTCAATCCCAGTCCATCCCAGTCCATCCCAGCTCAATCCCAGTCCATCCCAGTTCAATCCCAGTCCATCCCAGTCCATCCCAGTTCAATCCCAGTCCATCCCAGTCCATCCCAGTTCAATCCCAGTTCAATCCCAGTCCATCCCAGTTCAATCCCAGTCCATCCCAGTCCCTCCCAGTTCAATCCCAGTTCATCCCAGTTCCTCCCAGTTCAATCCCAGTTCAATCCCAGTCCATCCCAGTCCATCCCAGTCCATCCCAGTCCAATCCCAGTTCCATCCCAGTTCAATCCCAGTCCATCCCAGTCCATCCCAGTTCAATCCCAGTCCATCCCAGTCAATCCCAGTCCCTCCCAGTCCATCCCAGTCCATCCCAGTCCATCCCAGTCCATCCCAGTTCAATCCCAGTTCAATCCCAGTTCAATCCCAGTTCATCCCAGTATAAACCAGTTCAATCCCAGTCTATCCCAGTTCATCCCAGTCCATCCCAGTTCAATCCCAGTTCATCCCAGTCCATCCCAGTTCAATCCCAGTCCATCCCAGTTCAATCCCAGTCCATCCCAGTTCAATCCCAGTCCATCCCAGTTACTCCCAGTAACTCCAAACCCCCAAACCAGTATAAACCAGTACAAACCAGTAACCCCAAATCCCATTTTTCCCCCATTTTTTCCCTCCCAGTTCATCCCAGTACCTCCCAGTTAGGCCCCAACCCCAAACCAGTAAAGAAAAACCCCAAACCAGTATAAACCAGTATAAACCAGTATAAACCAGTATAAACCAGTATAAACCAGTATAAACCAGTACATGGGGGCACCACAGGAACTGGGGGTCCCTCAGCAGCTCCAGCTCCGTCAACTTCCGGGTCACCAAGCCGAAGGTGTCGGCGTCCAGCAAGCGCCGCAGCTGCCCAGTACAAACCAGTATAAACCAGTATGGACCAGTATGGACCAGTATGGACCAGTATAAACCAGTATGGACCAGTACGGACCAGTATGGACCAGTTTGGGGGGAAAAACCCCAAACCAGTAACTCCCAGTGACCCCAAATCGCCTCCCAGTTCATCCCAGTGACCCCGAAACCCCAACCTGTATAAACCAGTATAAACCAGTATAAACCAGTATAAACCAATAACGCCAAATTCCCAATTTTTCACCATTTTTTCCCCATTTTTCCCATTTTTTCTCACTTTTAACCCATTTAACTCCCTCCCAGTTCATCCCAGTTTGTCCCAGTTTGTTCCCAGTTCCCTCCCAGTACAAACCAGTTCAAACCAGTATAAACCAGTACAAAAAACTTCCTTTAACTCCATTTTTCTCCTTTTTTCTTCATATTTTCCCCATTTTTTCACCCATTTTCCCCATTTTTCCCCATTCCTCCCCTCCCAGTCCCTCCCAGTCCCTCCCAGTACAAACCAGTAACTCCCAGTCCCAAACCAGTACAAACCAGTAACCCCAAACCCCATTTTTAACCCTTTCCTCCCCATATTTTCCCCATTTTCCCCCATATTTTCCCCATTTTTCCCCATATTTCCCCCATTTTTCCCCCCTAATTTCCCCATTTTTTCCCCCCATTTCCCCCCCTCCCAGTCCCTCCCAGTCCCTCCCAGTCCAAACCAGTCCAAACCAGTTCCCTCCCAGGATAAACCAGTAACTCCCAGTCCCAAACCAGTATAAACCAGTAACCCCAAACCCCATTTTTCATATTTTCCCAAATTTTTCCTCATATTTTCCCTATTTTTTCACCCATTTTCCCCATTTTTCCCCATTTTTCCCCCATTTCTCCCCTCCCAGTCCCTCCCAGTCCCAAACCAGTACAAACCAGTAACCCCAAACCCCGTTTTTAACCCTTTCCTCCCCACATTTCCCCCATTTTCCCCCATATTTCCCCCATTTTTCCCCCCTAATTTCCCCATTTTTTCCCCCATTCTCCCCCCTCCCAGTCCCTCCCAGTCCCTCCCAGTCCAAACCAGTCCCCCCAGTTACCCCGGGCTCCAGCGTGGACCAGTACCAGAGGCGTTTCCCCTCGTCGCGCAGGTCGGGCTGGCCGCAGCTGGGGCAGCCCAGCGAGGCCACGCCCCTCTCCCTGACCCCCACCGTGAAGTGCAGCCGGAAACACTCGGGGCACAGCGGGCAGCAGCAGCCCGGCAGCCACTGCATCTGCACCAGTACAAACCAGTATAAACCAGTATGGACCAGTTCGGCTCCAGTCCGTTGGGACCAATGGTAATGGTGTTGGCGATGGAATTAACGGTGTTAGAATGGTAAACCAGTCCATCCCAGTTTATCCCAGTTCATCCCAGTTTATCCCAGTTCATCCCAGTAACCCCACACCAGTATAAACCAGTACAAACCAGTACAAACCAACATAACCATAATATACGGTAGTGCTGCCCCCGGTGGTCGTTGTTGGTATTGCAATCATTCCCAGTTCAGTTCATCCCAGTAGCTCCAAATCCACTCCCAGTTCATCCCAGTAAGCCTCCAGTCAGTCCCAGTAACCCCACACCAGTATAAACCAGTATAAACCAGTATAAACCAGTATGGACCAGTTTGGCTCCAGTCCATTGGGATCAATGGCAATGTAATTCCCAATTGAATCAATGCTATAAAAGTACTAAACCAGTTCATCCCAGTTCATCCCAGTTCACCCCAGTAGGTCTACAATTCATCCCAGTAAGCCTCCAGTCCATTCCAGTTCATCCCAATAACCCCACACCAGTATAAACCAGTATAAACCAGTACAAGCCCATTAAAAATATAATTGAGGTAGTGCTGCCCCTAGTGGTCACTAATGGTATTGCACTCATTCCCAGTCCATCCCAGTTCGTCCCAGTAGCCAAAAATCCACTCCCAGTTCATCCCAGTAAGCCTCCAGTCAGTCCCAGCAACCCCACACCAGTATAAACCAGTATAAACCAGTATAGACCAGTATAACCCTAATATATGGTAGTGCTGCCCCAGTCTTTCCAGTGGTCACTAATGGTATTGCACTCATTCCCAGTCCATCCCAGTTCATCCCAGTAACCCAAAATCCACTCCCAGTTCATCCCAGTAGCTCCAAATCTACTCCCAGTTCATCCCAGTAAGCCTCCAGTCAGTCCCAGTAACCCCACACCAGTACAAACCAGTACAAACCAGTATAAACCAGTATAAAAAACAACCTTTAAATGTGGTTTTTCCCTATTTTTTGCCATTTTTCCAACCCAAATCTCCTCCCAGCCCATCCCAGTCCCCCCCCCCCCCCCCCCCCCCCCCCAGCCCAAACCAGAACACCCCAATCCAAACCAGTACAAACCAGTATAAACCAGTATCAAACCAGTATCAAAAACTCCCATTTTTCCCATTTTCCCACCATTTTTCACCTATTTTTCCACCCCAAATCTCCTCCCAGTCCCTCCCAGTTCCCTCCCAGTCCCTCCCAGTTCCCTCCCAGTCCCTCCCAGTATGTCCCAGTCCAAACCAGTACAAACCAGTCCACCCACCATCCTCCTGGGCAGCCTCCAGCCGCAGACGGCGCACTCGCAGCGCAGGCGCCTGAGCAGGACAGCCCTGTCCCCGCAGGACCCCACCGCCTCCACCAGTTCTCCCAGTAAGGCGTCCTTACTGGGATCCTCCACCCGGCCCAGTCCCAGTTCGCGGCCCAAACTGGAAACCAGTAAGGCTCGGCCCCAGCTGGCCACGGGGAGCGTGGCGAGGATCTGCCGGATCAGGGCCTGGGGGACCAGTATGGACCAGTATAAACCAGTATGGACCAGTTTGGACCGGTTTGGACCAGTATGGACCAGTATGGACCAGTATGGACCAGTATGACCAGTATGGACCAGTATGGACCAGTATAAACCAGTATACAGAACCAGTATGGACCAGTTTGGACCGGTTTGGACCAGTTAACCAGTTTAAACCAGTATGAAGGAAAATAACAAACCAGTAAGGAAAACCCCAAACCAGTAACTCCCAGTAAGGTCAAATCAACTCCCAGTCCATCCCAGTTCAATCCCAGTTCATCCCAGTATAAACCAGTCCATTCCAGTCCATCCCAGTCAATCCCAGTCCAACCCAGTCCAATCCCAGTTCAATCCCAGTCCATCCCAGTCCATCCCAGTCCATCCCAGTTCAATCCCAGTTCAAACCCAGTCCAAACCCAGTATCAATCCCAGTCCAACCCAGTCCAACCCAGTCCAACCCAGTTCAATCCCAGTCCATCCCAGTCCAAACCAGTCCAACCCAGTTCAATCCCAGTCCAAACCAGTCCAATCCAGTTCAATCCCAGTCCAACCCAGTCCAACCCAGTTCAATCCCAGTCCAAACCAGTCCAAACCCAGTCCATCCCAGTCCATCCCAGTCCAAACCCAGTCCAACCCAGTCCAACCCAGTCCATCCCAGTCCAAACCCAGTCCAAACCAGTCCATCCCAGTCCAATCCCAGTCCATCCCAGTTCAATCCCAGTTCAATCCCAGTCCATCCCAGTCCATCCCAGTTCAATCCCAGTTCAACCCAGTCCATCCCAGTTCAACCCAGTCCATCCCAGTCCAACCCAGTCCAAACCAGTCCAAACCAGTCCAAACCAGTCCATCCCAGTCCAAACCAGTCCAAACCAGTCCAAACCAGTCCCTCCCCTCACCTGCTGATCCTCCCTCCGGAAGTCCAGCGCCGGCCCCGCCCCCGGAAGTGACGCAACAGGAAGTCCTTCAGCCTCACTTCCTGCAGAGCTCTCAAGGCTTCCCATTGGTCGCCTTGGCTGGCCTGGAGAGCCGCAGAGGATTCTGGGAAACCCAGCGAGGCCAGCAGGAGCAGCTGGGAAACCAGTTTGGACCAGTTTGGACCAGTATAGACCAGTATGGACCAGTTACCCCATTTTTCCCAATTTTCCCCATTTTTTCCCAATTTTTTCAACATTTTTCCCAATTTTTCCCCATTTTTCCCCATTTTTCCCCATTTTTCCTCTTTTTTCCCCCATTTTCCCCATTTTTGGCCATTTTTTCCTCATTTTTCCCCATTTTCCCCATTTTTTCCCAATTTTCCCCACTTTTTCCCCATGTTTTCCACTTTTTTCACATTTTTCCCTATTTTTTCCCATTTTTCCTCATTTTTTCAACATTTTTTCCCGATTTTCCCCATTTTTTCCCAAATTTTCCCGATTTTCCCCATTTTTTCTCATTTTTTCCTCATTCTTCCACTTTTTTCACATCTTTTCGCAATTTTTCACATTTTTTCTAATTTTCCCCAATTTTCCCCTACTTTTCCTCATTTTTTTCCCCATTTTTTCCACTTTTTATTTCCCAAATTTTCCCCAAATTTCCCCAAATTTCCCCATTTCCCCCCATTTTTTCCCATTTTTCCCCCATTTTTCCTCCTTTTTTCCCCATTTTCCCCAATTTCCCTCATTTTTCCCAAATTTCCCCAATTTTTCCCCAAATTTCCCCAATTTTTCCCCATTTTCCCCCATTTTTTCCCCTATTTTTTCACCTTTTTCTTTATTTTTTCACATTTTTTTCAATTTTTCCCCATTTTTCTCCATTTTCCCCAATTTTTCCTCATTTTTCCACATTTTTCCCCATTTTTCCCCATTTTTGCCCAATTTTTCCCATTTTTCCCTAATTTCCCCATTTCCCCCCATTTTTCCCCATTTTTCCTCATTTTTCCCCCCCATGTTTTCCACTTTTTTCACATATTTTCTCTTTTTTTCCCATTTTTCCCAATTTTTCCCATTTTTCCCACTTTTTATTTCCCACTTTTTCCCCACTTTTTCCCCATTTTTTCCAATTTTTCCCCATTTTTTCCTCATTTTTTCCCCATTTTTCCCATTTTTTCCCCAATTTTCCCCTCCCAGTCCAAACCCGTCCAAACCAGTATAAACCAGTATAAACCAGTAATGCCATTTCCTCCCATTTTTCCTCATTTTTTCACTTTTTCCCCATTTTTTCCCATTTTTTCTCCGATTTTCCTCTCCCACTCCAAACCAGTATAAACCAGTATAAACCAGTAACCCCATTTTCCCCCATTTTCCCACTTTTTTTCACATATTTTCTCCATTTTTTCCCCATTTTCCCCATTTTTCCCATTTTTTCTCACTTCCAACCCATTTCAATCCCTCCCAGTTCATCCCAGTTCCCTCCCAGTACAAACCAGTATAAACCAGTCTGCAGTGATCCATACTGGTCTGCAGTGCAAACTCCCAGTATAAACCAGTAAAAACCAGTAAAAAAACCCCAAAATTTTCACCTAAATCACCCAAAATTCATCAATTTGGACCAAACCAGTACAAACCAGTACAAACCAGTACAAACCAGTTTAGAGAACAAATTCCCAGTACAAACCAGTAAAAGTCTCAATTTTTTGGTTCAAATTCCCTAAAACTGGTAAATTTTCATTATTTTCCCCAAAATTTCCACATTTTTACCACAAAATTCCAAATTTTCACCCAAAATTTCCTCATTTTTATCCCAAATTTCCTCATTTTTTCCAAAAATTCCAAACTTTTAACCCAAATTTCCACATTTTACCCCAAATTTTCTCATTTTTACCCCAAATTTTCCACATTTTTCCCCAAATTTCCCCCATTTTCCTGCCAAATCCCCAAGCCCCGCCCACAATTTCTGCCATTTTGGTCCCAAATTTCCCCAATTTTCACCCAAATTTCCACATTTTTCTCCCAAATTTCCTCATTTTTCCCCCAGATTTCCCCATTTTTACCCAAATTTCTGAATTTTTAACCCAAAAGTTCTAATTTTAACCCAAATTTCCACATTTTTCCCCCAATTCCCATTTTCCCGCCAAATCCCCAAGCCCCGCCCACAATTTCCACCATTTTGGTCCCAAATTTCCCCAATTTTATCCCAAATTTTCACCGAAAAGTTCCATATTTTCACCCCAAATTTCCACATTTTTCAGCCAAATTTTCAGCCAAAATGCCACATTTTTCCTCAAATTTCTGCCATTTTCCCCAAATTTCCACATTTTTAACCCAAATTTCATTATTTTCCCCCAAAATTTCCACATTTTCACACAAATATCCAAATTTTCACCCAAATTTCCACCTTTTTTGACCAAATTTCCACATTTTATCCCCCAATTTCCCCATTTTCACCAAACTTTCCACATTTTACCCCAAATTTCCCCATTTTTATCCCAAATTTCCACGTTTCCCCCCAAATTCCCACTTTTTTGACCCAAATTTCCACTTTTTATCCTAAATTTTCCTATTTTTACCCCAAATTTCCACATTTTTATCCCAAATTTCCACATTTTTTACCCCAAAATTTCCACATTTTATCCCAAAAATCCAATTTTTCCCCTAAATTTCCCCATTTTGTCTCCAAATTTCCACATTTTGACCCAAATTTTCCCATTTTTATCCCAAATACCCAAATTTTCCCCAAATTTCCACATTTTTATCCTGAATTTGCCCATTTTCCCCCCAAATTTCCACATTTTTACTCAAAAATCCAAATTTTTAACCCAAATTTCCACTTTTTTCAGCCGAATTTTAAGCCCCGCCCCCAATTTCCGCCATTTTGGTCCCAAATTTCCACATTTTCATCCCAAATTTCCAAATTTTCACCCAAATTTCCACATTTTTACCCATATTTCCAGATTTTTCCTAAAATTTCTGTTTAACCCCAAAATTCCACATTTTCCCTCAAAATTTCCAAATTTTCATCCCAAATTTCCCCAATTTTCCCGCCAAATTTTAAGCCACGCCCCCAAACGCCGCCATTTTGGTCCCAAATCTCTCCTTTTTTCACCCAAATTTCCCCATTTTTATCCCAAATTTCCACATTTTCACCCAAATTCCCTCATTTTCCCGCCAAATTTTAAGCCCCGCCCATATTTCCCCAATTTCCCGCCAAATCCCCAAGCCCCGCCCACAATTTCCACATTTTCATCCCAAATTTCCACATTTTTACTCAAAATTTCCACATTTTTACCCCAAATTTCCCCCGATTTTTAAGCCCCGCCCCAATTCCCATTTTCCCGCCAAATCCCCAAGCCCCGCCCACAATTTCCACCATTTTGGTCCCAAATTTCCACATTTTCACCTGAATTTCCACATTTTTACTCCAATTTCCACATTTTCCCCCAAATTTCCCACTTCTACCCAAATTTCCAAATTTTTAACCCAAAATTTCCCAAATTCCACCATTTTGGTCCCAAATTTCTACATTTTCACCCAATTTTCCACATTTTCCCCCAAATTTCCACATTTTTCCTCAAAATTTCTCATTTTTATCCCAATTTTCCACCTTTTTCCCCAAAATTTCCCAATTTATCTCCAAATTTCCACATTTTCCCCCAAATTTCCACATTTTCACTCAAATATCCAAACTTTTAACCCAAATTTCCACATTTTTCAGCCAAATTTTAAGCCCCGCCCCCAATTTCCGCCATTTTGGTCCCAAATTTCCACATTTTAATCCCAAAATTCCCACTTTTCACCCAAATTCCCAAATTTTTTCCAAAAATTTCCACATTTCTCCCAAGATTTCCAAATTTTTAACCCAAAATTTCCACTTTTCCCCTCAAATTTTCACCAAAATTTCCCCATTTTTCCCTAATTCCCCATTTGCCCGCCAAATTTTAAGCCCCGCCCCCATTTCCCCGCCAAATCCCTAAGCCCCGCCCACAATTTCCGCCATTTTGGTCCCAAATTTCCACATTTTCACCCAAATTTCCACATTTTCTCCCAAAATTCCCCATTTTTCCCCCATTTTCCCGCCAAATGTTAAGCCCCGCCCCCTCTCTCACCTGCTTCCTCCTCCGGCCAATCAGCGCTCTCCTCGCCCTCTCCGGCTGCCCCTCCCCCCTCCAGCCACGCCCACGCCGCCTCGGCCAATGAGAGCGCCCCGAGCTCGGCCCCGCCCCCCGCCGGCCACGCCCCCGCAGCTCCTCCAATCGCCTCCCGAGGGCAACCCGGAAGTGCCTCATTTGCATATCGGGGCTGGGGGCGGGGCCGGCGGGGGCGGGGCCGGCAGGAGGGCGGGGCTTAGCGACTCCGGCGGGAAACCTGCGGCTTCGGCGGCCTGGCGGGAAAGTTCCGGAATTTTGGGGGAGAAATGGGGAATTCGGGAAAGTTCTGGAATTTATTTATTAATTTTATACCAAATTAA
Source organism: Entomyzon cyanotis (assembly GCA_024500445.1). NCBI lineage: Eukaryota > Metazoa > Chordata > Aves > Passeriformes > Meliphagidae > Entomyzon > Entomyzon cyanotis. Next base: position 284,901 of record JAKEPQ010000285.1, on the reverse strand, counting down.
AAAATAAAAAAAAAATTTAAAATGGGAATTCGGGAAAGTTCTGGAATGTCTGGGTTAGAAATGGAAAAATTGGGAAAAAAAAAAAGAAAATCAAAAATAGGAAAATTTGACCCAAAATTATGAAAATTTGACCCAAAATTCCCAAATTTCACTGGCGGGAAAGTTCCAGAATTCCGGGGTGAGAAATGGGGAATTTGGGAAAATTCCGGAATTTTGGGGTTAGAAATGCAAAAATTGGGAAAATTTTGGGGTTTTAAAAAAAATCCCCAAATTTTGGGGTTAAAAATGACGAATTCTGGTAAATTCGATGCAAAATTGAGAAAATTTGAGCCAAAATTTCCAAATTTTTACTCAGAATTCACAAAATTAACTGAAAATTCCTAAATTTCACCGGGGGTGGAAAGTTCCAGAATTTTGGGGTTAGAAATCCAAAAATCCAGAAAATTCGGGGTTGAAGAAAATAAATCTGAAATTTTGGGGTTAAAAATTACAAAATCCGGAAAATTTGACCCAAAATTGGGAAAATTTGGCCCAAAATTCCCAAATTTCACTGGCAGGAAAGTTCCGGAATTTTGGGGTTAGAAACGGAAAAATTAGGGAAATTTTGGAATTTTGGGGTTAGAAATGGGGAATTTGGGAAAATTCTGGAGTTTTGTGTTGAAAATGGAAAAAATTGGGAAAATTTGACCCAAAATTGGGGAAATTTGATCCAAAAATTGGGAAAATTTGACCCAAAATTGAGAAAATTTGACTCAAAATTGGGAAAATTTGACTCAAAATTCCCAAATTTCGCTGGCGGGGAAGTTCTGGAATTTTGGGGTTAGAAATGGAAAAATCGGGAAACTTCTGGCATTTTGGGGTTAGAAATGGGGAATTCGGGAAAGTTCCAGAATTTTGGGGTTAGAAATGGAAAAATTGGCAAAATTTTTTGGGGAAAAAAAAAATATCTGAATTTTTGGGGTAAAAAATACAAAAATCCAGGAAACTTAACGTAAAATCACCAAAATTTGACCCAAAATTTGACCCAAATTTCTACTCAGAATTCCCAAATTTCACAAGGACAGAAAATTCTGAAGTTTTGGGGTTAGAAATTCCAAAATCTGAAATATTTTAGGGTTTAAAAAAAATTCCGAAAATTTTGGGGTTTAAAATGACAAAATCTGGAAAATTTGACCCAAAATCGGCAAAATTTGACCCAAAATTCCCGAATTTCTGCTAAGACTTAGGAAATTTCACTGAAAATTCCTTGAATTTTACTCAGAATTCCCAAATTTCACCAGAAATTCCCAAATTTCACTGGAAATTCCCAAATTTTACTGAATATTCCCAAATTCAAAAAATTTGACGCAAAATTGACAAAATTTGACCCAAAATTTCCAATTTTCTACTCAGAATTCCCAAATTTCCAGACTTTGCAAATTCCACTGAAAATTCCCAAATTTGACATCAAATTGGCAAAATTCGACCCAAAATTCCCAAGATTTCACTGAAAATTCCCAATTTTACTGGGAATTTCCAAATAAAAAATATTTGACATCAAATCAGCAAAACTTTGGGGTTAAAAATGACGAATTCTGGAAAATTTGACCCAAAATTGGGAAAATTTGACCCAAAATTGGGAAAATTTGACCCAAAATTCCCAAATTTCACTGGTGGGAAAGTTCCAGAAATCCGGGGTGAGAAATGGGGAATTTGGGAAAATTCTGGAATTTTGGGGTTAGAAATGGGGAATTTGGGAAAATTTTAGGATTTAAAAATTTGAGGATTTTGGGATTTTGGATTTTTTTGATTTTTGGAATTTGGATTTTTGGGAATTTTGGGGATTTTTGGGAATTTGGGAATTTTTGGGAATTTGGGAATTTTTGGGAATTTCGGGATTTCATGATTTAGGGAAATCGGGAATTTTGGATTTTTGGGATTTTGGGAATTTGGGTTTTTGGAGAATTTCGGGGATTTTTTGGGAATCTCGGAATTTGGGAATTTGGGATTTTCAGGATTTCGTGATTTGGGAATTTTGGGAATATGAGATTTTGGGATTTTGGGATTTCAGGAATTTGCAATTTCGGGATTTTCAGATTTTGGGTTTTCAGGATTTCGGGATTTTGGGAATTTTGGGAATTTTTGGGGAATTTTGGGAATTCTCACTCACCATGCCCGGCACTGAATTTTGGGAATTTTGGGAATTTTGGGATTTAGGGAACCCAAAATTCCCAAATTTCTATTCAGAGTTTGCGAATTTCACTGGCGGGGAATGTTCCGGAATTTTGGGGTTAGAAATGAGAAATTTGGGAAAGTTCTGGAATTTTGGGGTTAGAAATCCAAAAATACAAAAAATTTGGAGTTAAAGAAAAAATCTGAACTTTTGGGGTTAAAAATTACAAAATTGGGAAAATTTGATCCAAAATTCCCAAATTTCACTGGTGGGAAAGTTCCAGAATTCGGGGTGAGAAATGGGGAATTTGGGAAAATTTAAGGATTTAGGCTTTGAAAAAAATCCCAAAATTTTGGGATTAAAAATACAAAAATCCTGAAATTTTGGGGTTAAAAGTGACGAATTCTGGAAAATTCGAGGGTTTAAAAAAAAAATTTTGGGAATTTTCGGGTTAAAAATTACAAAATTGGGAAAATTTGACCCAAAATTCCCAAATTTCTGCTCAGAATTCCCAAATTTCACTGAAAATTCCCAAATTTCACTAAAAAATCGACATCAAATCAGCAAAAATTTGACCCAAAATTCCCGAATTTCTGTTCAAAATTCACAAATTCCACTTGAAATCACCAAAATTTCTGAAAATTCCCAAATCCCAAAAATTTGATCAAAATTGGAAAATTTGACCCAGAATTCCCAAATTTCTACTCAGAATTCCCAAATTTCCCTGGGTGGAAAAATTCTGGAATTTTGGGGTTAGAAATTGGCAAAATCTGAAATATTTTAGGGTTTAAAAAACATATTCCTGAAAAATTTGGGGAAAAGAGAGAAAAAAATGTGGAAAAAAATTGGGAAAATTTCAGAAAATTTGGGAAAAATTTGGGGAAAATAAGTAAAAATTCCAGAAAAATTTGGGGAAAATTTGGGAAATTCCAGAAAAAAATTGGGAAAAATTGGGGAAAAAATGAGGCGAATTTGGGGAAAAATCACCAAAAAATAGGAAAAAACGTGGAAAAAATGTGGAAAAAAATTGGGAAAATTCCAGAAAAAAATTGGGAAAATTGGGAAAAAATGAGGAAAATTTGGGGAAAAATGTAAAAATTCCAGAAAAATTGGGAAAATTTGGGGAAAAATCACCAAAAAATAGGAAAAAATGGGGAAAAAATTCCGGAAAATTCCGGAAAAATTGGGGAATTCGGGGAAAACCCAAACCCAGTGAATTTAACCCCAAAACTTCCCCAAACCAGTCCAAACCAGTCCAAACCAGTTCCCACTCACCCTGACCAGCTCCACCAATCGCCTGCCGTCCTCCAGCAGCTTCCTCTGCCGCACAGCATCACGGGAAGGGGCGGGGCCAGAGCCGGAAGTGACATCACACCCACCGGAAGTGGATACAGCTGCACCGGAAGTGGCGGTTCCCATACCGGAAGTGACATTTTCCACGCCGGAAGTGGTTGGGATGCCACCGGAAGGCGCTAAACCCGCACCGGAAGTGAAAATCTTCACACCGGAAGTGACATCCTCAGAACAGGAAGTGACATCTTTAGAACCGGAAGTGACATCCTTAGACCCGGAAGTGACGTTTTCAGCGCCGGAAGTGGCCGCAGCCGACCCGGAAGTTGTGGAGGGAAGCCCGGAAGACGCTTTTTCCCGACCGGAAGTGGGCGGGTTTTCACCGGAAGAGGGCGACGCGACTGCGATGACGTCACCGGCGGTGGGCGTGGCCCCGCAGACGTCACAGCGGTGGGCGTGGCCCGGGTTGAGGAAAGTGCAGAGCGGGCAAGGCCAGGCGGGGGGTGGGGGAGGGGCTGGGCTGGGGGGAAACCGGAAGTGAGAAAAATTCCCAAAATCCTTTGTTTTCTCCCCGAAAAAAATCCCAAATTTTGCCCAAAATTCTCAATCTTTTTCCCCCGAAATTCCTTTTTTCACCCCAAAAAATTCCTTTTTTTCTCCCTGAAAAACCAAATTTTCGCCCAAAATTCTTCATTTTTTTCCCTCTAAATTTCCAAATTTTTTACCCCAAAATTCCGCATTTTACCCCAAAATTTCCCAGATTTTTTCACCAAATTCCTAATTTTTTTTTCCCAAAATTCCGTTTTTTTCTTCTAAAATTCGCCTTATATTCCTAAAATTTTTTAAAATCTAAAATTTTCTTTTTTTGTCCTAAAATTCCCTTTTTCTCCCCCAAAAAATCAAATTTTTTTCCCCCAAGAAATTCTTTTAGCTTTTCCTCAAAATTCCTCCAAATTTTTCCCAAAATTCTTTTTTTCCCTAAAAATCCTAAAAATTTTTCCTGGAATTCCCATTTTTTCCCCCAAAATTTCAATTTTTTCTCCCAAAATTCCCATTTTCCCCCCAAAATTGCCCCGAAATTCCACATTTTTTCAACTAATATTCTCATTTTCCCCCCAAAATCCTCATTTTTCCCCCAAAAATCCCAAATTTTCCCCCAAACCCCCGAATTTCCCCAAAATTCCCATTTTTTCCCCCCAAAATTTCCCCAAAACTCTCATTTTCCCCCAAAAATCCTCATTTTTTTCCCCCAAATTCCTCATTTTTTCACCTAAAATCCCCATTTTTCTCTCCCAAAATTCCCATTTTTCCCAAAATTTCACCTAAAATCCTCATTCTTCACCTAAAATTCTCATTTTTTCCCTAAAATCCCCAATTTTTCCCTGCAAATCTCCCAGAATTCCCAAATTTTCCCCAAATACCCAGTTTTTCCCCAAAATCCCCATTTTTTCCCCAAAAACTTCCCCTAAAATTCTGTTTTCCCTTAAAATTCTCATTTTTTCCCCAAAATCCCCATTTTCCACCAAAACACCCAAAATTACAATTTTTTCCCCAAAATTCCCATTTTTCCCAAAATTTCCCCTAAATTCTCATTTTTTTCCCAAAAATTCTCATTTTTTCACCAAAAATCCCCATTTTTTTCCTCCTAAAATCTTCCTTTTTCTCCCAAAACTCCCAAATTTTTCCCCAAAATTCCCAAATTTTTCCTCGAAATCCCCATTTTTCCCCAAGGATTTCCCCAAAAATTCTCTTTTTTTCCCATAAAATTCTCTTTTTTTTTCCCAAAATCCCCAATTTTTTCCCAGAATTCCCATTTTTTCCCCCGAAATCCCAATTTTTTCTCCCAAAATTCTTGGTTTTTCCCCCAAAATTCCCACATTTTCCCCAAAACCCCCAAATTTCCCCAAAATCCCCATTTTTTCCCCCCAAAACTTCCAAAATTACCAGTTTTTTTCCCAAAATTCCCATTTTTTCCTCCCACAATTTCCCCTAAAATTCTCATTTTTTTCACCAAAAATCCCAATTTTTTTCTTAAAATCCTCATTTTTCCCCCCCCAAACTCCAAAAATTACCAGTTTTTTCCCAAAATTTCCATTTTCCAAAAAAAATCCTCATTTTTTCTTCCAAAATCCTCATTTTTTCCTAAAAACCCCATTTTTACCCAAAACTCCCACATTTAGCATTTTCCCCCCAAAATTCCCTTTTTTCTCCCCAAAAATCCTCATTTTTTTCCCCCCAAAATTCTCATATTTTCCCCAAAAATTCTTTTTTTCCCCCAAAATACTCATTTTTTCTCCTAAAATCCTAATTTTTTCATCTAAAAGTCTTTTTTTTTCCAGTAAAACTCCCAAATTTCCCATTTTCCTCCCAAAATTACCATTTCCCCCCAAAATTTCACCTAAAATCCTCATTTTTTCTCCCAAAATTCCCATTTTTTTACCTTAAATTTTCATTTTTTCTCCCAAAATTCTCATTTTTTCTCCCAAAATCCTCATTTTTCTCCCAAAATCCTCATTTTTTCCCCCCAAATTCCCAAGTTTCTCCCCAAAATCCCCATCTTTCCCCCCAAAATCCCCATTTTTTCTCCCAAAATCCCCATTTTTCCCCCGAAATTCCGCATTTTTTCAACTAATATTCTCATTTTTTCACCAAAACTCTCCACTTTTTTCTCCTAGAATCTTCATTTTTCCCCCCAAAATCCCCAAATTTCTCCCCAAAATCCCCATTTTTCTCCCAAAATCCCCATTTTTTCTCCCAAAATCTCCATTTTTTTCCCCCCAAAATCCCCATTTTTTCCCCCCAAAATTCCCAATTTTTTCCCAAAATTCCCACTTTTTCCCCCCAAACTCACCGCCGGTCTCCTGGCCAGCCTGGGTCTCTCACAAGCTCTGCAAAGAACATTTTCTGCTTCGTTCCACAGAGTGCAGCTGCAGCACGACCAGCCTGGGCAGAAAAACGGCAATTTTGGGGAAAAATCCGGGAATTCCGGGGAAATCCGGGAATTCGGGGAGAATTCCTGGGATTTTACCCCAAAAATCCCCAGTTTTGAGCTCGAAAATCGCAGGTTTTTCACCCAAAATTCCCATTTTTCTCCCTAAGAATCTCCAGTTTTTTCCACCTAAAATCGCAGGTTTTTTCACCCAAAATTCCCATTTTTCTCCCAAAAATTCTCAATTTTTTTCACCCAAAATTCCCATTTTTCTCCCTAAAAATCTCAATTTTTGCCAAAATCCCAATTTTTTCACCCAAAATTCCCATTTTTCTCCCTAAAAATTTAATTCTTTTTACCCAAAATTCCCATTTTTCTCCAAAAAAAAATCCCAATTTTTTCCACCCAAAATCGCAGTTTTTTCACCCAAAATTCCCATTTTTCTTCCTAAAAATTTCCTTTATTTTCCCCCAAAATTCCCATTTTTCTCCCCAAAACATCTCCATCTTTTCCCCCAAAATTCCCTTTTTACCCCAAAATTTGTTTTTTTCACCAAATCCCCATTTTTTCCCCAAAAATCCCAAATTTTCCCCAAAACATTTCAATTTTCCCCCCCAAATTTGAAAATTTTCACCCAAAATTCCAATTTTTCTCCCTAAAAATCTCCATTTTTTCACCCAAAAGTCCCTTTTTTACCCCAAAAATTTGCTTTTTTCAACAAATTCCCAATTTTACCCCAAAAATTCCCAAATTTTCCCCAAAAATTTCAATTTTTCCTCCAAAAATTTCAGTTTTTCCCCAAAATTCAAATCGTTTCACCGAAAATTCTGATTTTTTCCCTAAAACACCAAAAATTCTTCCCCAAAAATTCCCATTTTTGCCAAAAAATCCCAAACTTCCCCTCCAAATCATCTCTCCATCCCCAAAATCCCAAAATAGTCCCCAAAAATTCCTATTCCCCAAAAATCCCAAAATTTCACCCAAATTTCCTCAGAATTCCCAAAAAATTCCCCAAAATTCCCCTAAAGTTCCCAAATAATCACAAAATTTCCCCAAAATTTTCCCCAAAATCCAAAAAAATCCCCCAGAAATCCCAAAAATTCCCAAATGTTTCCCAAAATTCCCCCAAAATCCCAAAAACATCCCAAAATTTTCCCAAAACTTCCCAAAATTCCCCAAAAATTCCCGAAAATTCCCAAAAGTTCCCAAAATTCCCTAAAAACCACAAACTTTCCCCAAAATTCCCCAAAATTCCCAGAATATTCACCACAAATTCCCCAAAAATTCCCAAAAATCCCTAAAATTTCCCCCAAATTTTCCCCCAATTCCCCAAAAATTTCCCAAAATCCCCCAAAAATTTAAAAAAACCCCCAAAATGTCCCAAAAAATTTCCTAAAAATTCCCAAAAATTTCCAAAAAAATCCTGAAAAAAATCCCAAAATTTCCCAAAAATTCCCCAATTTTTCCCAAAAATTCCCCATTCCCTGAAAATTCCCAAAAAATCCCGAAATTTTCCCCAAAATCACCCAAAAATCCCCAGAATTCAAAAAAAAATCACAAAATTCCCCAAAATTCTAAAAAACACACCTAAAAAAATCCCAAAATTTCCCCAAAATTCCCCCAAAATCCCAAAAATTCCCCCAAAACCCACAAAATTTCCCCAAAATTCCACCAAAATTCCCCAAAAATTCCCGAAAAATCACAAAATTCCCCCAAAACTCCCAAAATTTCCCCCATTTTGGCGCCCCCTACCGGCCGGGAGGACTTCGGCGACTCCGTCTGACTTTGGCGACAACTGGAGAGAAAAAACCAGTTTGGACCAGTATGGACCAGTTTGAACCAGTATGGACCAGTATGGACCAGTATAAACCAGTTTGGACCAGTATGGACCAGTATAGACCATTTGGACCAGTATGGACCAGTTTGGGTTCCCAGTACAAACCAGTTCAAACCAGTATAACCAGTCCAAACCAGTTCAAACCAGTATAACCAGTACAAACCAGTTCAAACCAGTATAACCAGTACAAACCTCTTCTCCTCCCAGTAAGATCTCAGTGAAGAATTGAGGATTTGGGTGTTGATTCTGCGGGGAGGGAAGGAAAACCAGTATGGACCAGTATAAACCAGTATAGACCAGTATGGACCAGTATGGACCAGTTTGGAGCCCCCAGTCCATCCCAGTCCATCCCAGTCCAATCCCAGTTCAATCCCAGTCCACCCAGTTCATCCCAGTCCATCCCAGTCCATCCCAGTTCAATCCCAGTCCATCCCAGTCCAATCCCAGTTCATCCCAGTCCATCCCAGTTCATCCCAGTTCATCCCAGTTCAATCCCAGTTCATCCCAGTCCATCCCAGTTCAATCCCAGTCCATCCCAGTCCATCCCAGTCCATCCCAGTCACCCACCATCCCAGTTCTATCCCAGTCCATCCCAGTTCAATCCCAGTTCAATCCCAGTCCATCCCAGTTCAATCCCAGCTCACTCCCAGCCCCTCCCAGTCCCTCCCAGTATAAACCAGTCCCTCCCAGTCACCGCCAGCAGCAGCTCCAGCTCCCGGCGCAGGATGATGACGTCAGCAGTCAGCGCCGCCACCCGGGGCATGCTGGGAGCCGCGGGGGGGGGAGGGAAGCTCAGCCCCTCCCCCACCTGCTCCGTGTAGCCCAGCAGGACCAGCAGGGAGCGACCGCCCTGGGGGGGAGGGAGAGCGGACTGGGTTATACTGGTTTGGACTGGGAGGGACTGGGAGGCGGAAAAATGGGGAAAATCGGTGAAAAAATGGGGAAGAAAGGGTTAAAAACGGGGAAGAAAGGGTTAAAAATGGGGAAAAAAGAGTTAAAAATGAGGGGAAATGGGGTTTGGGGTTACTGGTTTATACTGGTTTGGGACTGGGATGGACTGGTTTGTACTGGGAGGGGCTGGGAAGCAAAAAATGGGGAGAAACGGTGAAAAAATGATGAAAATTGGGGAAAAAATGGGGAAAATGTGGGGAAATATGGGCAAGAAAGGGTTAAAATGGGGTTTGGGGTTACTGGTTTGTACTGGTTTGCGACTGGGAGGGACTGGGAGTTACTGGTTTGGACTGGGAGGGACTGGGAGTTACTGGTTTGGACTGGGAGGGACTGGGAGGTGAAAAAATGGGGAGAAATGGTGGAAAAATGGGGAAGAAAGGGTTAAAAATGGGGAAGAATGGGGAGGAAAGGGTTAAAAATGAGGGACATGGGGTTTGGGGTTACTGGTTTGTACTGGTTTGGGACTGGGAGTTACTGGGAGTTACTGGTTTGTACTGGGAGGGACTGGGAGGGAAAAAATGGGGAGAAATGGTGAAAAAATGCTGAAATTGGGGAAAAAATGGGGAAAATATGGGGAAAAATGGGCAAGAAAGGGTTAAAAATGGGGTTTGGGGTTACTGGTTTATACTGGTTTGGGACTGGGATGGACTGGTTTATACTGGGAGGGACTGGGAGGGAAAAAATAGGGAGAAATGGTGGAAAAATGGGGAAAATAGGAGGAAAAAATGGGGAAGAAAGAGTTAAAAATGGGGAAGAAAGGGTTAAAAATGGGGTTTGGGGTTACTGGTTTGTACTGGTTTGGGACTGGGAGGGACTGGGAGTTACTGGTTTGGACTGGTTTGGACTGGGAGGGGGAAAGTCGGGGAGAAACGGTGAAAAAATGACAAAAAACGGTGGAAAAATGGGGAAGAAAGGGTTAAAAATGGGATTTTTTTTTTTTTTTTTTGTTTGTAACTGGTTTGTACTGGTTTATACTGGTTTGGACTGGGAGGGACTAAAAACAAAGCGGTGGGCGTGGCTTGAGGGGAGGGCGTGGCTTGAGGGGATGACATAACGCTAAAGAAGTGGGCGTGGCTTAAGGGGATTACAAAAAGCTGCAAAGTGGGTGTGGCTTTAGGGAGTGGGCGTGGTTTAAAGGAGTGGGCGTGGCTTAAAGGGAGTGGGCGTGGCTTAAAGGAGAGTACATGATGCCATAGAGTGGGTGTGGTTTAAAGCAGTGGGCGTGGCCTAAAGGAGATTACATCATGCCATAGAGTGGGTGTGGTTTAAAGCAGTGGGCGTGGCTTAAAGGAGATTACATGATGCCATAGAGTGGGTGTGGTTTAAAGCAGTGGGCGTGGCTTAAAGGAGTGGGCGTGGCCTAAAGGAGATTACATGATGCCATAGAGTGGGTGTGGTTTAAAGCAGTGGGCGTGGCTTAAAGGAGATTACATGATGCCATAGAGTGGGTGTGGTTTAAAGTAGTGGGCGTGGCTTAAAGGAGTGGGCGTGGCCTAAAGGAGATTACATGATGCCATAGAGTGGGTGTGGTTTAAAGGAGTGGGCGTGGCTTAAGGAAGTTAGATGCTAAACAAGTGGGCGTGGTTCAGGGAGTGGGCGTGGCTTAAAGAATTACATCATGCTGAAGGAGTGGGTGTGGTTTAAGGGGATGACGTCATACTAGAGAAAGGCGTGGCTTAAAGGGAGTGGGCGTGGCCTACAGGGATTACCTAAAACGCAAGGAGTGGGCGTGGCTTAAAGGAATGGGCGTGGCCTAAGGGGATAACATAAAACTAAAGAGTGGGAGGGGCTAAAAGGAGTGGGTGTGGCTTAAATGATTACGTCATGCTGGATGAGTGGGAGTGGCTTAAAATTGTGGGCGTGGTTGAAGGGATCAACTGTTAGGGAAGTGGGCGTGGCCTGAATTGAGTGGGCGGGGCTTAAAAGGATTGCATTGCGCTGAAGTGGGCGTGGCTTAAAGGGATGACGTAATGCCAAAGGTGTGGGCGTGGCTTAAAGGGATGACGTAATGCCGAAGGAGTGGGCGTGGCTTGAGAGGATGACGTAATGCTAAAGGAGTGGGCGTGGCTTGAGAGGATGACGTAATGCCGAAGGAGTGGGCGTGGCTTGAGAGGATGATGTAATTCTGATGAAGTGGGTGGGGCTTAAGAGAATGATGTAATGCTAAAGTGGGCGTGGCATAGGAGGTGGGCGTGGCTTAAGGGGATGGGGAGGTTAACGGGAAAATGAGGATTTTTTGGGAGATAAAATGGGAATTTTTGGGGTAAAAAAGTGCATTTTTGGGAAAAAATCACTTTTTTGGGGGAAAATGGAGATTTTGGTTGAAATGTGGAATTTTGGATTCCTGGATGAACTTAGGTGGGAAAAAATTAACCAAATTTCAGGGGAAAAAATGGGATTTTTCTGGGCAAAAAATGGGATTTTTATGCAAAAATGGCTATTTTTCTGAAAAAAACCAGTTTTTTGGGGGAAATGACAGGGATTTTGGGATAAACGAGGAATTTGGGATTCCAGGTGTGTCCAGGTGATTTTTGGGACTAATAAGAGCCAATTTTGGGGGGAAAAATGCGAATTTTGGGGCAAAAATTGCAATTTTTTCACCAAAAAAATCGATTTTTCGGCCAAAAATAAAAGGGATTTTTTCGGGGTAAAAAATGGCAATTTCGGGAAATTTTGGGAATTTTGATTATGAACTTTGGGTGAGAAAAAAGCCGAATTTTGGTGGGAAAAAAGTGATATTTTTTGGCAAAAAAAGTCATTTTTTCCTAAAAAAATTGATTTTTCAGCTGAAAAAAATCAGATTTTTTAGGGTAAAAAATGGGAATTTCGGGAAATTTCAGGAATTTTTATTGTGAATTTTGGGTGAGAAAAATGCTGATTTTTGGTGGAAAAAATGCGAATTTTGGGGTAAAAAATGCGATTTTTTTCCATTTAAAAATTCATTTTTCAGCCAAAAAAATCGAATTTTTTGGGGTAAAAAATGGGAATTTTGGGAAAAATATGGAATTTAGGATTCCAGGTGTATCCAGGTGATTTTTGAGACTAAAAAAAGCAAATTTTGGGGGGAAAAATGCAAATTTTGGGGCAAAATTTGCAATTTTTTCACCAAAAAAATTGAGTTTTTGTCCAAAAAAAATCAGATTTTTTGGGGCTAAAAAAAGGGAATTTTGGGAATTTGTGGGAATTTCGATTATGAATTTTGGGTGAAAAAAAAGCCAAATTTTGGTAGAAAAAAAGTGATTTTTTTTGGCAAAAAATGCGATTTTTTCCTAAAAAAATTAATTTTTCGGACAAAAAAAATAGGATTTCTCCAGGGTAAAAAAATGGGAATTTTGTGGAATTTTGGCAATTTTGATTATGAATTTTGAATGAGGAAAATGGTGATTTTTGGTGGAAAAAATGCGAATTTTGGGGCAAAAAATGCGACTTTTTTCCATTAAAAAATTGATTTTTCGGCCAAAAAAAATTGGATCTTTTTGGGGTAAAAAATGGGAATTTTGGGAAAAATGTGAAATTTAGGATTCCAGGTCCAGGTGAATTTTAGGACTAAAAAAGCTAATTTTTGGTGGAAAAAATATGATTTTTTGGCAAAAAATGTAATTTTTCAGCCAAAAAAAAGGGATTTTTGGGGGTAAAAAATGGGAATTTCAGGAAATTTTGGGAATTTGGATTCCCTCACCTTGACAGCTCCCACCACGCTTTTGAAAATCAGATTTTGTTCAGGAATTTGGGGGAAAAAAGGGAATTTTGGGTAAAAAATGTGATTTTTTTCCATCAAAAAATTCATTTTTCTGCCAAAAAAAATCGGATTTTTTCAGGATAAAAAACCGGAATTTTGGGAATTTTTGGGAATTTTGATTGTGAATTTTGGGTGAGAAAAATGCTGATTTTTGGTGGAAAAATGCGAATTTTGGGGTAAAAAAATGCGATTTTTTTCCATTTAAAAATTCATTTTTCAGCCAAAAAAATCAAATTTTTTGGGGTAAAAAATGGGAATTTTGGGAAAAATATGGAATTTAGGATTCCAGGTGTATCCAGGTGATTTTTGAGACTAAAAAAGCAAATTTTGGGGAAAAATGCAAATTTTGGGGCAAAATTTGCAATTTTTCACCAAAAAAATTGAGTTTTTGTCCAAAAAATCAGATTTTTTGGGGTAAAAAACGGGAATTTCAGGAAATTTTGGGAATTTGGATTCCCTCACCTTGACAGCTCCCAGCGTGCTTTTGAAAATCAGATTTTGTTTGGGAATTTGGGGGAAAAAAGGGAATTTTGGGGGTAAAAATGTGATTTTTTTCTCAAAAAATTTGATTTTTTGGGCGAAAAAGGGATTTTTTTGGGAAAATATGGGAATTTGGAGAAAATTTCAAATTTTGATTGTGAATTTTGGGGAGGAAAATGTGATTTTTGGTGAAAAAAATGCGAATTTTGGGATAAAAAATGCGATTTTTTTCCATTAAAAAATTGATTTTTCTGCCAAAAAAAAATCAGACCTTTTCGAGGTAAAAAACGGGAATTTTGGGAAATTTTGGGAATTTTGATTATGAATTTTGGGTGAGGAAAAAGCCGAATTTTGGTGGAAAACAGTGATTTTTTTTGGGTAAAAAAATGCGATTTTTTCCTAAAAAACTTCATTTTTCAGCCAAAAAAAATGGGATTTTTTGGGGTAAAAAACGGGAATTTCAGGAAATTTTGGGAATGTTGATTCCCTCACCTTGACAGCTCCCACGGTGCTTTTGAAGACGGGATTGCCAAACCTGACAGCTCTCCAGTGCTTGGGGGGGTTGGGACTCAGGAGGTTCCTGCCGTACTTTTCCAGAACGTTCAGAGCAGTTCGCAGCTTCTCCAGACCCCGGGGAGAGCCATGGGGATCCTGGGAGAAATTGGGGGAATTTGGGGAAAATTCCCAAGAAATTTGGGGAAAATTTGAGGTTTTTCTCCCTTTTTTCCCTCATTTTTTCTCATTTTTTCCTCATTTTTTCCCAATTTTTTCCTCATTTTTCCCAATTTTTTCGCTTTTTTCCCTAATTTTTTTTGTTTTTTCTCATTTTTTCCCTGTTTTTTTCCTGACTTTTTCCTCATTTTTCCCTATTTTTCCTCATTTTTCCCCCATTTTTCCTCATTTTTTCCCCAACTTTTTCCCAATTTTTTCCTCATTTTTTCCCAATTTTTTCCCCATTTTTCCCCATTCCCCCCCCATTTTTGCCCTGTTTTTCTTATTTTTTCTCATTTTTCCTAATTTTTTCCCCATTTTTCCCTCATTTTTTCCTCATTTTTTCCCATTTTTTCTCATTTTTTCCCCATTTTTCCCTCATTTTTTCCTCATTTTTTCCCATTTTTTCTCATTTTTTCCCCATTTTTCCCTCATTTTTTCTCCATTTTTTCCTCATTTTTCCCTCATTTTTTCCTCGTTTTTTCCCATTTTTCTCTCATTTTTTCCTCTCATATTTTCCCATTTTTCTCTCATTTTTCCCCATTTTTCCTCACTTTTCCTCTGCTGTACTTTTTCCAGAACGTTTCCGAGCAGTTCGGAGCTTCTCCATGATTCCCCGGTGAGAGCCATGGGGATCCTGGGAGAAATTGGGGGCAATTTGTGCGAAATTTCCCAAGAAATTTGGGCAAAATTGGGGCAAATTTTGCGGAAAATTTTGCGGAAATTTTGAAGTTTTTTCTCCCTTTTTTTCTCATTTTTTCCGCATTATTTCCCTATTTTCCCTTTTCCATTATTTCCTCATTTTTCCCCATTTTCATTTGCTTCCCTATTTTTTCCTCATTTTTCCCGATTTTTTTCCCTATTTTTTTCCTGTTTTTTCCTCATTTTTCCCCAATTTTTCCTCATTTCGTCTCTTTTTTCCTCATTTTTTCCTCATTTTTCCCTCATTTTTTCCCCAATTTTTTCTTCCTTTTTTCTTCATTTTTTCCTATTTTTTCCCATTTTTCCCGATTTTTTCCACATTTTTTCCAATTTTTCCGCTTTTTTTTTCCTAATTTTTTCCTATTTTTTCTCATTTTTTCCCGATTTTTCCTGATTTTTTCATTTATTTCCCATTTTGTCCTCATTTTTTCCATAATTTTTCCTCATTTTTCCCACATTTTCCTCATTTGCTTCCTTATTTTTTCCTCATTTTTTCCCAATTTTTTCCCAATTTTTTCCCTATTTTTCCTCATTTTTCCCCAATTTTTCCGCATTTTTTCTCATTTTTTCTTCATTTTTTTCCATAATTTTTCCTCATTTTGTCTCTTTTTTCCTCATTTTTTCCTCATTTTGTCCTCATTTTTTCCCCAACTTTTTCTTACTTTTTTCTTAATTTTTTTCAATTTTAAAAAAATTTTTCCGATTTTTTCCACATTTTTTCTCATTTTCCCCATTTTTCCCTCATTCTGTTCTCAATTTTTTCATTTTTTCTCCATTTTTCCTCATCTTTTCCTTATTTTTCCCCCTTTTTTCTCATTTTTCCTCTTTTTGTTCCTTTTTTTCTCCTTCTTTTCTCATTTCTTTCCTCTTCTTTCCCAATTTTTTCCTCATTTTTTCCCTCTTTCCCCCATTTTTCCTGTTTTTCCCCATTTTTTCCCCATTTTTTCCCCATTTTTTCCCCATTTTTTCCCAATTTTTTCCCCATTTTTTCCCAATTTTTTCCTCATTTTTTCCCAATTTTTTCCCCATTTTTCCTAATTTTTCCTATTTTTTCCACCTTTTTCCACCATTTTTCCTCATTTTTTCCTCATTTTTCCCCCATTTTTCCCTCATTTTTCCTCATTTTTTTGCTATTTTTTCTCATTTTTTCCCATTATTTCCCAATTTTTCCCCATTTTTCCCACCTTTTTTCTCTTTTTTTCCATTTTTTCCACATCTTTTTCTTGTTTTTTCCCCTATTTTTTCCCCATTTTCCCTCATTTTTTTCCCTAATTTTTTCCACATTTTTCCACATTTTTCCTCATTTTTTCCCAATTTTTCCCTGATTTTCTCCTTCTCCAGACTGTGGGGAGAGCCCTGGGAATCCTGGGAAAAATATTGGGAATTTTGGGGGAAATTCCAGGAAAATTTTCGGGAAAAATGGAAAAAAGGAGTTTTTCTCGCATTTTTTTCCCTATTTTTCCCAATTTTTTCCTCATTTTTCTCTCATTTTTTCCTCCATTTTTTCACCATTTTACCTATTTTTCCCTATTTTTTCCTCATTTTTTCCATAATTTTTCCCACCATTTTTCCCCATTTTTCGTTTTTTCTTTTTTTCTCATTTTTCTCCCAACTTTTTCCCAATTTTCCTGATTTTTTCCATATTTTTCCTCATTTTTCCCCTGTTTTTTTCCTTTTTTTCCCCCATTTTTTCCTTTTTTTCCTTTCCTTTTTTCCCTATTTTTTTCCTATTTTTTTCCCTATTTTTCCTCATTTTTTCCTCTATTTTTTCCCCATTTTTTCCTCCATTTTTTTCATTTTTTCCTCCATTTTTTCCCATTTTTCCTCCCAAAATCCAAATTTTCCCAAAATCCCATTTCCTCACCTATTCCAGGTTCTCCCTCACCAGTTTTTCCCAACTTTCCCCCCAAAATTCCCATTTTTCCCCCATTTTTCAACCCAAATCCCCATTTTTCCCCCCCAAAATCCCCATTTTTCCCCTTTTTTCCCATTTTTTCCCACAAAATTCCCACTTTTTCCCCTTTTTTTCACCCAAAATCCCAATTTTTTCCCCATTTTCCCACCCAAAATTCTCATTTTTCCCCCCAAAACTTCCATTTTTCCTCATTTTTTCCCAAAATCCCCATTTTTCCCCAAATTCCCATCTCCTCACCTACTCCAGCTTCTCCCTCAGCAGAGTTTTCCCATTTTTTATCCCCAAATCCCCATTTTTTCCAAATTTTTGCCCCCAAATTCCCCATTTTTCCTCCCAAAATTCCCATTTTTTCCCAAAATCCCCATTTTTTCACCATTTTTCTCCATTTTCTCTTATTTTTCCCCATTTTCCCCCCAAAATTCCCATTTTCCCCCAAAAATTCCCAAAATACCCATTTATTCCCCATTTTTCCCCCCAAAATCCCCATTTTTCCCCCAAATCCCCATTTTTCCCCCACAATCCCCAATTTTTCCCATTTTTCCTCCCAATATCCCCATTTCCCCCCAAAATCCCCATTTTTCCCCATTTCCTCTCATTTTTTCCCCATTTTTTCCCCCAAAATTCCCATTTTTTTATCCAAAATCCACCTTTTTTCCCCCAAAATCCCCATTTTTTGCCCCAAAATTTTCATTTTTCCCCCATTTTTTCCCCATTTTCTCTCATTTTTCCCCAAAATCCCCTTTTTTCCCAATTTCCCCAATTTTCCCAATTTCCCTGGTTCCTCACCCACTCCAGGTTGTCCCTGAGCAGAGTTTTCCCATTTTTCCCCATTTTTTCCCAAAATCCCCATTTTTCCCCCCAAATTCCCCATTTTCTCTCATTTCTCCCCCATTTTTTTCCCAAAATCCCCATTTTTCCCCATTTTTTCACCAAAATCCCCATTTTTTCCCCATTTTCCCTTCACCCAAAATCCCCATTTTTCCCCATTTTTTTCACCAAAATCCCCATTTTCCCCCCAAATTCCCCATTTTCTCACCCTTTTTCCCCATTTTTCCCCAAAATCCCCATTTTTCCCCCAAATTCCCATCTCCTCACCCACTCCAGGTTGCCCCTGAGCAGAGTTTTCCCATTTTCCCCCATTTTTTCCCCAAAATCCCCATTTTTCCCCCCCAAATTCCCCATTTTCTCTCCTTTTTTCCCCATTTTTTCCCCAAAATCCCCATTTTCCCCATTTTTTCACCAAAATCCCCTTTTTTCCCCATTTTTTCCCCAAAATCCCCATTTTTCCCCCAAATTCCCCATTTTCTCTCCTTTTTTCCCCATTTTTTCCCAAAATCCTCATTTTTCCCCATTTTTTCCCCAAAATCCCCATTTTTCCCCCAAATTCCCCATTTTCTCTCATTTTTCCCCATTTTTTCCCCAAAATCCCCATTTTTCCCCCCAAATTCCCCATCCGGGTTTCTCCCATTTTTCCCCATTTTTTCACCAAAATCCCCATTTTTCCCCCCAAATTCCCCATCCCCCGTTTCTCTCATTTCTTCCCCATTTTTTTCCCAAAATCCCCATTTTTCCCCCCAAATTCCCCATTTTCTCTCCTTTTTTCCCCATTTTTTCCCAAAATCCCCATTTTTCCCCATTTTTTTCCCAAAATCCCCATTTTCCCCCCAAATTCCCATCTCCTCACCCACTCCAGGTTGTCCCGGAGCAGAGTTTTCCCATTTTTCCCCATTTTTTCCCCAAAATCCCCATTTTTCCCCCAAATCCCCATCTCCTCACCCACTCCAGGTTGTCCCGGAGCAGTTTCCTCCCATCCAGCACCCTCAGCTTCAGGTTTGGCGCCAAATTTAACCCCAAAATTGGGGCAATTTGGGGAAAATCCACCTGGGAGGGGAAATCCCGCAGGGAGCTCTCCAGGGAGCAGCGAAGGGCCTGGATTGGGGAGAAAAATGGAAATTTTGGCAAAAAAAATTACAGTTTTGGGGATTTTGGGTGATTTTTTGGGGGATTTTTGGGGAATTTTTGGGGATTTTTGGGGATTTTTGGTGAATTTTTTTGGATTTTCGGGGATTTTTAGGGATTTTTTGTGATTTTTGGGGATTTTTTTGGGGAACTTTTCGTGATTTTATTGCAATTTTTTGGGATTTTTGGGAATTTTTGGGGAATTTTTGGGGAATTTTTTGTGATTTTATTGTAATTTTGGGGGATTTTTTGGTGATTTTTCGTGATTTTTGGGGATTTTCTGACAATTTTTTGTGTTTTAAGGGATTTTTTAATATTTTGGGGGATTTTCTGAGAATTTTTTGGTGATTTTTTGGGATTTTTTGGGGAATTTTTTGCCATTTTTTGGTGATTTTTTGGTATTTTTTGTGATTTTATTGCAATTTTTGGGAAATTTTTTGGTGATTTTTGAGGTTATTTTAGGGATTTTTTGTGATTTTTGGGGATTTTTTGGGGAATTTTTTGGCAATTTTTTGGTGATTTTTGGGTAATTTTTGGGGAATTTTTTGGGATTTTTTGTGATTTTTGGGGAATTTTTTGGGGATTTTTTGGGGATTTTTGGTGATTTTTTGGTGATTTTTTTGTGATTTTTTGTGATTTTATTACAATTTTTGGTGATTTTTTGTAGGAATTTTGGGGATTTTATTGCAATTTTGGATGATTTTTGGGGATTTTTGGGGAGGGGATTTTATTGCAATTTTTGGGAAATTTTTTGGTGATTGTTGAGGTTTTTTTAGGGATTTTTTGTGATTTTTGGGGATTTTCTGCTGATTTTTTGTGACTTTTGGTGCTTTTTTGGTGCTTTTTTGTGATTTTATTGCAATTTTTGGTGATTTTTGGGAAATATTTGGGGATTTTCTGAGAATTTTTTTTGGATTTTTTAAATTTTTGTGATTTTGGGGGAATTTTTGGGGATTTTTTGGGATTTTTGGGGATTTTTTGGGATTTTTGGGGAATTTTTTGGGATTTTTGGGGATTTTTTGGGATTTTTGGGATTTTTGGGATTTTTGGGGAATTTTTTTGTGATTTTATTACAATTTTTGGTGATTTTTTGGGGGAATTTTTGCAGATTTTATTGCAATTTTTGGTGATTTTGGGGAATTTTATTGCAATTTTTGGGAAATTTTTTGGTGATTTTTGAGGTTGTTTTAGGGATTTTTTGTGATTTTTGGGGATTTTTTTGGATTTTTGGGGACTTTTTGGGAATTTTGGGGAATTTTTTGGGATGTTTTGTGATTTTATTGCAATTCTTAGGATTTTTTGGGTGATTTTTGGGGAATTTTTGGAAAATTTTGACTTTTTTTGGGATTTTGTGGGAATTTAGGGGTTTTTTGAGGGAATTTTTTGGTTTTTTGAGGGAATTTTGTGAGTTTTTTGGGGAATTTTGGGTTTTTCTGGAGAAATTTTGGGGGTTTTGGGGAGATTTTGGGGTTTTGGGGAGATTTTGGGGATTTTTGAGGAATTTTGGGGATTTTTGGGGCAATTTGGGGATTTTTTGGAGCAATTTGGGGTTTTTTAAGAGGAATTTTGGGGTTTTTGGGGGAATTTTGGTTTTTTGGGGGAATTTTGGGTTTTTGGGGGGAATTTTGGGTTTTTGGGGGTTTTTGGGGTATTTTGGGGGAATTTTGGGGTTTTGGGGAATTTTGGGGTTTTTGGGGAATTTTGGGGTTTTTGGGGTATTTTGGGTTTTTGGGGGAATTTTTGGTTTTTGGGGGTATTTTGGGTTTTTGGGGGAATTTTGGGGTTTTTGGAGGAATTTTGGGTTTTTGGGGAATTTTGGGTTTTTGGGGAATTTTGGGTTTTTTGGGGAATTTTGGGGTTTTTTTGGGGGAATTTTGGGTTTTTTGGGGAATTTTGGGGTTTTTTGGGGAACATTGGGGTTTTTGGGGAATTTTGGGGTTTTTGGGGAATTTTGGGGTATTTTTGGGGGTATTTTGGGGTTTTTGGGGGAATTTTTGGTTTTTGGGGAATTTTGGGGTTTTTTGGGGAATTTTGGGGTATTTTTGGGGGTATTTTGGGGTTTTTGGGGGAATTTTTGGTTTTTTGGGGGAATTTTGGGGTTTTTTGGGGGAATTTTGGGGTTTTTTAGAGGAATTTTGGGTTTTGGCAAATTTTGGGGTTTTTGGGGGGAATTTTGGGGGTTTTGGGAATTTTGGGGTTTTTGGGGTTTTGGGGGAATTTTGGGTTTTTTTGGGGGAATAGTGGGGTTTTTTAGAGGAATTTTGGGTTTTTTGGGGGAATTTTGGGTTTTTGGGTGTTTTTGGGGTATTTTGGGGGAATTTTTTGGGGTTTTTTGGGGAATTTTGGGGTTTTTTGGGGAATTTTGGGTTTTTTGGGGAATTTTGGGGTTTTTGGGGGAATTTTTGGTTTTTTGGGGTATTTTGGGTTTTTGGGGAATTTTGGGGTTTTTTGGGAATTTTGGGGTTTTTTAGAGGAATTTTGGGGTTTTTGGGGGAATTTTGGGGTTTTTTGGGAATTTTGGGGGTTTTGGGTTTTTGGGGGAATTTTGGGGTTTTTTGGGAATTTTGGGGGTTTTTGGGGAATTTTGGGTATTTTTTGGTCTCACCTGCAGAGTCGCCAAATTCGGGGCATTTTTGGGAGGATCTGGCATCACCTGAGGGGAAAAAAAAAAGAGAATTTTGGGGGATTTTGTGACATTTGGGAGGATTTTGAGAGAAATTTGGGGAATTTGTGAAAATTTAGGGAATTTTGAGAGAAATTTGGGTGAATTTTGAGGGAATTTGGGGAAATTTTGGGAAAACTTGGAGAATTTTGAGAGGAATTTGAGGAATTTTTGAGGGAATTTTGGGGATTTTTGTGAAAATTTTGGGGATTTTGAGAGGAATTTGGAAGATTTTGAGGGAATTTTGGGTGATTTTGGGGGAATTTGGGAGTTTTTTGGTGAAAATTTTGAAAATTTTAAGAGGAATTTGGGGATTCTGTGAAAATTTTGGGGAATTTTGAGAGGATTTGTGGAAATTTTGAGGAAATTTTGGGGATTTTGTAAAAATTTTAGGGAATTTGGGGAAATTTAGTGAAAATTTGAGGCATTTTGAGAGATTTTGGAGGATTTTGTGAAAATTTTGGGGAATTTTGGGAAAATTTTGGGGAATTTTGGGAAAATTTTGAGGAATTTTGTGAAAATTTTGGGGAATTTTGAGGGAATTTGGGGAATTTTGGGAAATTTTGGGAAAATTTTGGAGGATTTCATAAAAATTTTGGGGAATTTCGTGAAAATTTTGGGGGATTTTGAGAGGATTTCTGGAAATTTTGTGAAAATTTGGAGGATTTTGAGGGAATTTTGGGTGATTTTGAGGAAATTTTGGGGAAATTTTGTGAAAATTTGAGGAATTTTGGAGGATTTTGGGTGAGTTTTTAGGAATTTTGAAGGAATTTGAGGAGTTTTGGGGATAATTTTGGGGATTTTTAAAATCTAAGATCCCAAAATTCAGTTAGGGGAAATTTAGGATAATTTTTGGGTGAATTTTGAGCCCAAAATTTTTGGGGTTTGAGGGGAATTTGGGTTTCTTAATTCCCAAAAAATTGGGGAAATTTTGGGGCATTTTGGGTCCTTAAATTCCCAAAAATTAGAGGAAATTTTGGGTCATTTTGGGTCTTTAAATTCCAAAAAATTGGGGAAATTTTGGGTATTTTGGGTCATTAAATTCCCCAAAAAATTGGGGAAAATTTGGGCATTTTGGGTCCTTTAATTCCCCAAAAAAATGGGGAAATTTTTGGGCATTTTGGGTCCTTAAATTAAAAAAAAATTTGGGGAAATTTTGAGGATTTTGCCTTCCCAAAAAAGGGGAAATTTTTGGCATTTTGGGTCCTTAAATTAAAAAATTTGGGGAAATTTTGAGGCATTTTAATTCCTTTAATTCCCAAAAAATTGCGGAAATTTGGGGTATTTTGGGTCCTTAAATTCCCACAGTTTTGGGGAAATTTTAGGCCATTTTAATTCCTTTAATTCCAAAAAAATTGGGGAAATTTTGAGGCATTTTAATTCCTTTCATTCCCAAAAAATTGGGGAAATTTTGGGCATTTTGGGTCCTTAAATTCCCACAGCTTTGGGGAAATTTTGGGGCGATTTGAGGGATTTTTCGAGAATCTTAAAACCTCTTCAAAGCCCCAAAACTTAAAGCGATTTTGGGACTCTCAAGCCCCCCAACCTCCAAATTTAGGGAGATTTTGGGTTTTTTTGCGAATTCTTCAAACCCCCAAATTTAGATTTCTTTAGAAAACCTGAAATTTCTCCAAACCCCGCAAACTTTACCGAATTCCGCGGATTTTCGGGGAATCTTTGCGCCTTTTAACCCAAATTTCCGGAGTTATTTCAGAGCCTGGAGGCCTCAAAGTTGAGATTATTTCGGTTTAAGCTCCGACTCGCTTTTAGAGCTTTGTACCCCTCGCTCCCCTCAGAAATTTGGGGTCATTTCGGGCTGATTTTGAGGTGATTTCGGGCTGATTTTGGGGTTTTTTTCGGGTTTTTTAGGTTTTTTTCGGGTTTATCCGGTCGCCCCCCCCAATTACCTCAGCGGCGAATCCAAAATGGCGGCGAATCCTGAGGGGGAGTGGGCGTGGCTTCAATGACGTCATGCCCTCACGTCTGCCCTCACTCACCATGGCGCCCGCGGCGCGTTTCCCTCCTCATTGCGCACGCGCCGAACTAGCAGTGTTTTGATTGGTTGATTTACTTCCCGCCTCCCCTTAGCCGCACCCATCTGGGGGCAGCCCGCTCTCGGAATTGACCAATCAGAAGCCGCGGTTTTGGCGGGCTCCTCCCTCAGGGGCTAAGCCACGCCCCCCTCCCCATCAGCCCTCAGGCCGCCATGATGGCGGCGGCGGCGACTCCGCGGCTTCTCCTCGCCCTGAGGGCTCCGGTGAGGCTAATTGGGGTTCATTAACGAATTTATGACGTCGGGGGGGATGTCGGTGGCGTCACGGCGAGTCGATGTGACGTCATGAACCCCCCCCGGTTTTTCGGCCCGCAGAGGTTTCGTGGTTCGGTTTGGTGTTGCGGAGCTCCGCTGGGCCTCAGGCAGGCCGGCCGCGGAATAGCGAGCGGCGCAGGGCAGGTGAGGGGAAATTGGGGGGAATTTGGGGATTTTGGGGAAATCTGGGGGGGGTTGGGGGGGTTTTGGGGTGAAAATTTGGGGGTTTTGGGGTGAATTTTGGGGGTTTTGGGATGAAATTTGGGTATTTTGGGGTCAAATTTGGGGATTTTGAATGGAGCGGCGAGCGGCAGGTGAGGCAAGGGAGGTTTTGACGGGAAATCTGAGGCAAATTTGGAGTGAAATTTGGCGTTTCGTGAGGGAAATTTGGGTTTGGGATGAAATTTTTGGGGTTTTGGGGTGAAAATTTGGGGGTTTTGGGATGAAATTTGGGGGTTTTGGGGTCAAATTTGGGGGTTTTGAATGGAGCGGCGAGCGGCAGGTGAGGGAAATTTGCGAGGTTTTGGGGAAATTTGAGTGGCTTTTGGGTGAAATTTGGGGTTTCGTGAGGGAAATTTGGGTCTGGGATCACTCTTTTGGGGGTTTTGGGGTGAAAATTTGGGGGTTTTGGGGTGAAATTTGGGGGTTTTGGGGTCAAATTTGGGGATTTTGGGGAATGGAGCGGCGAGTGGCAGGTGAGGGAAATTTGGGAGGTTTTGGGGAAATTTGGGGGATTTTGGGTGAAATTTGGGGTTTCGTGAGGGAAATGTGGGTCTGGGGTGAAATTTTGGGGGGTTTTGGGGTGAAAATTTGGGGGGTTTGTGTCGAATTTTGGGGTTTTTGGGATGAAATTTGGGGATTTTGGGTCCAAATTTGGGGGTTTCTGAGAGGAGCGGTGAGCAGCAAGTGAGATTTTGGGTGAAATTTGGGGGATTTGGGAAAAAATTTGGGGTTTCACGAGGGAAATTAGGGTCTGGGGTCAAGTTTTGGGGGGTTTGGGATGAAATTTTGGGGGTTTTGGGGTGAAAATTTGGGGGATTTGGGTCCAAATTTGGGCGTTTCGTGGCAAATTTTGGGGGTTTTGTGGCAAATTTTGGGGGTTTGGGTCAAATTTTGGGGGTTTTGGGGGAAATTTATGGGTTTTGGGATGAAATTTGGGTATTTTGGGACCAATTTTGTGGGTTTTTTAGTTACATTTGGAGGATTTATGGAAAATTCGGGGGATTTGGGGGAAAATTTGGTGGTTTTGTGGCAAATTTTGGGTGTTTTGAGGGAAATTTAGGGGTTTTGGGTCAAATTTTGTGGGTTTTGGGAGCAATTTTGGGTTTTTTTCAGTCAGATTTGGGGGATTTTGGGAAAATTTGGGGGTTTTGGGATGAAATTTTGGGGTTTTTGGGTTCTAATTTTTGGGATTTTGGGTTGAAATTTTGGGGATTTTTTGGGATCAAACTTTGGGGTTTTGGGTTGACATTTTGCAGGTTTTGGGTCCCAATTTTTGCGATTTTGGGTTGAAATTTTTGGGATTTTCGGTCCAAATTTTTGAGGTTTGGGGTTCAAATTTTGGAGGTTTTGGGTCAAATTTTGGGGATTTTAGGTTCAAATTTTGGGGTTTTGGCTCCAAATTTGGGGTTTTTTTGGGATCAAATTTTGGGGGTTTTTTGAGTTCAGATTTTGGTTTTTTGGGGTCAAATTTTGGGGGTTTTTGGTTTACATTTTGGGGCTTTTTGGCTTCAGATTTGGGATTTGGGGCTCAAATTTTGGGGCTTTTTGGGTCCAAATTTTGGAGTTTTTGGGTTGAAATTTTTGGGTCTTTTTGGGTTGAAATTTTGGGGGTTTCGGGTCCAAATTTTTGGGAGTTTTTTGGGAACAAACTTTGGGGTTTTTTGAGTTCAGATTTTGTTTCTTTGGGGTCAAATTTTGGGGGTTTTGGTTCAAATTTTGGGGCTTTTTGGGTTCAAATTTTGGAATTTTGGGTCCAAATTTTGGGTTTTTTTGAGGACAAACTTTAGGACTTTCAAGATCAAATTTTGGGATTTTGGGTCCAAATTTTGGAGTTTTTGGTTTCAAATTTTGGGATTTTGGGTTGAAATTTTGCAGGTTTTGGGTCCAAATTTTGGGGCTTTTTGGGTCCAAATTTTTAGGATTTTGGGTTGAAATTTTGGAGTTTTTGGCTCCAAATTTTTGGTATTTTGGGTTGAAATTTTGAGATTTTGGCTCCAAATTTTGGGATTTTTGGGATCAAACGTTGGAATTTTTTTAAAGTTCACATTTCATTTTTTTGGCTCAAATTCCGAATATTTCCACCTCTAATTTTCCCTTTTTTCCTCCCAAAATTCCCTTTTTCCCCCTTTTTTCCCCATTTTTCCCCCTCAGCCTCCTCTCCCCTCCCCCCCACCTCCCGAAATCCCCGAAATTCCCCAAATTCCTCCCGAAATTCCCCCAAATCTCCCCGAAATTCCCGAAATTCCGGAAAGGCTGGCGGATTTGGGGCTGGGAGGACTCAGCCCAGTTGGAATCATCCAGAACCTTCTGGAAGTTCTGCACCTCGAGCTGGGACTGCCCTGGTGGGGAGCCATCGCTGCAGGTGGGAAATCTGGGAATTTCGGGGAAAATCTGGGAATTTTGGGGGATTTTGGGAAAAAAATTGGGGATTTTTGGGGCAAAATTTGGGATTTTTGGGGCGAAATTTGGTGGGTTTGGGGATTTTTTTGGGATTTTAAAGAGATTTTTAAGGGATTTTAAAAGGATTTGTTTCATTATTTTGGGGGAAATTTGGGATTTTGGGAGAATTTGGGAATTTTGGAGTAAAATTTGGGCATTTTGGGGCAAAATTTGGGATTTTTGGGGCGAGATTTGGTGATTTTTGGGGATTTCTTTTGTTTTAAGGCATTTTAAGGGTTTTTTTGGTTTTAAAAGGAAAATCTGGGCTTTTGGGATGAAATTTGGGAGAATTTGGGATTTTTGAGAGAAATTTGGGATTTTTGGGAGGAATTTGGGAATTTTTGGGGAAAATTTGGGATTTTTGGGGAGAAATTTGGTGATTCTGGGGATTTTTTTTGGATATTTCAGGGATTTTTAAGGGATTTTTTTTTGTTTTAGGGAGAAAATTTGGAGCTTTGGGAATTTTGGGAAAACTTTGGGAATTTTGGGGGATTTTGGGAAAAAAATTGGGAATTTTTGGGGAAAATTTGGGATTTTTGGGGTGACATTTGGTGGTTTTGGGGACTTTTTTTGGATTTTTAATGGATTTTAAAGGGATTTGTTTCATTATTTTGGGGGAAAATTCGGGATTTTAGGAGGATTTGGGAATTTTTGGGAGGAATTTGAGAGTTTGGGGGAAAAATTTGGGATTTTTGGAGTAAAATTCCGTGATTTTGGGGATTTTTTAAAAAATTTTCTTAGGATTTTTTTTAATTTTAGGGGAAAATTTGGGATTTTGGGATGAAATTTGGGAATTTTGGGAATTCCAGGGGAATTTTGGGGGATTTTGGAGTGAAATTTAGAGAAAGATTGGGATTTTTGGGGCAAAATCTGGTGATTTTGGGAATTTGTAAAAATTTTCTTTGTATTTTCTTTGCATTTTCTTTGGTTTTTTTATTATTTTGGGGAAAATTTGGGAAAAAATTGGGAATTTTTTGGGGAAAATTTGGGGTTTTTTGGGGTGAAATTTGGTGATTTTTGGTGATTTTTTTTTTGATTTTTAAGGGATTTTTTTTGGGTTTAGGGAGAAAATTTGGAGCTTTGGGGATTTCCGGAAAAATTTGGGAAGTTTGGGAAAAAATTGGGAATTTTTGGGGAAAGTCTGGGATTCTTGGGGCGAAATTTGGTGGGTTTGGGGATTTTGATTTTTTAAATTTTTAAGCAATTTTTTAAGAATTTTTTTTTATTTTTAGGGGGAAATTTGGGATTTTGGGATGAAATTTGGGAGAATTTGGAATTTTTGGGATGAAATTTGGGAGAATTTGGGATTTTTGAGAAGAAATTTGGGAATTTTTGGGGAAAATTTCGGATTTTTGGGGAGAAATTTGGCGGTCTGGGGGATTTTTTTGTTTATTTTGAAGCAATTTTTGAAGGATTTTTCCAGATTTTAAGGGGAAAATTTGGGATTTTGGGATGAAATTTGGGAATTTTGGAGCAAAAGTCAGAGAAAATTTGGGATTTTTGGGGATTTTTTTGGGATTTTCTTTGGAATTTTTTTTTAAAAAACTTCTAAGGGATTTTTGAAGGATTTTTTTTGGATTTTGGGATGAAATGTGGAAGAATTTGGGATTTTGGGATGAAATTTGGGACTTTTGGGAGGAATTTGGGAATTTTGGGGCAAAAATTGGGATTTTTGGGGAGAAATTCGGTGATTTTGGGGATTTTTTGGGGATTTTGTTTAGATATTTTTTGTTTTTAAGGGATTTTTGGTTTTTTTTAATTTTAGGGGAAAAATTTTGGATTTTGGGGGAATTTGGGAATTTTGGGGTAAAATTTGGGCATTTTGGGGCAAAATTTGGGATTTTTGGGGCAAAATTTGGTGATTTTTGGGGATTTTTTTTGTTTTAAGGCATTTTAAGGGTTTTTTTGGTTTTAAAAGGAAAATTTGGGATTTTGGGATGAAATTTGGGAGAATTTGGGATTTTTGAGAGAAATTTGGGATTTTTGGGAGGAATTTGGGAATTTTTGGGGAAAATTTGGGATTTTTGGGGAGAAATTTGGTGATTCTGGGGATTTTTTTTTTGATATTTCAGGAATTTTTAAGGGATTCTTTTTTTTGTTTTGGGGAGAAAATTTGGAGCTTTGGGAATTTTGGGAAAAATTTGGGAATTTTGGGGGATTTTGGGGAAAAAAAGGGAATTTTTGGGGGAAAATTTGGGATTTTTGGGGTGAAATTTGGTGGTTTTGGGGACTTTTTTTGTATTTTTAATGGATTTTAAAGGGATTTGTTTCATTATTTTGGGGGAAAATTCAGGATTTTAGGAGGATTTGGGAATTTTTGGGAGGAATTTGGGAGTTTGGGGGAAAAACTTGGGATTTTTGGGTCAAAATTTTGAGCTTTTTTGCATCAAACTTTGGGTTTTTTCAGGTGAAACTTTGGGGTTTTTGGTTTAAACTTTTGGGGTTTTTTTCCTCAAATTTTTAGGGTTTTGGAGTCAAATTTTTGGGGTTTTTTGGGTCAAACTTTGGACTCTTTTGCATCAAACTTTGGATTTTTTCAGGTCAAACTTTGGGGGTTTTTGGGTCAAACTTTGGGGTTTTTTTGCTCAAATTTTTAGGTTTTCAAGCCCAAATTTCCCATTTTTCACCATAATTTCACCATTTCTGCTCCGATTTTCATGGAATTTTTTGCCTTTTCACCCAAATTTTCCCAAAATCTTAGAAATTTTCCCTAAATTTCCCAAATTTTATCATTTCCAGGCACAGTTGGCGCCAGAATCCTCCTCCTCCCTCTGGTCCTCCGCGGCCAGCGCGAGAATCCCAAATTTTGGGGATTTTTGGGTCAAATTTTGGGGATTTTTGAGTCAAATTTTGGGGATTTTTGGGTCAAATTTTGGGGATTTTTGGACTCAAATTTTGGTGCTTTTTGAGTCAAACTTTAGGCAATTTTTGTGCCAAATTTTGGGGATTTTGGTGCCAAATTTTGCGATTTTTGGAGTCAAATTTTGAGGTTTTGGGGTCAAACTTTGAGGTCTTTTTGAGTCCAACTTTGAGGCTTTTTTTGGGTCAAATTTTGGAGGTTTTGGGTGAAACTTTTGGATTTTTTTGGGTCAAACTTTGGTTTGTTTTACATCAAACTTTGGAGGTTTTTTCATCAGATTTTTGAGGTTTTTTGGGCCAAACTTTGGATTTTTTCAGGTCAAATTTTGGGGTTTTTGGGTTCAAATTTTGGACTCTTTCGGGTCAAATTTGGGGTTTTTGCCTCAAATTTTGGTGGTTTTGGGGTCAAATTTTGGGGATTTTGGGATCAAATTTTGGTAGTCTTTTGGGCCAAAGTTTGGCATTTTTTGGCTCAAAATCTGAGGATTTTTTGGCTCAAATTTTGCATTTTTTGGGTCAAATTTTGGGGATTTTGGAGTCAAATTTTGGGTTCTTTTGGCTCCAATTTTGTGGTTTTTCAGATCAAACTTTGGAGTCTTTTGGCTCCAATTTTGGGTTTTTTTAGTTCAAATTTTGGAGATTTTTTGAGTCAAATTTTGAGGTTTTTAGGTCAAACTTTGGGGGTTTTTGGGTCAAACTTCTGGGATTTTTCAGGTCAAAAATTTGGGTTTCTTGCATCAAACTTTGGACTCTTTTGGCTCAAACTTTGCAGTTTTTAGGTTCAAGTTTCTGATTTTTCTACCCCAAAATTCACATTTTTCACCATAATTTCTCCATTTCTGCTCCGATTTTCATGGAATTTTTTGCCTTTTCACCCAAATTTTCCCAAAATCTTAGAAATTTTCCCTAAATTTCCCAAATTTTATCATTTCCAGGCACAGTTGGCGCCAGAATCCTCCTCCTCCCTCTGGTCCTCCGCGGCCAGCGTGAGAATCCCAAATTTTGGGGATTTTTGGGTCAAATTTTGGGGATTTTTGGGTCAAATTTTGGGGATTTTTGGGTCAAATTTTGGGGATTTTTGACTCAAATTTTGGATACTTTTGGCTCCAATTTTGTGGTTTTTTGGGTCAAACTTTGGGATTTTTTTTGAGTCAAATTTGGAGGTTTTTGGGTCAAACTTGGTAGTTTTTGGATCAAACTTTGGGACTTTTTTGGGTCAAATTTTGGAATCTTTTGGCTCAAATGTTTCAGTTTTTAGGGACAAATTTCGGAATCTTTTGGGTCAAATTTTGGAGACTTCTGGTTCAAATTTGGCATTTTTTGGGTCAAACTTTTGGGGTTTTTTTGCATCAAACTCTGCATTTTTTCAGGTCAAAATCTGGAGGATTTTGGGTCAAACTTTGGGGGTTTTGGTTGAAATTTTGGGGTTTTTTTTGCTCAAATTTGTTCATTTCTTGAGCCCAAAATTTCCCATTTTTCGCCATAATTTCGCCATTTTTGGGTCAATTTTCACGCCGTTTTTTGCCTTTTCACCCAAATTTTCCCAAAATTTTAGAAGTTTTCCCTAAATATGATTAATTTTCCCATTTCCAGGCACGGTTGGCGCCAGAATCCTGCTCCTCCCCCTGGTTCTCCGCGGGCAGCGCGAAGCCGCCCGGCTCTCCCTGCACCTCCCCCAGCTCCAGAAACTCTCACAGCGATTGGCTGAGGCCAGGAGGGGGGCGGATCCCAACCAGGGTGGGCGTGGCTTCTGGGAAGGGGCGTGGCCTGGGCGGTTGGGTGAAATTTGGGGGAGAAAAGGTGGAAAAATGGGGAAAAAATGGGGAAAAAGTAGGGAAATGGGTGTGGTTTGGGGGTTGGGGGTGTGGCTTGGGTGGGTGTGGCCGGTGGTGGGCGTGGCCTGGGAATCTGAAGAGGTTTGGGTGAAAAAAAGGGGAAAATTTGGGGGAAAAAGTGGGAAAAAAAGGGAGAAAGTGAAAAAACATGAGGAAGTATTGGTAAAAAATTGGGAAAAAATGTGGAAAAAAATGGGTAAAAAATGCGAGAAAGGGGCGTGGCCTGGGGATTGTGGGCGTGGCTTGGGAATTGGGGGCGTGGCCTAACGTTTGGGTGAAATTTGGGGGCGAAAAGGTGGAAAAATGAGTAAAAAAGGTTGAAAATTGTGGAAAAAATAGAGAAAAAAAGGAGGAAGGGGCGTGGCTTGTGAACGGGGGCGTGGCTTGGGGGTTGGCGTGGCCTAAAATCTGGGGAGGTTTGGGTGAAATTTGGGGGAGAAAAGGTGGAAAAATGGAGAAAAAATTGTGAAAAAATGGGTAAAGAATGAGAGAAAGGGGCGTGGCTTGGGAATTGGGGGGCGTGGCTTGGGAAGTGGGGGCGTGGCCTGAAGTTTGGGTGAAATTTGGGGGAGAAGAAGTGGGAAAATGGAGGGAAAAATGAGGAAAAATGGTGGAAAAAATTGGGAAAAAATGGGGAAAAAATGAGACAAAGGGGCGTGGCTTGGGGATTGGGGCGTGGCTTGGGATTTGGGGCGTGGCTTGGGAATTGGGGGCGTGGCCTAAAATCTGGGGAGGTTTGGAGGAGAAAAGGTGGAAAAATGAGGAAAAAATGGGGAAAAAAGGTGAAAAATTTGGGAAGAAAACGGTAAAAAATTGAGAAAGGGGCGTGGCTTGGGAATTGGGGGCGTGGCTTGGGGATTGGGGGTGTTGCTTGTGAGTGGGGGCGTGGCCTGACGGAGCCCCGCCCCTTTAACCCCTCAGTGGCCATGGCGTACTCGGAGCTGGCTTCCTACCAGCGCCGCCATGACGTCAACCCGCTGCGCGGCTTCCTGGTGCCGCTGGTGCAGGTGAGCGGGGAACTCCGGAGGATTCCGGAGAAATCCACAGAATTCCCAAAAATCCCCAAATCCAAAAAATCCCCCAAAATCCCCCAAAATCCCAAATTCCCAAAAATCCCCCAAAAATCCCCCAAAAATCCTAAATTCCCAAAAATCCCCCAAAAATCCCAAATTCCCAAAAATCCCCAAAATCCCAAAATCCCCAAAAATCCTAAATTCCCAAAAATCCCCAAAATCCCAAATTCCAAAAAATCCCCCAAAAATCCCCAAAAATCCCTAATCCCCAAAAATCCCCAAAATCCCAAATTCCAAAAAATCCCCAAAAATCCCCAAAAATCCCAAATTCCCAAAAATCCCCCAAAATCCCAAATTCCCAAAAATCCCCAAAAATCCCAAAAATCCCCAAAAATCCTAAATTCCCAAAAATCCCCAAAATCCCAAATTCCAAAAAATCCCCCAAAAATCCCCCAAAAATCCCTAATCCCCAAAAATCCCCAAAATCCCAAATTCCTAAAAATCCACTTTTTTCCCATCATTTTCTTCGCTTTTCCCATTTTTTGCTTCATTTTTCCTGGAGAATTCTGGAGAATTCAGGGAAATTGGGGAAAATTTGGGAATTGGGAGAGAAGGGAATTCGGGGTGGGAGAGGAAAATTTGGGGAATTTTGGGGATTTTTGGAGAAATTTGGGGAAATTTTTGGGAATTTGAGAGAAAATTTGGGGATTTCAGGGAATTTTTGGGGAATTTTGGGGAAATTTTGGGGATTTTTGGGGAATTTTTTTGAAATTTGGGGAATTTTTGGAGAATTTTGGGGAAATTTTGGGAAAATTTGGGGATTTTAGGGAAGTTTTGGGGAATTTTTCAGAAATTTTGGGGAAATTTCAGGGATTTTTGGGGATTTTGGGGAATTTTGGGGAGTTTGGGGAAATTTGGGGAATTTTTGGGGGAAATTTTGGGGAAATTTTTGGGAAATTTGGGGAAATTTGGGGAATTTTTGGAGAAATTTGGGAAAATTTGGGATTTTGGGGAAAAGTTGGGAAAATTTGGGGATTTTGGGGAATTTTTGGGGAATTTGGGGAAATTTTGGGGGAAATTTGGGGAATTTTGGAGAATTTTTGGAGAAACTTGGGGAAATTTGGGGAATTTTTTGGGAATTTGGGGAAATTTTGGGGAAATTTTTAGGGTTTTGAGGAAAATTTTGGGTTTTTGGGGAAATATTGGGGGAAATTTTGGGGA
Source organism: Entomyzon cyanotis (assembly GCA_024500445.1). Classification (NCBI taxonomy): domain Eukaryota; kingdom Metazoa; phylum Chordata; class Aves; order Passeriformes; family Meliphagidae; genus Entomyzon; species Entomyzon cyanotis. The sequence continues at coordinate 251,677 of JAKEPQ010000285.1, read as the reverse complement.
AATTTTGGGTTTTTGGGGGAAATTTTGGGGAAATTTTTGGCTTTTTTACAAGATTTTTGTGTTTTTTGGAAAAACTTTTGGGAAATTTGGGGCTTTTGGGAAATTTTGGGGTTTTTTGGGAAATTTTGGGGTTTTTTGGAAATATTTTGTGGAAATTTTGTGAAAATTTTGGGGGAAATTTTGATGGTTTTTGGAGAAATTTTGGGGAAATTTTGGGCTTTTTGGGGAAATTTTGGGGGTTTTGGGGAAATTTTGGGGTTTTTGGGGAAATTTTGGGATTTGGAGGTGAAAATTTGGGGTTTGGCTTTTAAAATTTTGGGGGTTTTGGGGAAATTTTGGGGAAATTTTGAGGTTTTTAGGGAAATTTTGGGGAAATTTTTGGGTTTTTGGGGAAATTTTGGGGAAATTTTGAAGTTTTTGGGGATATTTTGGGGTTTTTTGTGGGAAATTTGTGGGAAATTTTGGGGTTTTTGGGGAAATTTTGGTGGTTTTTGGGAGGAAATTTTTGGGGAAATTTTGGGATTTAGAGCTAAAAATTTTGGGGAAATCTTGGATTTTTTGTTGATACTTGGTGGAAATTTTGGGTTTTTTGGGGAAATTTTGGGTTTTTTGGGAAATTTTGATGATTTTTGGGGAAATTTTAGGGAAATTTTGAGGTTTATGGGAAATTTTGGGTGTTTTTTGGGAAATTTTGGTTTTTTTGGGGAAATTTGGTGTTTTTTGGGGAAATTTTGGGTATTTTGGGAAATTTTGGTGATTTTTAGGAAATTTTGGGGAAATTTTGGATTTTTTTGGAAATTTTGGGTGTTTTTTGGGCAAATGTTGGGTTTTTTTGGGGGAAATTTTGGGGAAATTTTGGAATCTTTGGGGAAATTTTGGGTTCTTTTCCAAGATTTCTGTGTTTTTTAGAGAAATTTTGGGGTTTTTTACAAGATTTTTGTGTTTTTTGGAGAAATTTTGGAGAAATTTTGAGGTTTATGGGGAAATTTTGGGGAAATTTTGGATTTTTTTGGAAATTTTGGTGGTTTTGAGGAAATTTTGGGGTTTGGGGAAAAAAATCCCCAAAACTCCCAGATTTTCCCCCAAACTTTCCCTCGTTTTTTCCCGAGTTTTTCCCTAATTTTGGGTTTCACAGACATCCAAAATCTCAATTAAAAATATAAAAAATCCCCAAGAAATCGAAAAAATCGCAAAAAAAATGGAAAAACAAAAATTTCCAAAAAATACCCAAAAAATCAAAAAAACTCCAGACTTTTCCCCAAATTTTTCTGCTGTTTTTCCATATTTTTCTCTAATTTTGGGAGTCCCAAACACCAAAAATCTCAATTAAAAATTCCCAAAAAATCTGAAAAACCTAGAAAAAAAATTGAAAATAAATTTTAAAAAAATCCAAAAAAAATCGAAAAAAATCCCCAAAAATCCCAGATTTTCCCCCAAACTTTCCAAAGGTTTTTCCCACAATTTTCCCTAATTTTGGGAGTTGCAGACACCAAAAATCTCGTTAAAAAATTCCCAAAAAATCTGAAAAAATGTGTAAAAAAATTCGAAAAAAATTTAAAAAAAATTCGAAAAAAATCCAAAAAAATCCCCCAAAATCCCAGATTTTTCCCCAAACTTTCCCACGTTTTTTCCTGAATTTTTGGCTGATTCTGGGGGTCCCAGACACCAAAAACCTCATCAAAAAATTCCCAAAAATCTGAAAAAACCTCCAAAAATTTTAAAAAATTAAAAAAAAATTCAAAAAAAAAAAAAAAAATCAAAAAAAATTCAAAAAAATTCCAAAAATTCCCCAAAAATTCCAGTTTTTTTCCCCAAACTTTCCCAAGTTTTTTCCCGAGTTTTTGGCTAATTCTGGGGGTCGTAGACACCAAAAACCTCATCAAAAAATTCCCAAAAAACCTGAAAAAACCCCAAAAAAATTTTAAAACTTTTTTTAAAAATTAAAAAAAAATCTAAAAAAAATTCAAAAAAAATTTTAAAAAAATTCAAAAAAAATTCCAAAAATTCCCCAAAAATCCCCAATTTTTCCCCAAACTTTCCCAAGGTTTTTCCCACAATTTTCCCTAACTTTGGGAGTTGCAGACACCAAAAATCTCGTTTAAAAATTCCCAAAAAAGCTGAAAAAATGGTTAAAAAAATTCGAAAAAAATTCGAAAAAAATCCCAAAAAATCCCCAAAAATCCCAGATTTTCCCCCAAACTTTCCTGAGTTTTCTCCCACAATTTTCCCTAATTTTGGGAGTTGCAGACACCAAAAATCTCATTAAAAAATTCCCAAAAAAGCTGAAAAAAACCGAAAAAAACTCGAAAAAAAATTGAAAATAAATGAAAAAAAAATTTTTAAAAAATCGAAAAAAAATCCAAAAATTCCCCAAAAATCCCAGATTTTCCCCCAAACTTTCCCACGTTTTTTCCCGAATTTTTCCCTGATTCTGGGGGTCGCAGACCCCCTGTTTGTGTCGTTCTTCCTGGCCCTGCAGGGCATGGCTGCAGCCCCAGTGCCGGGATTGCTGCAGGGAGGATTCGCCTGGTTTGGGAATTTGGCTGCTCCTGATCCTTTCTACATCCTGCCTGTCCTCGTCACCGCCTCCACCTGGATGGTCCTCGAGGTTTGGGGCCAAAAAGGGGATTTTGGGGCTTCTGGGGGAAAAAAATGGAGTTTGTAGGTGAAAAAATGGAGTTTCTAGGTGAAAAAATGGGGATTTTAGGTGAAAAAATGGGGATTTTAGGAGGAAAGATGTGGATTTTAGAGAGGAAAATGTGGATTTTGGAGAGGAAAATGGGAGATATATGGAGAATTAAATTTGAGGGAAAATTTGGGAATTTCGGGTGAAAAAATGGAGATTTTAGGTGAAAAAATGGAGATTTTATGTTGAAGAATGAGGATTTTATTTTGAAAAACGTGAATTTTAGGAAGGAAAATGGACTTTAGAGAGGAAAATGGGAGATCGATGAGGAATTGAAGTTTTGGAAAAATTTGGGAATTTTGGGTGAAAAAATGGAGATTTTGGGTGAAAAAATGGAGATTTTAGGTGAAAAAATGGAGATTTTATGTTAAAAAATGGAGATTTTAGAGAAAAAAAATTAGGATTTTGGAGAAGAAATGAGATTTCGGGGAAATGGGAGTTTTGGGTGGAAAAAATGGGAATTTTATCCAAAAAAATTGTGTTTGTAGGTGAAGAAATGGAGATTTTAGGTGAAAAAATGGAGATTTTATGTTGAAAAATGAGGTTTTTAGGAGGAAAAATGTGGATTTTAGGGAGAAAAATGAGGATTTTGGAGGTGAAAAGAGATTTTGGGTGAAAAAATGGGAATTTTTGGGTGAAAAAATGAAGATTTTAGGTGAAAAAATGAAGATTTTAGGTGAAAAAGCGAAGATTTTGTGTTGAAAAATGAAGTTTTTAGGAGGGAAAATGTGGATTTTGGAGAGGGAAATGGGAGATTTATGGGGAATTAGATTTGGGGGAAATTTGGGAATTTTGGGTGAAAAAATGGAGATTTTAGGTGAAAAAATGGAGATTTTATGTTGAAAAATGAGGATTTTAGGAAGGAAAATGTGAATTTTAGGAAGGAAAATGGATTTTAGAGAGGAAAATGGGAGATCGATGAGGAATTGAATTTTTGGAAAAATTTGGGAATTTTGGGTGAAAAAATGGAGTTTCTGGGTGAAAAAACGGAGATTTTAGGTGAAAAAGTGGAGATCTTATTTTTTGGGAATTTTTGGGGGAAAATCCAGAAATTTTGGGAAAATTTTAGGAGAATTTTGGGAATTTTGGGATAATTTGGGGAGAATTTTGGGGAAATTTTGGGGGAAAATTTGGGATAAAATTTGGGAAATTTTGGGGGAAAATTCGGGATAAATTTAGGAGAATTTGGGGATAATTTGGGATAATTTTGGGGAAAAATTGGGGAATTTTGGGAAAATTGTAGGAGAATTTGGGGAATTTTGGGGGAATTTTGGGGATTTTGGGGAATTTTTTGGGAATTTTTGGACTAATTTTGGCAAAATTTGGGGAAATTTTGGAGAAATTTTGGGAAAATTTAGGGAATTTTTGGGAAAACTTGGAGAAATTTTGGGGCAATTTGGGAAGATTTTGGGGAATTTTGGGAAGTTTTGGGGATTTTGGGGAAATTTCAGGGATTTTTGGGGATAATTTGGGGATTTTGGGGGATTTTGGGGATTTTTGGGGAAATTTGGGGATTTTGGGGAAATTTTTGGGAATTTTTGGACTAATTTTGGCAAAATCCCAAGATTTATTGGGAATTAGATTTGGGGGAAAATTTGGGATTTTGGGTGAAAAAAATGGGAATTTTTGGGCGAAAAAATGGAGATTTTAGGTGAAAAAATGGAGATTTCAGGTGAAAAAATTAGGATTTTATGTTGAAAAATGAGGATTTTAGGAGCAAAAATGTGGATTTTGGAGAGGGAAATGAGATTTTGGGGAAATGGGAGCTTTTTGGGTAATTTTTGGGGAAAATTGGGGATTTTTGGGTGGGAAAAAATTGTAGGTTTTGGGGGGAAAAGGAGAATTTTGGGTGAAAAAGTCAGTTTTGGGGAAAAAATGGGAATTTTTGGGTGAAAAAGTTGGGAATTTTTGGGGAAAAAAATTGGAGTTTTGGGGGGAAATGAGAATTTTCGGTAAAATGTGGGAATTTTGTGTAAAAAAATTTGGAGATTTTGGGGGAAAAAAGGGAATTTTGGGGAAAAAAAAGGGAATTTCGTGTCGAAAAAGCTAATTTTGCCTAGAAAATTGGGAATTTTGGGTGAAAAATTGGGAATTTTGGGTGGAAAACTGGGGATTTTTGGGGTTGAAAATTTGGGATTTTGGGTGAAGAAATGAGAATTTTGGGTGGAAAACATGGAAGTTTTGGGTGGAATATTTGGGAATTTTGGGGGGGAAATTCGGGCTTTTCTGGGGGGGAAATGGGAATTTTGGGGAAAAAAATTGGGAATTTTAGATGGAAAAATGGGGATTTTGGGTAAAAAATGGGATTTGGAGGGAAATGAGAATTTTGGGTGAAAAAATTTGGAGATTTGGGCGAAAAAAGGAGAATTTTGGGGGAAAAAATCAAGAGTTTTGGAGGGAAAAAAGGGAATTTTGGGGGGGAAAAAATTGTAATTTAGTACCAAAAATTGGGAATTTTGGTCGGAAAAAATCAGGAATTTTTGGGGCAAAATTGGGAATTTTGGGGAAAAAATGGGAATTTCATGTCAAAAAATGCTTATTTTGCCTAGAAAATTGGGAATTTTGGGGGAAAAGTTGGGAATTTTGGGTGAAAAGTTGGGAATTTTGGGGGAAAAATGGGGGGATTTGGAGGGAAATGAGAATTTTAGGTAAAATGTGGGAATTTTATGTGAACAAATTTGGAGATTTTGGGTGAAAAATTGGAATTTTTTGGGGGAAAAATTGTAATTTAGTACCAAAAATTGGGAATTTTGGTCAGAAAAAATCAGGAGTTTTTGGGGCAAAATTGGGAATTTTGGGTGAAAAGTTGGGAATTTTGGGGGAAAAGTTGGGAATTTTGGGTGAAAACTGGGAATTTTGGGTGAAAACTGGGAATTTTGGGGTTTTTTTTCCCCAAGGGGTGGAGCGATCGTTATGCAAATGAGGTTGGTGGCTAATTTGCATATCTCCCGTTGCCAGCTGGGCGCCGAGGTGGGCGTGTCCGCGCCGGGGGCGGGGCCTGTGCGGAACCTGCTGAGGCTCCTCCCCCTCCTCTTCCTGCCCTTCATCCTTCACTTCCCCAGCGTGAGTCAAAAGGGGCGTGGGCCCTTTAAATGGGGGCGTGGCTAGTTGAAAAGGGGCGTGGTCACTTTAAATGGGGGTGTGGTCACTTTAAAAGTGGGCGTGGTCACTTTAAATGGGGTGTGGTCACTTTTTAAAGGGGCGTGGTCATTTTAAATGGGGGCGTGGTCTTTAAATGGGGCGTGGCTACTTAAAAATGGGCGTGGTGCCTTTAAATGGGGCGTGGTGCCTTTAAATGGGGGTGTGGCTAGTTAAAAGGAGGCGTGGTTTGTTTAAAATGGCTGTGGTCACTTTAAATGGGGGCGTGGCTAGTTAAAAACTGAGTGTGGTCACTTTAAATGGGGGCGTGGCTAGTTAAAAGAGGGTGTGGCTAGTTTAAAAGGAGGCGTGGTTTGTTTAAAATGGCTATGGTCACTTTAAATGGGGCGTGGCTAGTTAAAAACGGAGTGTGGTCACTTTAAATGGGGGCGTGGCTAGTTAAAGAGGGGCGTGGTCAGTTAAATAGGGGGTGTGGTCACTTTACATGGGGCGTGGCTAGTTAAAAAGTGGGTGTGGTCACTTTAAATTGAGGCATGGCTAGTTAAAAAGGGGGTGTGGTCACTTTAAATGGGGGCGTGATCAGTTTAAAAGGGGGCGTGGTCACTGCAAATGGGGCGTGGCTAGTTTTAAATGGGGGTTGGCTAGTTTTCAAGGGGGCGTGGTCTGTTAAAGGGGGCGTGGTCCATTTAGAAGGGGGTGTGGTCAGTTCAAATGAGGGCGTGGTCACTTTCAAATGGGTGTGGCCACTTTAAATGGGATGTGGTCACTAAATGGGGCGTGGCTAGTTTAAAATGGGTGTCGTCACTTTAAATGGGGCGTGGTGCCTTTAAATGGGGGCGTGGTGACTTTAAAGGGGGTGTGGCTAGTTAAAGAGTGGTCACGTTAAATGGGGGCGTGGCTAGTGAAAGGGGCGTGGTCATTGCAAAAGGGGGCGTGGTCACTGTAAAACGGGCGTGGTTTGTTAAAAGGGGGTGTGGTCACTTTAAGTGGGGGTGTGACCACTTTAAATGGGGCGTGGCCAATTAAAACGGGCGTGGTCACTTTAAATGGGGGCGTGGCTAGTTAAAAGGGGGTGTGGTCACTTTAAAATTGGGCGTGGTCACTTTAAAGGGGGCGTGGTCTCTTTAAAGGGGCGTGGTCTCTTTAAATGGGAATTTTAGGGTAAAAATCCGTCATTTAGTGTAAAGAAATGGGAATTTTGGGGGAAAAAAGGGAATTTTAGGGGAAAAAACTGTCAAAAATTGGGAATTTTGGGGGAAAATTTTGAGTTTCGGGGTAAAAAATGGGAATTTTGGGTAAAAAAATTGTAATTTTGGGAGAAAAAAAGGAAATTTCGTTTCAAAAATTGGGAGGTTTGGGGGAAAAATGGGAATTTGGGGGGAAAAATGTAATTTAGTGTTGAAAATCGGGAATTTTGGGGAAAAATCAGGAATTTAGCGTCAAGAAATGGGAATTTTGGGGAAAAATTTGGAGTTTTGGGTGAAAAATGGGAATTTGGGGGGGAAAAAGTGGGAATTTAGTGTCGAAAATCGGGAATTCGGGGAAAAAATTAGAATTCATTGCCAAAAATTGGAAGTTTTGGGGGAAAAATTCTGAGTTTTGGGGGAAAAATGGGAATTTTGGGTAAAAAATGGGAATTTTAGGGGAAAAAATCGTAATTTAGCGTCAAAAGTTGGGAATTTTGGGTAAAAATTTTGGGGTGTGGTCACTTTAAATGGGGGCGTGGCCACTTTAAATAGGGGCGTGGTCTACTTAAATGGGAATTTTGGGTAAGAAATAGGAATTTTAGGGAAAAAATTCATGATTTCGTGTAAAAAACTGGGAATTTAGTGTCTAAAAATGCGACTTTTGGGTAAAAAATGGGAATTTTAGGGGGAAAAGGGAATTTTTTGGGGAAAAAATTGTAATTAAATGTCAAAAATTGGGAATTTTGGGGGGAAAAAGGGAATTTTGGGTGAAAAATTTGTAATTTAGTGTCGAAAATTGGGAGTTTGAGGTAAAGAACGGGAATTTAGTGCCAAAAAATGGGAATTTTGGGGAAAAAATCGGGAATTTTGGGTAAAAAATTGGGGTGTGGTCACTTTAAGAGTGGGCGTGGCCTCGTTAAAAGCGATGATGTCACTCTAAAATGAGGTTGGGTCACCTGATCTCCTCCTGCTCTCTGATTGGCTGTTCCCCCCCAGGCCGTCTTCACCTATTGGCTGACGTCCAACAGCTTCAGCCTATTGCAGACCGGCTTGCTGCGAAGCCCCGCCCTCCGCGCCAGACTGGGCGTGGCCCCGGCCCCGCCCACCGCCACGGCCACGCCCACCACCACGGCCACGCCCACCCGGCGGGAAAAGGGGAAACTGGGAGTCATGCAGCAGCTGAGGAAAGGTGAGAATTTGGGGGAATTTGGGGAATTTTGGGTAATTTGGGGGATTTGGGGAATTTTGGGGAAATTTTTGGGGAATTTCAGGGAAATTTGGGGGAAATTTCAGGAATTTTGGGGGAAATTTTGGGGTTTTTTTCAGGAAATTTGGGGATTTTGGGGAATTTTGGGGGAAGTTGGGGGAATTTTGGGGTTTTTTGGGGATTTTGGGGAATTTTGGGGGAAATTTGGGGAAAATTTGGGGATGATTTAGGGGATTTGGGGGAATTTGGGATTTTTTCAGGAAATTTGGGGGAATTTTGGGGGGGAATTTGGGGGTTTTGGGGGGGAAATTCTGGGGAATTTGGGGAATTTTGGGGGAAATTTGGGGATTTTTGGGGAATTTGGGGGATTTTGGGATTTTTTTGAGAAATATTTGGGGTTTCTTGGGAAATTTTTGGGGTTTTTTGGAGAAATTTGGGATTTTTTTCAGGAAATTTGGGGAAAATTTGGGGAATTTGGGGGAATTTTGGGGGTTTTTGGGGAAATTTGGGGAATTTGGGGGAAAATTGGGGGAAAATTGGGGAAATTTGGAGAAATTGAGGAAATTGTGGTGGATTTTGGGGGAAATTTGGGATTTTTGGGTGAAATTTTTTGGGTTTTTTGGGGAAATTTGGGGAATTTTGGGGGAAATTTTGGGGATTTTTGGGGAATTTGGGGGAAATTTTGGGGTTTTTTGGGGAAATTTTGGGGTTTTTTGGGGAATTTTTGGGGTTTTTTGGGGGAATTTTTGGGGTTTTTTCAGGAAATTTGGGGGGATTTTTGGGGAATTTGGGGGAAATTGGGAAAATTTGGGGAAATTTTGGGGAATTTGGGGATTTTGGGGAATTTGGTGGAAATTTGGGGATTTTGGGGATTTTTTTGGGAAATTTTTGGGGTTTTCTGGGGAAATTTGGGGGATTTTGGGGGAAATTTGGGGGGAATTTGGGGAAATTTTGGGGGAATTTTGGGGGATTTTGGGGTTTTTTGGGAAATTTTTGGGGTTTTTTGGGAAATTTTGGGGTTTTTTCAGAAAATTTGGGGAATTTTGGGGGATTTTGATAGATTTTTGGGGGAAGTTTTGGGAAATTTTGGGAATTTTTGGGAAAATTTGGGGGGAAATTTGGGGAATTTTGGGGGAAATTTGGGGAATTTTGGGGGCAATTTGGGGATTTTGGGGGAATTTTGGGGGATTTTGGGATTTTTTGGGGAAATTTTTGGGGTTTTTGGGGAAATTTTTGGGGTTTTTTGGGAAACTTGGGGAAATTTGGAGTTTTTCGGGGAAATTTAGGGATTTTTGGAGAAAATTTGGCTTTTTTGCCATTTTTTGCCCAATTTTGCCCATTTTTGGGTGTTTTTCCTCCATTTTTTCCTCCCCACCCCCGTTTTTTCACCTCCAGAACTCATTTTTTGGGTTTCCAAACCCATTTTTGCCTTTTTTCACCCCAAACTTTGGGTTTTTCCCAGAGTGGAAAGAAGCTCAGGCGACTCACGCGGCGGAGCAGAGACAGTGGAGAATCAGAAATCACCTGAATTTGGCTGCAAAAGGTAAAAAACCCCAAAAAAACCCCAAAAAAACCCCAAAAAAACCCCAAAAAACCCAAAAAATCAAAATTATCCCTAAATTCCCCTTAAAAACCCAAAATTTCCCCCAAGTTTTCCCAAAAAACTGTAAAAAAACCCAAAATTTCTCAAAAATTTCTCCATAATTTCTCCAAAAAACCCCTAGACTTTCTCAAATATACCCAAAATTTGTCTAAAAAACCCCAAAATTTCCCCAAAACCACCAACATTTCTCCAAAATTTCTCCAAAAATCCCGAAATTTCCCCAAAATTTCTGCAAAAAACACCAACATTTCCCCCAAAAACTCCAAAATTTCCCCAAAATTTTCCACAAAAAACCCCATTTCCCAAAATTTCCCCAAAACCCCCAAATTTTCCCAAAAAAACTCCAAAATTTCCCCCAAAAACCCCAAAGTTTCCCCAGAAAAACTCCAAAATTTCCCCAAAGTGTCCCCAAAATGCCCCAAAAAACCCAAAACTTAACCCAAAAATCCCCAAAATTTGCCCCAAACCCCCAAAAGTTCCCCAAAAAGTCCAAATTTTCCCCAAATTTTCCCCAAAATTTCTCCAAAAAACACCAAAATTACTCCAAAAATCCCAAAATTTCCCCAAAATTTTTCAAAAAAACCCAAATTTTCCCCAAAATTTCCTTTGAAAACTCCAAAAATCCCCAAAATTTCTCCAAAGACCACCAAATTTCCCCAAAATTTCCCCAAAAAACACCAACATTTCCCCAAAAAACCAAAAAATTTCCCCAAATTTCCCCCAAAAAACCCAAAATTTCCCCCAAAAATCCCAAAATTTCCCGATTTTCCCCAGAATTTCCCCAAAATTTCTCCAAAAAACACCAAAATTTCTCCAAAAATCCCAAAATTTCCCCAAAATTTTTCTAAAAACCCAAAATTTCCTTTGAAAACTCCAAAATCCCCAAAATTTCTCCAAAGACCACCAAATTTCCCCAAAATTTCCCCCAAAAACACCAAAATTTCCCCAAAAAACCAAAAATTTCCCCAAATTTCCCCAAAATTCCCCCAAAAAACCCAAAATTTCCCCCAAAAATCCTAAAATTTCCTATTTTCCCCAAAATTTCCCCAAAATTTCTCCAAAAAACCCAAAATTCTCCAAAAATCACCAAATTTTCCCCAACATTTCCCAAAAATTCTCCAGAATTTCCCCAAAATTTCCCCAAACTTTCCCCCAAATTCCCCAAAAATCCCAAATTTTCCCCAAATTTCCAAAAAATCTTCTCAAAAAAAGCCAAAATTCCCCCAAAAACCCCAACATTTCCCCAAAATTTCCCAAATTTTCACCAAAACCCCAAAATTTCTCCCCAAAATTTGATTTTCTCCCTTTCTTGCAGGTCCTCTGCGGCAAACTTTCTCCCGAAATCCTCTGAGCTCCCCGAGAGCTTCGCGGCAGAAACCCCGAAACGGCCTTGGAAGGAAACTTTGGGCTGAAAAAGGAGAGAAACGGGAAAAATAAAAACGTTGTGGAAATGAGAACACTGTGAGAGGCTTTTTGGGGGAAAAATTCCCCAAATTTAACCCAAAATTCCCCAAATCTAAATCCCAAAATTCCCAAAATTTAAATCCCAAAATTCCCCAAATTTAAACCCAAAATTCCCTATTTAACCCAAAATTCCCTAAGTGTAAATCCCAAAATTCCCAAAATTTAACCCAAAATTCCCTAAGTTTAACCCAAAATTCCCAAAATTTGAACCCAAAATTCCCAAAATTTAACCCAAAATATCCCAAAATTGAACCCAAAATTCCCAAAATTTAAATCCCAAAATTCCCAAAATTTAACCCAAAATTCCCAAAATTTAAATCCCAAAATTCCCTAAATTTAACCCAAAATTCCCAAATTTAACCCCAAATTCCCAAAATTTAACCCAAAATCTCCAAAATTGAACCCAAAATTCCCAAAATTTAACCCAAAATTCCCAAATTTAACCCAAAATCTCCAAAATTGAACCCAAAATTCCCTAAATTTAACCCAAAATTCCCAAAATTTAAACCAAAATTTAACCCAAAATTTCACCAAAATTTAACCCAAAATTCCCAAATTTAACCCAAAATTCCCCAAAATTAACCCAAAATGTCCAAAATTTAACCTGAAATTCCCAAAATTTAACCCAAAAATCTCCAAAATTGAACCCAAAATGTCTCAAATTTAACCCAAAATTCCCAAATTTAACCTGAAATTCCCCAAAATTAACCCAAAATATCCAAAATTTGCCCAAAATTCTCAAAATTTAACCCAAAACTCCAAAATTTAACCCAAAAATCCCCAAATTCAACGGAAAATACCCCAAATTCACCCAAAAATCAACCTGGGAATGCCAAAAATCCCCAAAATTCACCCCAAAATCCATCCAGCACCCCCAAAATCCCTAAAATTTGCCCCAAAATCCAAACCCCAACACCCCAACTGGAAACCTGCGCCCTCAGATTTCCTTCCAAAACCCCAAATTTACCCCCAAAAACCCCAAATTTCCTCCAAAAAACCCCAAATTTCCCCCCAAAACTCAAATTTTTCTCCCCAAACCCCAAGTTTTTCCCCAAAATCCAAGTTTTTATCCTCGAAACCCTTTCCTCCTCAAAATCCAAGTTTGTTTTCCTCCTCAAAACCCCAATTTTTCCCCTCAAAACCCCAATTTTCCCCTAATAACCCAAAATTTCTCCCCCAAATTAGTTTCTTTTCTCCCCAAAACCCAATTTTTCTCCCCAAAACCCAATTTTCCCCCCAAAAACCGTTTGTTTCTGCCCGAAACCCCGAATTTTCCACCTCAAAACTCATTTGTTTTCTCCCCAAAACCGAAATTTTCCCCTCAAAATCAAATCTTTCCGCCCAAAACCCAATTTTTTCCTCTCAAACCCCAAATTTTTCCCCTCAAGCCCCAAATTTTCCGCCCAAAAATCCCCTTTTTTCCCCAAATCCTCCCGGAAATTCCCATTTCCTCTCCCGCAGCTCCCAAACCTCCTCCTCTCTCTCTGCCGCCATTTTCCCTCCCTCCTTCCCCTCACGACCTCCCCGCCTCTGATTGGCAGCCCGCCGTGAGGCGCTTTGCCCTCCCATTGGCTGAAATCTTCCCGCCTTTCCCCAGCCCTCCGCTGATTGGTCGGCGTGAAAAACGCGGGAAGGGGGGAATGGGCGGGTATCCCTGAGGCGAGCCGCGCGGTGATTGGCTGAAGGGCTTATAAGGGGCGGAGCGACCGAGGTTATAAAAACGGCGACGCGGCGCTGTCAGGCTCAATCCGGACTCGGCGGCGATCGAGGCGCGGAGCTTCCCGGCGTGGATGAAGCTATTTATTCATCATTTAATCAATTTATTTCGCTTAATTAGCGGCGGTGGGGCTCGCGGCGATTAATTAAGGCGCTAATTAAGGCGTTAATTGGTGCCGCGGGGGGGGTTTGGAGGCGAATCGAGGCGGTTTTGGGGTTTAAAGGGAGAAATCCCAGAAGGGCTTTGAAGGCTTTTTAAATTTAATTTAATTCTTTCTGTGAATAATTTAATAGTTCAGCTCTTCTTAAAATCCTGATTTAATTTAATTTAGTTTCTTCAGTCCATTATTTAATAATTAGGCTGTTTTATTAATTTAAACCCTTAAATTAATTAATTTTTCCGTAGTTTTAATCGCAGGGATTTTCCGCTTTTTTTCAGGCGCTTCAGGTTTTATTCCTGAGGGTTTTTAGGGCTAAAATCGATTTTTAAAACCCTTTTTTCCTCTCAAATCTATTAACATTATTAAGAATAATCTCAAAGTTATTCAATTTTAGGCAAATATTAGCTCCGGTTTTTAAATTTGAATTCCATTGTTGTCGTTTAAAAGCAATTTTGAGGCGATTTTGTCGCATTTTGGGATTAAAATAATTTTTTAAAACTCTTAATTCCAACCGAATTAAAGAATTAAATGAAATTCAACTGAATTCTAATTAAATGTTATTTTTTGGTGTTTAATTGGTTGAAATTAATTAATTTACCAGGTGGATTTGTTGCTTTTTCGAGGCAACAAAATCGCCTTTTGGGCTTAAAAATAATTTAAAATTCCCTTAATTTGTTGATATTTAATTAAATTACTTATAACTTATTGGTATTTAATTAAAATTCTCATTTATTCCAATATTTATTGAATTTTTCTGGGAATTTTTGGAGCTTTTTGAGGAATTTTTTTGAGGAATTTTTTTGAGAATTTTTTCTTTTTATCCTCTTTTGTATTGAAATCGTTTGTTTTTAAAATTTATTATTATTATTAATAGTTTTATTTATTAATGTTATTCACTTATAAATTAATATTAATTCATATTTATCAATATTTAATAATATTTAATAAATTTTAATATTATTGGATTTTTATTTAATATTTAAACTCATTTAAATTATCATTTTATATTTAACATTATTTAGATTTTTTCTTTTATATCTATAATTATTTCAAATTCTTATTTTATTTAAATTTTCAGGATTTTTTTGCTCTTTTTTTAGCTCCAAAATTCCCTTTTTCAACTTCCCCTTTTAGCTGTTAAATCCGATTGAATTTATTGAAATTAAAATTATTTCAATTTCTTTATTTAAATTTGAACTATTTAAATTTATTAAATATTTTAAAAATTTCATAAACATTAATCTAATCAAATTAAAATCCAATAAGTCATTGTTTAATAATATTTAAAGTAGAAATAAAACTTTAAAATATTTAATTTCAATTACTTGATTTTAGTAATATCTTTATATTTATATTTTTATAAATTAAAAATATATATTTATATTTATTTTTATACTTATTTAATATTAATTTAAAGTAATATTATTTTTAATAATACAAAATAATATTTAATTTTAGGGCAAAATTTTCCTTTTTATTTCCTGAAATAATTTAAATATCCTGAGATAATTTATTAATACTTAATAATTTATTTAAATATACTGAAATAATTTATAAATATTTATTAATTTATTTAATATTTAGGTTTTAATAAATTTTATTTAAGTTTTAAGCATTTTTGGTTTATTTTTTAGGCATTTCAAACATTGATTTTCAACTATAATTGAAATATTGGTTTGATTTCTGAATCTTCATTAATTTTAGCGATTTCAATTGAATTTTAAAATATTTTTCTTTTAAATTTTAAAATATTTAAATAATTTTAAAGGATTTTTTTTCATTTTAAAGTCACTTTGAGCATTTTGAATTTTTAATTTCTAAATATAATTTAAATTTTAGATTTTTTTAATTCACATTTATCAATTTTAAGAGTTTTATTTCAATTTTAAGAGATTTTTATTTGGAATTTTTAAGGCATTTTAAGACTTTTCCAACCCTTAAATTATAATAATAATTTTTATATTTGAAAGTAAATAATATTTAAAATTAATCGAAAAATTTTGAATTGAAATTTTAATTTTTTAAAATTTTTATTTATAAAAAATTTTTTTTTTTTAGAAATTTTTATTTGAATTTATTTTACAAATCATTTAACATTTTAGAATTAGAATTGCAATAACTGTAATTTAATATTACCCTAATATTGCTGAACTTATATTAATAATTTTATAATTTATTAATAAACCAATAATATAGTTAAATATTTAATAAGATTTTCAGATTGAATTTTTAAATTATAAATTTTTTTTAAAAAATCTGTATTTTTTAAATAATATTTTTAATACATAATTTAAAAATTAATATTTTTTAAATAGTAAATTTTTTATTTTTGCATAATTTTTTAATAATATTTTAAAATTATAAGTTTTTAAATTATAGATTTTAAAATTTTCTTTTTTTTTAATATTTTAAAATAAATAACTTTAAAATTATAATTTTTTAAATTACAAATTTTTTATATTTAAATTTTTAAAATAATATTTTAAGATAAATAAATTAAAAATTATTATTTTTTAAATTATAATTTTTCAGGTTTTTTAATTTAAATTTTTAGTAATATATTTAGATAAATAATTTAACAATAATTATTATTTTAATTAACATTTTAAGCCATTTTTGGCTTTTTTCAGCCATTTGAAAACCTAATTTAAATACCTAATTTAAATACCTAATTTAAATACCTAATTTAAATAAATTTAAATAAATCCCACAACCCGAATTTATTCAAATTTATGCAAATCACCTCATTAAAACCCTAATTTTTAGCCCTTTTTGGGTCAATTTCTCACCTTTTTTCCCCAAAATCACCTTTTTCACCCCAAATTTTTTCCCATTTTCCCCCCACTTTTTAAAAAAACCCAAAACTCATTTAAATTCATTTAAAATTATTCAAATTTATTCAAATTTATTCAAATTTATTCAAATTGGGGAGTTTCCAGCATGTTCTATTACCCTGAAGTGCTTCAGCGTCACACAGGATGCTTCGGCACCATCTGGTGAGGAATTTGGGGAAATTTGGGGAAATTTGGGGAAAATTTGGGGAAAATTTGGGAAATTTAGGAGAATTTGGGGAATTTTGGGGGAAATTGGGGAATTTTGGGGGAAAATTGGGGAATTTTGGATGAAATTTAGGAGAATTTTGGGGGTAAAGTTGGGGAAATTTTGGGGGAAAATTTGGGATAATTTTGGGGAAAATTTGGGAATTTTGGAAGAAATTTAGGAGAATTTTTGGGGTAAAATTTGGGATATTTTGGGGGAAAATTTGGGAATTTTGGATGAAATTTAGGAGAATTTGGGGAAAATTTGGGGATGAAATTGGGGAAATTTAGGGAAGAATTTGGGGAATTTTTGGGGTAAAATTGGGGAAATTTTGGGGGAAAATTCAGGAATTTTGGGAAAATTTTAGGAGAATTTGGGGTGAATTTTGGGATAATTTGGGGGAAAATTGGGGAATTTTGGGGGAAAATTTGGGAATTTTGGAAGAAATTTAGGAATTTTTGGGGTAAAATTTGGGATATTTTGGGGGAAAATGTGGGAATTTTGGATGAAATTTAGGAGAATTTTGGGGGAAATTTCAGGAATTTTGGGGGAAATTCGGGAATTTGGGGAAAATTTGGGAATTTTGGGAATAATTTAAGAGAATTTTGGGAAAATTTGGGGATAAAATTTTGGGAATTTTGGGATAAATTTAGGAGTATTTGGGGAATTTTGGGGAAATTTGGGGATAAAATTGGGAAAATTTGGGGATTTTGGGGGAAAATTTGGGTTAAATTTAGGACAATTTGGGGAATTTGGGGATAATTTGGGATAATTTTGGGGATAATTTGGGATAATTTTGGGGAAAATTGGGGAATTTTGGAAGAAATTTAGGAGAATTTTGGGGATAAAATTTGAGAGACATTTTGGGGGAAATTTGGAGATTTCGGGAAAACTTGGGAATTTTGGATGAAATTTAGGAGAATTTTGGGACTTTTTGGGAAATTTTGGGGGAAAATTCAGGAATTTTGGAAGAAATTTAAGAGAATTTTTGGGGGAAAATTTGGGAATGAAATTGGGGAAATTTAGGAGAATTTTGGGAATTTTTGGGGTAAAATTGGGGAAATTTTGGGGGAAAATTCAGGAATTTTGGGAAAATTTTAGGAGAATTTGGGGAATTTTGGGATAATTTGGGGGAAAATTGGGGAATTTTGGGGGAAAATTTGGGAATTTTGGAAGAAATTTAGAATTTTTGGGGTAAAATTTGGGATATTTTGGGGGAAAATGTGGGAATTTTGGATGAAATTTAGGAGAATTTTGGGGGAAATTTCAGGAATTTTGGGGGAAATTCGGGAATTTGGGGAAAATTTGGGAATTTTGGGAATAATTTAAGAGAATTTTGGGAAAATTTGGGGATAAAATTTTGGGAATTTTGGGATAAATTTAGGAGTATTTGGGGAATTTTGGGGAAATTTGGGGATAAAATTGGGAAAATTTGGGGATTTTGGGGGAAAATTTGGGTTAAATTTAGGACAATTTGGGGAATTTGGGGATAATTTGGGATAATTTTGGGGAAAATTGGGGAATTTTGGGAAAATTGGGGAATTTTGGAAGAAATTTAGGAGAATTTGGGGATAAAATTGAGAGAAATTTTGGGGGAAATTTGGAAATTTGGGGAAAAATTGGGAATTTTGGGATAAATTTAGGAGAATTTGGGGAATTTTGGGATAATTTGGGGATAAAGTTTTGGGAAATTTTGGGGGAAAATTTGGGATAATTAGGAAAATTTTGGGAATTTGGGGAAAATTTGGAGATGAAAATTTG
Source organism: Entomyzon cyanotis (assembly GCA_024500445.1). NCBI lineage: Eukaryota > Metazoa > Chordata > Aves > Passeriformes > Meliphagidae > Entomyzon > Entomyzon cyanotis. The sequence continues at coordinate 233,754 of JAKEPQ010000285.1, read as the reverse complement.
GGGGAAAATTTGGGAATTTTCAGATAAAATTGAGGGAAATTTGGGAGAAATTTTGGGAAATTTGGGGATAAAATTGGGGAAATTTTGGGAGAAAATTCCAGAATTTTGGGAAAATTTGGGAATCAATTTAGGAGAATTTTGGGATAATTTGGGGAAATTTTGGGGTTTTTTTGGGGATTTTGGGGGAATTTTTGGGGATTTTGGGGGAATTTTGGGGATTTTTTTTTATTTTGGGGATTTTTGGTGATTTTGAGTTTTCAGGTTGATTTGAGTTCATTTTGGGTGAATTTTTGGGGATTTTTGGTCATTTTGGGTCAATTTTGGGTCAATTTTGGGTCATTTTGGGTCAATATTTGGTAATTTTGTGTCATTTTGGGTAATTTTGGGTCAATTTTGGGTCATTTTGGGTCAATTTTTGCTCATTTTGGGTCAATTTTGGGTCATTTTGGGTCAATTTTTGCTCATTTTGGGTCAATTTTGGGTCATTTTGGGTCAATTTTTGCTCATTTTATATCCAATTTTGTGTCTTTTGGGTCAATTTTTGCTCCTTTTTTGTCATTTTGGGTGAATTTTGCCCCAATTTGGGTCAATTTTGGGTTATTTTGGGTCAATATTTGGTAATTTTGGATCAATTTGAGTCAATTTTGGTGAATTTGAGTTCATTTTTTGGATCAATTTTGGGTAATTTTGGGTCATTTTTTGTCAATTTTTGTGAATTTTGGGTCACTTTGGGTCATTTTGGGTCAATTTTATGTCATTTTTTGCCATTTGATTACAATTTGGGGTCATTTGGAATAAATTTTCACCATTTTGTGTCTTTTTTTGTCATTTTGTGTCAATTTTTGTCGTTTTGGGTGAATTTTGTGTCACTTTGGGAAATTTTGGTGAATTGGAGTTCATTTTTGGTCAATTTTGGGTGAATTTTGTGTGAATTTTGCATCATTTTGGGTCAATTTTGGGTCATTTTGGGTGAATTTTGAATCATTTTGGGTCAATTTTGTGTCATTTTTTGTGAATTTTGTGCATTTTGGGTCAATTTTGTGTCACTTTGGGTCAATTTGGGTCATTTTGGGTCAAATTTTTGTTCTTTTAGGTCATTTTGGAGTCAATTTGAGTTTCCTTTGTTGATTTTGGGAATTTTGGGACATTTTGGGTTAATTTTGGGGCATTTTGGGTTAATTTTGGGTCATTTTGGGTTAATTTTGGGTCATTTTGGGTCAATTTTGGGGCATTTTGGGTCAATTTTGGGGCATTTTGGGTTAATTTTGGGTCATTTTGGGTCAATTTTGGGGCATTTTGGGTCAATTTTGGGGCATTTTGGGTCAATTTTTGCTCCTTTCATATCGAATTTTGTGTCTTTTGGGTCAATTTTTGCTCCTTTTTTGTCATTTTGGGTGAATTTTGCCCCAATTTGGGTCAATTTTGGGTTATTTTGGGTCATTTGGGGTCAATTTTGGTGAATTTGAGTTCATTTTTTGATCAATTTTGGGTAATTTTGGGTCCTTTTTTGTCAATTTTGGTCAACTTTGGGTCATTTTGGGTCAATTTTATGTCATTTCTGCCATTTGATTTCAATTTGGGGACATTTGGAATAAATTTTCGCCCATTTTGGGTCAATTTTTGTGTAATTTTTTGTCATTTTGGGTGAATTTTGTGTCACTTTGGGAAATTTTGGTGCATTGGAGTTCATTTTGGGTCAATTTTGTGTCTTTTTTTGTGCATTTTGTGCATTTTGGGTCATTTTTTGTCAATTTTGTGCATTTTGGGTCATTTCAGGTTAATTTTGTGTCACTTTGGGTCAATTTTTGGTAATTTTGTGTCATTTTGGGTCAATTTTGTGTCACTTTGGATGAATTTTGGGTCACTTTGGGTCAATTTTGGGGCATTTTGGGTCAATTTTGAGTCATTTTGGGTCAATTTTGGGTCATTTTGGGTCAATTTTTGCTCCTTTTTTGTCATTTTGGGTGAATTTTGCCCCAATTTGGGTCAATTTTGGGTTATTTTGGGTCAATTTTGGGTATTTTGGGTCATTTTGAGTCAATTTTGGTGAATTTGAGTTCATTTTTTGATCAATTTTGGGTAATTTTGGGTCATTTTTTGATCATTTTTTGTCAATTTGGGTCAATTTTGGTCATTTTTGGGTCATTTTGGGTCAATTTTGGGTTATTTTGGGTCATTTTTGGGTCAATTTTTGCTCATTTTATATCCAATTTTGTGTCTTTTAGGTCAATTTTTGCTCCTTTTTTGTCATTTTGGGTGAATTTTGCCCCAATTTGGGTCAATTTTGGGTTATTTTGGGTCAATTTTGGGTATTTTTGGTCACTTTGGGTCAACATTTGGTCATTTTGGGTCAATTTTGGGTCATTTTGGATCAATTTGAGTCAATTTGGGTGAATTTGAGTGAATTTTTTTGTCAATTTTGGGTCATTTTGGGCGAATTTTGCTTCATTTTGGGTCAATTTTAGCTCATTTTGGGTGAATTTTGGGTCATTTTTGGCAGATTTTTGGTTATTTCAGGTTATTTTTTGCAAACTTGGTGTCATTTTGAGAACTTTTTTTCCAACTTCTGTTCATTTCATGCAGATTTTTGGTGAATTTTGTGTTATTTCAGGTTATTCTTTTTAAATTTTGGGTCATTTTGGGATATTTCTTTAAGTTTTTGGTTCATTTCATGGGGATTTGGGTGAAATTTGGGTCATTTTAGTCACATTTTGGGTTATTTTGGGTCATTTTAATCACATTTTGGGACATTTTATTGATTTTTTGGGTCATTTTGGATAATTTTAATCACATTTTGGGTCATTTTGGGTCATTTTAGGTCATTTTATTGACATTTTGGGTGATTTTGGGTCATTTTACTCACATTTTGGGTCATTTTAGTCACATTTAGGGACATTTTAGTCACATTTTGGGTCATTTTAATCACATTTTGGGTCATTTTGGGTCATTTTAGTCACATTTTGGATGACTTTTGGGTCATTTTAGTCACATTTTGGGTCATTTTATTGATTTTTTGGGTCATTTTGGATAATTTTAATCACATTTTGGGTCATTTTAATCACATTTTGGGACATTTTAGTCACATTTTGGGTCATTTTAGTCACATTTTGGGTCATTTTATTCCCATTTTAGGTCATTTTTGGGTGGATTTTGGGTGAATTTCAACTGATTTTGAGTCATTTTGGTCAAATTTTCTGTCATTTTGGTTGGTTTTTTTTCAAATTTTGGGTGGTTTTGAGGTTTTTTTTTAAATTTTTCATCATTTTGGGTGATTTTATTCAACTTTCAGTTCATTTCATGCAGATTTTGGGTGAATTTTGGGTCATTTTGGGTCATTTTTGGCAGATTTTGTGTCAATCTGTGGATTTTGTGTCTTTTTGGGGTTTTTTGGCAATTTTTGGGTCATTTTGGTTAATTTTGTTCAAATTTCTGTTCATTTCATGCAGATTTTGAGTGAATTTTGTGAAATTTTGAGTTATTTTTTCAAACTTTGTGTCATTTTCAGGCTTTTTTTTCAAATTTTGTGTCATTTTGGTTCATTTTTTTCCAATTTCTGTTCATTTCATGCTGATTTTGGGTGAATTTTGGGTCATTTTAGGTGATTTTTTTTGAATTTTGGGTCATTTTGAGTGATTTTTTTTCAAATTTTGATTCATTTTAGGTGATTTTTTTCCAATTTCTGTTCATTTCATGCAGATTTTGGGTGAATTTTGGGTCATTTTGAATTTTTTTTTCAAATTTTGTGTCATTTTAGGTGATTCTTTTCAAACTTTGTGTCATTTTGGATTATTTTTTTCAAATTTTGGGTCATTTTTGGTGATTTTTTCCAAACTTTGTGTTATTTTGGGTTATTTTTTTCAAATTTCTGTTCATTTTCAGCGATTTGGGGTGAATTTTGGGTCATTTTAGGTGATTTTTTTCAAATTTTGTGTCATTTTGGTTAATTTTTTTCCAATTTCTGTTCATTTCCAGCAGATTTTGGGTGAATTTTGGGTCATTTTAGTTGATTTTTTTTGAATTTTAGGTCATTTTGAGTGATTTTTTTTCAAATTTTGATTCATTTTAGGTTATTTTTGCAAATTTTGTGTCATTTTGGTTAATTTTTTTCCAATTTCTGTTCATTTCATGCGATTTTGGGTAATTTTGTATTTTATTTTTTTTCAATTTTTTCTTTTTTTTTTCAAACTTTGTCTTTTGTTTTTTTTTCATTTTTTTTTTTTTTTCCCTGTTTTTTCTCTCTTTCCTTTTTTTTTCTTCTTTTTTTCCTTTCTTCTTTCCCTTTTTGTTGTTTTTTGATTTTAGGTCTTTTGAGTGATTTTTTTCAAATTTTGATTCATTTTAGGTTATTTTTGCAAATTTTGTGTCATTTTGGTTAATTTTTTTCCAATTTCTGTTCATTTCATGCAGATTTTGGGTGAATTTTGGGTCATTTTGATTTTTTTTTCAAATTTTGTGTCACTTTAGGTGATTCTTTTCAAACTTTGTGTCATTTTGGATTATTTTTTTCAAATTTTGGGTCGTTTTAGGTGATTTTTTCCAAACTTTGTGTTATTTTGGGTTATTTTTTTCAAATTTCTGTTCATTTTCAGCGATTTGGGGTGAATTTTGGGTCATTTTAGGTGATTTTTTTCAAATTTTGTGTCATTTTGGTTAATTTTTTTCCAATTTCTGTTCATTTCATGCAGATTTTGGGTGAATTTTGGGTAATTTTAGGTTTTTTTTGGATTTTGTGTCATTTTAGGTGATTCTTTTCAAATTTTGGGTCATTTTGTGTTATTTTTTTCAAAAATTGGGTCATTTTAGGTTATTTTTTTCAGATTTTGGTTCATTTTCAGCAGCTTTGGGATGAATTTTGGGTCATTTTGGGTTATTTTTTCCAACTTTGAGTCATTTTGGTTTATTTTTTTCAATCTTTGTGTCATTTTGGTTAATTTTTTTCCGATTTCAGTTCATTTCCAGCAGATTTGGGTGAATTTTGGTTAATATTTTGATTTTTCCAGGTTGGCAGCCACAGCTCAATCTCGCCTGCTGCGCAGAGAATATCTGGGAGTTGATGTGCCTTGGACTTGGTGAGCAACAGAAACCCCAAAAAACACCAAAATCACCCCAAAAAATGAAAATTCACCTCAAGAAACCCCAAAAACATGACAATTCACCCCAAAAAAATGAAAATTCACCCCAAAAAACCCAAAAAACTGAAAATTTACCCCAAAAAACTGAAAATTCACCCCAAAAAACCCCAAAATCACCCCAAAAAACCCCAAAAAACCCCAAAAAAACCCCAAAATCACCCCAAAAACTGAAAATTCACCCCAAAAAACTGAAAATTCACCCCAGAAAACCCCAAAAAACTGAAAATTTACCCCAAAAAACTGAAAATTCACCCCAAAAACCTGAAAATTCACCCCAAAAAACCAAAAATTCACCCCAAAAAAATGAAAATTCACCCCAAAAACCTGAAAATTTACCCCAAAAAACCGAAAATTCACCCCAAAAAAATGAAAATTTACCCCAAAAAACCTGAAAATTCGCCCAAAAAACCCCAAAATCACCCCAAAAAACTGAAAATTCACCCCCAAAAACCCCAAATTCACCCATAAAACCTGAAGATTTATCCCCAAAAAACCCTAAACGTGAAAATTCACCCCAAAAACCTGAAAATTCACCCCAGAAAACCGAAAATTCACCCCAGAAAATTGAAAATTTACCCCAAAAATCCAAAAATTCACCCCAAAAAACTGAGAATTCACCCCAAAAACCTGAAAATTCACCCCAGAAACCTGAAAATGCACCTCAAGAAACCCCAAAACCATGAAAATTCACCCCAAAAAACCAAAAATTCACCCCAAAAAAATGAAAATTCACCCCAAAAAAAAGAAAATTCACCTCAAGAAACCCCAAAAAACACCAAAATCACCCCAAAAAATGAAAATTCACCTCAAGAAACCCCAAAAAACACCAAAATCACCCCAAAAAATGAAAATTCACCTCAAGAAACCCCAAAAACCTGAAAATTCACCCCAAAAAACCCCAAAAAACTGAAAATTTACCCCAAAAAACTGAAAATTCACCCCAAAAAACCCCAAAAACATGAAAATTCACCCCAAAAAAAAGAAAACCTCAAGAAACCCCAAAAACCACCAAAATCACCCCAAAAAAATGAAAATTCACCCCAGAAAAATGAAAATTCACCCCAGAAAACCGAAAATTCACCCCAAAACCATGACAATTCACCCCAAGAAACCCCATTTCACCCAAAAAAATCCTTAAACTTGAAAATTCACCCCAAAAAACCCCAAAAACTTACAGAAAAACACCAAAAATTGCGCCAAAAATCGCATCAAAAACCCCCAAAATCGCCCCAAAACCACCTCAAAAATGCCAAAAATCACCCCCAAAATTGCCCCAAAAATTGATCCAAAAATCGACCCAAAACCCCCAAAAATCACCTCGAAAACCCCAAAAAATTGCCTCAAAAATCGCCTCAAAATCCGCAAAAATCGCCTCGAAAATGCCAAAAATTGACCCAAAAATCGCTTCCAAATCCCCAAAAATCACCCCAAAATCGCTTCAGACTTAACCAGAAATACCCAAAATCCCTCAAAAATCCCAAAAAACCCCAAGTTTCCCTCAGAAAACCCAAAAAACCCCCAAAATTTCCTGAAAAATGTGCCAAAATTGTCTAAATTCTCCTCAAAAAACCTACCAAAATGGCGGCAGAGTTGGCTGAGGAGAAACAAAAACCCCAAAATTCACCCCAAAAACCCCCAAAAATCATCTCAGAATGACCCAGAAAGCCCAGATCCCTCAGAAAACCCCAAATTCCCCTCAGAAAACCCCAAAACCTCAAGATTTCCCTCAGAAAACCCCTCAGAAAAACTACCAAAATGGCTGATGAGTTGGCTGAGGACAAACCAAAAACCCAAAAATTCGGCCCAAAAACCCCAAAAATCACCCCAAAACACCCAGAACACCCTCAAACTGAACTGGAATCCCCAAATTCCCCTCAGAAAACCCAAAAAAACCCCAAATTCCCCTCAGAAAACCCAAGAAACCCCAAATTCCCCTGAAAAAAACCACCAAAATGGCGGGCGAGTTGGCTGAGGAGAAACCCAAAAACCCCAAAATTCACCCCAAAAACTCCAAAAATCATCCCAAAGCCACCTGAAATTGAACTGAAAACCCCAAATTTCTCAGAAAACCCCAAATTCCCCTCAGAAAACCCCAAAAAAACCCCAAAATTCCCCTCAAAAAAAAACCCAAAATGGCAGCCGAATCAGCAGTCCCAGGTTGGCTGAGGAGAAACCCAATAACCCCAAAAATCACCCCAAAAACCCCAAAAACTACCCTAAATTGAACCGGAATTCCCAAATCCCTCAGAAAAACCGCAAATTCCCCTCAGAAAACCCAAAAAACCCCAAATTCCCCTCAAGAAAATCCAAAAAACCCCAAATTCCCCTCAAAAAAACCACCAAAATGGCAGCCGAGTTGGCTGAGGAGAAACCCAAAAACCCCAAAATTCACCCCAAAAACTCCAAAACTCCTCCCAAAGCCACCTAAAATTGAACTGAAAACCCCAAATTTCTCAGAAAACCCCAAATTCCCCTCAGAAAACCAAAAAACCCCAAAATTCCCCTCAAAAAAACCACCAAAATGGTGGCCAAACCGCCACTTCGATTTCGATGAGGAGAACCTCAAAACCCCAAAATTCGCCCCAAAAATCGACCCAAAACCCCCAAAATCACCCAAAATTGAATCAAAATCGCCAAATTCCCTCAGAGAACCCCAAATTCCCCTCAGAAAACCCAAAACCCCCTAAATTCCCCTCAAAAAACCACCAAAATGGCAGCCGACTTGGCTGAGGAGAAACGAAAACCACAAAATTCACCCCAAAAACCCCAAAAATCATCTCAGAATGACCCAGAAAGCCCAAATTCCTCAGAAAACCCCAAATTCCCCTCTGAAAACCCCAAATTCCCCTCAGAAAACCCCAAAAACTCAAAATTTCCCTCAGAAAAACTACCAAAATGGCTGATGAGTTGGCTGAGGAGAAACCCAAAACTCCCAAAATTCGGCCCAAAAACCCCAAAAATCACCCCAAAACCCCCCAAAATTGTCTCAAAAACACCCAGAACACCCTCAAACTGAACTGGAATCCCCAAATTCCCCTCAGAAAACCTAAATTCCCCTCAGAAAACCCAAAAGAACCCAAAATTCCCCTCAAAAAAACCACCAAAATGGCTGTTGAGTTGGCTGAGGAGAAACAAAAACCCCAAAAATCGCCTCCAAAAACCCCAAAAATCGCCTGAAAAACACCCAAAACAACCTGAAATCAAACCAGAAACCCCAAATTCCTCAATTAAACCCCAAATTCCCCTCAGTAAACCCCAAAAAAACCCGAATTCCCCTCAAAAAAACGACCAAAATGGAGGCCCACTTGGCTGAGGAGAAACCCAAAAACCCCAAAATTCACCCCAAAAACTCCAAAAATCATCCCAAAGCCACCTAAAATTGAACTGAAAACCCCAAATTCCTCAATAAAACCCCAAATTCCCCTCAGAAAACCCGAAAAACCCCAAAATTCCCCTCAAAAAAACTACCAAAACGGCAGCCGAGTTAGCTGAGGAGAAACAAAAACCCCAAAATTCACCCCAAAACCATCAAAAATCTCCTCAAAATCCCCCCAAAACAACCTAAATTGAACCAGAACCCCCAAATTCCTCAAAAAAAATCCCAAATTCCCCTCAGAAAACCCAAAAAACCCCAAATTCCCCTCAAAAGCTACCAAAATGGCAGCCGAGTTGGCTGAGGAGAAACCCAAAACCCCCAAAATTCACTCCAAAAACTCCAAAAATCATCCCAAAGCCACCTGAAATTAAACTGAAAACCCCAAATTCGTCAAAAACGCCCAAATTACCCTCAGAAAACCCCAAAAAACCCCAAAATTCCCCTCAGAAAACCCAAAACACCCCAAATTCCCCTCAAAAATCCCAATTCCAGATTGGCTGAGGGAGAACCCAAAAACCCCAAAATTCCCCCCAAAATCACCTTAAAAACCCCCAAAATTACCCTAAATTGCGCTGAAAACCCCAAACTCCTCAAAAAAATCCCCAAATTCCCCTCAGAAAACCCCAAAAAACCCCAAAATTCCCCTCAGAAAACCAAAAAAAACCCAAAATTCCTCTCAAAATCTACCAAAATGGCTGCCAAGTTGGCTGAGGAGAAACCCAAAATCCCCAAAATTCACCCCAAAAACTCCAAAAATCATCCCAAAGCCACCTAAAATTGAACTGAAAACCCCAAATTCCTCAAAAAAACCCCAAATTCCCCTCAGAAAACCCCAAAACCCCCAAAATTCACCTCAAAAAAACTACCAAAATGGTGGCCAAACCGCCACTTCGATTTCGATGAGGAGAACCTCAAAACCCCAAAATTCGCCCCAAAAATCGACCCAAAAACCCCAAAATCACCCAAAATTGAATCAAAAACCCCAAATTCCCTCAGAAAACCCCAAAATTCCCCTCAGAAAACCCCAAAGAAACCCAAAATTCCCCTCAAAAAACTACCAAAATGGTTGCCAAGTTGGCTGAGGAGAAATCAAAATCCCCAAAATTCACCCAAAAAACCCCAAAAATCGCCTCAAAAATCATCTCAAAAACCCCAAAAATCACCATAAATTGAACTGGAAACCCCAAATTCCTCCATAAAACCCCGAATTCCTCAGTAAAATCCCAAATTCCCCTCGGAAAACCCAAAAACCCCCAAAATTTGCCTCGAAAAAAATACCAAAATGGCGGCCGAGTTAGCTGAGGATAAAACCCAAAAACCCCAAAATTCACCCCAAAATACCCCAAAAATCGCCTCAAAAACACCCAAAACAACCTCAAACTGAACTGGAATCCCCAAATTGCCCTCAGAAAACCCCAAAAACCCTTAAATTCCCCTCAGAAAACCCAAAGAACCCAAAATTCCCCTCCAAAAAAACCACCAAAATGGCTGTTGAGTTGGCTGAGGAGAAACCCAAAAACCCCAAAAATCACCCCGGAACCCTCAAAAATCTCCTAAAAATCCCCCCAAAACAACCTGAAATCAAACCAGAAACCCCAAATTCCTCAATTAAACCCCAAATTCCCCTCAGAAAACCCAAAAAACCCCGAATTCCCCTCAAAAAAACTACCAAAATGGTTGCCAAGTTGGCTGAGGAGAAACAAAAACCCCAAAATTCACTCCAAAAACTCCAAAAATCATCCCAAAGCCACCTGAAATTGAACTGAAAACCCCAAATTCGTCAAAAACGCCCAAATTACCCTCAGAAAACCCCAAAACCCCCCAAAATTCCCCTCAAAAAAACCACCAAAATGGCAGTTGAGTTGGCTGAGGAGAAACCCAAAAACCCCAAAAATCACCCCAGAACCCTCAAAAATCTCCTAAAAATCCCCCCAAAACAACCTGAAATCAAACCAGAAACCCCAAATTCCTCAATTAAACCCCAAATTCCCCTCAGAAAACCCAAAAAACCCCGAATTCCCCTCAAAAAAACGACCAAAATGGAGGCCCACTTGGCTGAGGAGAAACCCAAAAACCCCAAAATTCACCCCAAAAACTCCAAAAATCATCCCAAAACCACCGAAAATTGAACTGAAACCCCCAAATTCCTCAAAAAAAACCCCAAATTCCCCTCAGAAAACCCAAAAAACCCCCAAAATTCCCCTCAAAAAAACCACCAAAATGGCAGTTGAGTTGGCTGAGGAGAAACAAAAACCCCAAAAATCGCCTCAAAAAACCCCAAAAATGGCCTCAAAAAACCCCAAAAATCACCCAAAATTGAACCAGAAACCTTAAAATCTCCAAAAAACCCCAAATTTCCCTCAGAAAACCCCAAATTCCCCACAGAAAACCCCAAAATCCCCTCAAATTCCCCTGAGCAAAACTCCCCAAACGGCTGCCTAACCTCCTTCTCCCGGTTCTTCTGGCCCCGCCCAGCTCTGCCGTCTCCTCGTTCGTGATTGGCCGCGGCGGCTGGCAGGCCCCGCCCCCTCCGGCCGGAGCTCCGCCCCCGCGCTGCTCGCTCTATCTCGGCGCGCTGCTCCAGCTCGGTCTCGCGAGAGTTTACAGACGGCAGTGCAGCCTGCTGCTCGGTGGGCGGGGCTATGCTAATGAGCGCGGTGGGCGGGGTTTGGGGGTGAGGGGCGGGGCTATGCTAACGAGGGGGCGGGGTTATGCTAATGAGGGGGTTTTAAGGGGTTTTTGGGGGGAATTTGGGGTTTTTGGGGTTTTTCGGGTGGATTTTTGTGATTCTTGGGGTTTTTTGGGAAGAATTCTGGTGACTTTTGAGGTTTTTTGGGGAAATTTTGGGGTTTTATTTGGGGATTTTAGTGATTTTGGGTGATTTTTGGGTCGATTTTTGGGTTTTTTTGGGATTTCTAGGTGGATTTTTGGGGTTTTTTAGGGAATTTTGGGGAATTTTTGGGAATTTTTTGGGGTTTGGGGATTTTTGAGGTTGGGAAGAGAAATTTTGGGGATTTTTTTGGTTTCTAAGTGGATTTTTAGGTGAATTTTTTGGGGTTTTTTGCAGATTTTTGACGATTTTTGGGAGATTTTGGCATTTTTTGGGTATTTTGGGTTAATTTTTCTGATTTTTGGGGTTTTTTTGGGAAGAATTTTGGGAATTTTTCAGGTGATTTTGGAGTTTTTTTGGGTAAATTTTGGGGTTTTTTGGGTAAATTTTGGGGTTTTGTGGGTTTTGCTGCTCGGTGGGCGTGGCTATGCTAATGAGGGGCGTGGTTATGCTAATGAGGGGCGGGGCTATGCTAATGAGGTTTTTTAAGGGGATTTTTTTTTTTTGTTTTTTTGGGATTTTGAGTGGATTTTGGGGGTTTTTGGGGTTTTGGGATGTTTTGGCTCCGGAGGGGAAATTTTGGGGCAATTTGGGGAATTTTTGGGTTTTCAAAAGGTGGATTTTGGATTTTTTTCTGGCGGATTTTGGAGGTTTTTTGGGGTTTTTTGGGGGATTTTGGGGTTTTTTGGGGATTTTAGGGTTTTTTTGTTTTGGATTTTGGGTTTTTTGGTGATTTTTGGGGTTTTTTCAGTGGATTTTGGGGCAATTTGGGGATTTTAGGGTTTTTTTGTTTTGGATTTTGGGTTTTTTGGGTGATTTTTGGGGTTTTTTCAGTGGATTTTGGGGTTTTTTGGGGATTTTTGGGGTTTTTTCAGTGGATTTTTGGTTTTTTTGGGGATTTTAGGGTTTTTTGTTTTTTCAGTGGATTTTGGGGTTTTTTGGTGATTTTTGGGGTTTTTTCAGTGGATTTTGGGGTTTTTTGGGGATTTTAGGGTTTTTTTGTTTTGGATTTTGGTTTTTTTTGGTGATTTTTGGGGTTTTTTCAGTGGATTTTGGGTTTTTTTGGGGATTTTAGGGTTTTTTGTTTTTTCAGTGGATTTTGGGGTTTTGGGGTGATTTTTGGGTTTTTTTCAGTGGATTTTGGGGTTATTTTGGGGATTTTAGGTTTTTTTTGTTTTGGATTTTGGAGGTTTTTGGGGGATTTTTGGGTTTTTTTCAGTGGATTTTGGGTTTTTTTGGGGATTTTAGGGTTTTTTTGTTTTTTCAGTGGATTTTGGGGTTTTTTTGGGGGATTTTAGGGTTTTTTTGTTTTGGATTTTGGGTTTTTTTGGTCATTTTTGGGGTTTTTTCGGGGATTTTGGGGTTTTTTGGGGATTTTGGGGTTTTTTTGTTTTTTCAGTGGATTTTGAGGTTTTTTGGTGATTTTTGGGGTTTTTTCAGTGGATTTTGGGGTTTTTTGGGGATTTTAGGGTTTTTTTGTTTTGGATTTTGGTTTTTTTTGGTGATTTTTGGGGTTTTTTCAGTGGATTTTGGGTTTTTTTGGTGATTTTTGGGGTTTTTTCGGGGGATTTTGGGGTTTTTTGGGGATTTTTTGGTGCATTTTGAGGTTTGTTGGGTGAATTTGGGTTTTTTGGGGAAATTTTGGGGATTTTTGAGGTTTAAAATGAAAATTTTAGGGGAATTTTTGGGAAATTTTGGGGTTTGAAAGGCGAATTTTGGGGGATTTTGGGGGAATTTGAGGGATTTTGGGGTTTTTGGGATTTCTGGGTGGATTTTTTTGGTTTTTGGGTGGATTTGGGAGTTTTTTTGGGGAATTTTTGGGAATTTTTGGGATTTTAAAGGGATTTTTGAGGTTTTTTTAGGGGAATCTTGGTGATTTTTGGGATTTTTTTGGGTGGATTTTGGGATTTTTTTGGGGTTTTTTGGTGGATTTGGGTGATTTTTGGGATTTTTGGGTTTTTTTTGTTTTTAGGTGGATTTTGGGTGATTTTGGGGAGTTTTTGCGTGATTTTGGGGAATTTTTGGGGATTTTTGGGAGTTTTTTGGGTAGAATTTTGGGATTTTGGGGGTTTTGGGTGGATTTTTGGGATTTTTGGAGTTTTTTTGGGTAGAATTTTGGGGTTTTGGGGATGTTTGGGGTCTGCAAAGGAAATTTTGGGATTTTTTTGGGAATTTGGTGTTTTCTGGGGACAATTTGGGGTTTTGTTGGGGGAATTCTGGGGTTTTTGGGGATTTTGGGGGTTTGGAAGAGAAAATTTGGGGAATTTTGGGTGGTTTTGGGGATTTTTTGGGGAATTTTGGGGGAATTTGGGTTTTTTTCAGGGAATTTTGGGTCATTTTGGGGGAATTTGGGATTTTTTGGGGAGATTTTGGGATGTTTGGGATCTGGAAGGGAAATTTGGGGCAATTTTGGGTTTTAAGGAGATTTTGGGGAGATTTGGCTGAATTTTGGGGGAAATTTGGGGATTTCTTGGAGCTTTTTGAGGGAAATTTTGGGAGATTTGGGAGATTTTGGATTTTTTTGGTGAATTTTGGGTTTTTTTGAGGATTTGGGGTTTTTTAAGGGGAATTTTGGGGGAATTTTGGGGGATTTGAGGATTTTCGGGGCTTCGAAGGGAATTTTTGGGCTTTTGGAGGAAAAATTTGGTTTTTTTGGGGGGAATTTGGGGGAATTTTGGGGTTTTTCAGGACATTTTGGGGTTTTTTGGGATTAATTTTTTAGTAATTTTGGGTTAATTTTAGGGCATTTTGGGGTAATTTTTGGGTTTTTTCAGCAAAAATTACTATTTTTAATCCATTTTTGGGTCATTTTTTCCCATTTTTGGGTCATTTTTTGCTCTTTTTTTTCGGGGTTTTCACCATTTTTAGACATTTTTGGGTCTCCGGATTCATTTTTGGGGATTTTTGGGTGAAATTTTGGGGATTTTTGGGTCTTTTTTTGGGTTTTTTCCAGAGGAAACTTCGATGATTTTGGAGCGATTGCACCGAGCACAGCGCCCCCTGGTGGTCATCGACCTCAGCCCTCCAAAGAGGTAAAAAATCCCAAATTTACCCCAAAATTTACCCCAAAATTGGCCAAAAATTGACCAAAAATTGGTCAAAAATTTATCCCAAAAGTGACCAAAGATTGGCAAAAAATTGGATGAAAATTGATGAAAAATTGGGAAAAAATTGATGAAAAATTGGGGAAAATTGATGAAAAATTGGGAAAAATTGACCAAAAAATTGATGAAAAATTGACCTAAAATTGACCCAAAATTGACCCAAAATTGACCTAAAATTGACCCAAAATTGGACAAAAAATTGACCAAAAATTGACTCAAAATGGAGCCAAAATTTACCCAAAATTCACCCAAAATTGGCCAAAAATTTATCCCAAATTTATCCCAAAAGTGACCAAAAATTGGCAAAAAAATTGGATGAAAATTGAAGAAAAATTGGGAAAAAATTGATGAAAAATTGGGAAAAAATTGATGTAAAATTGGGAAAAAATTGATGAAAAATTGACCAAAAATTTGTCCAAAATTGACCTAAAATTGATCAAAAATTGAACTAAAATTGGATCCAAAATTGACCCAAAATTGGGCAAAAATTGACCAAAAATTGACACAAACTCCTAAAAAATTTGGGCAAAAATTGACCCAAAATGGAGCCAAAATTTACCCAAAATTCACCCAAAATTGGCCAAAAATTCATCCAGAATTTATCCCAAAATTGGCCAAAAATTGCCAAAAAAATTGGATGAAAATTGATGAAAAATTGGGAAAAATTGATGAAAAATTGGGAAAAAATTGATGAAAAATTGGGAAAAATTTGATTAAAAATTGGGAAAAAATTGACCTAAAATTGACCTAAAATTGTACAAAAATTGAACTAAAATTGACCCAAAATTGGCCAAAAATTGACCCAAAATTGACCAAAAATTGACACAAAATCCACAAAAATTTGGGCAAAATTTATCCCAAAATGGAGCCAAAATTGACCCAAAATTCATCCCAAACTTTACCCAAAATTGGCCAAAAATTCATCCAGAATTTATCCCGAAAGTGACCAAAAATTGGCAAAAAATTGGATGAAAATTGATGAAAAATTGGGAAAAAATTGATGAAAAATTGGGAAAAATTGGGAAAAAATTGATAAAAAATTGGCAGAAAATTGATGAAAAATTGGAAAAAATTCACCCAAAATTGACCCAAAATTGGGCAAAAATTGACCCAAAATTGGACAAAAAATTGGGCAAAAATTGACCCAAAATGGAGCCAAAATTTATCCCAAAATTTACCCCAAATTGGTCAAAAATTCATCCAGAATTTATCCCAAAAGTGACCAAAAATTGCCAAAAAATTGGATGAAAATTGATGAAAAATTGGGGAAAATTGATGAAAAATTGACCTAAAATTGATCAAAAATTGACCTAAAATTTGTCCAAAATTGACCCAAAATTGATAAAAAATTGAACTAAACTTGGATCCAAAATTGACCCAAAATTTGGGCAAAAATTGACTCAAAATCCACAAAAAATTGGGCAAAAATTGACTCAAAATGAGCCAAAATTGACCCAAAATTCATCCCAAAATTTACCCAAAATTGGCCAAAAATTCATCCAGAATTTATCCCAAAATTGGCCAAAAAATGGCAAAAAAATTGGGAAAAATTGATGAAAAATTGGGGAAAATTCATGAAAAATTGGGAAAAAATGGATGAAAAATTGGGAAAAATTTGATTAAAAATTGGGAAAAAATTGATCTAAAATTCACCCAAAATTGTACAAAAATGGAGCTAAAATTGACCCAAAATTGGGCAAAAATTGACTCAAAATTGACCCAAAATTGACACAAAATCCACAAAAATTTGGGCAAAAATTGACCCAAAATGACCCAAAATTTATCCCAAAATTCACCCCAAAATTCACCCAAAATTGGCCAAAAATTCATCCAGAATTTATCCCAAATTTATCCCAAAAGTGACCAAAAATGGCAAAAAATTGGATGAAAATTGATGAAAAATTGGGAAAAATTGATGAAAAATTATTAAAAATTGACCTAAAATTGGTCTAAAATTGACCCAAAATTGACCCCAAATTGATGCAAAATTCACCCAAAATTCACCCAAATTGTACAAAAAATGGAGCTAAAATTGACCTAAAATTGATCAAAAATTTACCAAAATTGTCCCAAATTTCCCCCAATATTCCCAAAATTCCCAAATTTCCCCCAAATAATCCCAGTTTTCCCCAACTTTCCCCCTAAATTCTCATTTTTGCTCCCCAAAATCCCCAAGTTTTCCCAAAATTGTCCCAAATTTCTCCAAATTTCCCCAAAATTTCCCCCAAATTCCCAAATTTACCCAAGAATTCCCCAAATTTTCCCAAAAATCCCAATTTTTCCCATTTTTCCTTCCCAAAATCCCACATTTTCCCCTCAAATTCCCATTTTTTCCCTCCAACACCCCAAATATTCCCCAAATTCCCTGAAATTTCCCAAAAATCCCCAAATTTTCCAAAAATCTCCAAAATTTATCCTGAATTTTCCCTAAATTTCCCAAAATTTCCTCCAAATTTTCCCAAAATTTCCATTTCCCCAAATTTCTCCTTATTTCCCCCAAATTGTTCCTAAATTTCCTCAAAATTTCCCAAATTTCCTCAAATTTCCCTAAAATCCCCAAATTTTCTTCAAATCTCAAATTTCCCCAAAATTTCCCAAAATTTCCCCAAATATTCCCAAAATCTTCCCAAATTCCCCAAAATTCCTGGTTTTTCCTCATATTTTCCCCAAATTTTTCCAAATTTCCCAAAATTTCCCCAAACTGCCCAAAAATTGTCCCAAAATTTCTCCAAAATTTCCCCAAATTTTGCCAAAATTAGTCCAAAAATTCCCAAAAAATTCCCCAAAATCCCCAAATTATCCCCAAAAATCCCTGAAATTCCCCCAAAATTTCCCCAAATTCCCCCAAAAATTCCCCAAAATCCCCAAATTTTCCCAACTTTTCCCCAAAATCCCCAAATTTTCCCAAATTTCTGAAAAAATTCCCCAAAATTGTCCCAAAATTTCCTCAAATTTGCCCAAAATTTCCCCAAAAATTCCCCAAATTTCCCCAAATTTGCCCAAACTCCCCAAAATTCCCCAAAATTCCCAAATTATCCCCAAAAATCCCTGAAATTTCCCCAAAATTTCCCAAAAATTCCCCAAAAATTCCCTGAAATCCCCAAATTTTCCCTCCCAAATTCCCCAAAATTTCCCCAAATTTCTCCAAAAATTCCCCAAATTTCCCCAAAAAATTTCCCCAAAAATTCCCCAAAAATTCCCCAAAATTTCCCCAAAAATTCCCCAAAATTCCCCAAAAACTCCCCAAATTTTCACAAAATGTTCCCAAAATTCTCCAAAACCCCAAATTTCCCCAAATTTCTCTAAAAATTCCTCAAAAATCCCCAAATTATCCCCAAAAATCTGTGAAAATTCCCCCAAAATTCCCCAAATTTCCCCAAAAATCCCCGAAATTTCCCCAAATTTCCCCAAAATTCCCCAAAATTTCCCCAAAATTCCCCAAATTATCCCCAAAATTCCCCAAATCTCCCCAAAGTTCCCCAAAATCCCCAAATTATCCCCAAAAATCCCTGAAATTTCCCCAAATTTCCCCAAAATTTCCCCCAAAATTCCCCGAAAATTCCCCAAATTTTCACAAAATCTTCCCAAATTCCCCAAAAGTTCCCAAAATGTCCCCAAAAATTCCCCAAAATTGTCCCAAATTTCCTCAAATTTCCCCAAAATTTCCCCAAAATTTCCCCCAAATTTCCCCAAACTCCCCAAAATCCCCCAAATTCCCCAAAATTCCCATTTTTCCCCATTTCCAGGCCCCAGCTGCTGTCAGACTGCAGAGCTCTGATGGAAGAATTCCATTTTGCTCCTGAGCCTTTCTTTGGCCTGATGGAAATCCAGGAACCTCAGGTGACCAAAAATCCCAATTTTCATCCCAAAATTCCCAAATCCCCAACATTGCCTCCTTTTCCTGACATTTTCCCGAAATTTCCCAAAATTTTCTGCAATTTTTCACCTTTTTTTGCCTTTTTTGCCTTTTTTTGCCATTTTTTTTGCCATTTTTTCTCCATTTTTTCTCCATTTTTTCCCCAATTTTTCTCCATTTTTTCTCCATTTTCCCCTCATTTTCCCCATTTTTTCCTCTTTTTTTCTCAATTTTTCTCCATTTTTCCCCAATATTTCACCCATTTTTTCTCCTTTTTTCCCCATTTTTCCTCAATTTTTCCTCCATTTTTTCTCCATTTTTTCTCCAATTTTTGTCCATTTTTTCCTCATTTTTCCCCTTTTTTTCCCCATTGTTTCTCCATTTTTTCTCCATATTTTTTCTCCATTTTCCCCCCAATTTTCCCCATTTTTCAACCAATTTTCACCAATTTTTTCTTTTTTTTGTAGTTTTTCTCCATTTTTCCCCATTTTTTCCCCATTTTTCTCCATTTTTCCCCATTTTTTCCCCATTGTTCCCATTTTTCCCATTTTTCCCATTGTTTTCCATTTTTCCCCATTTTCCCCCATTTTTCCCCATTTTTTCTCCATTTTTCCCCATTTTCCCCCAAAGCTTCTCTCATCTTTCTTTGGCCTGATGCAAATCCAGGAACCTCAGGTGACCAAAAATCCCAATTTTCATCCCAAAATTCCCAAATTCCCAACATTGCCTCATTTTCCCGAAATCTCCCCCAATTTTCCCAAATTTCTTGCCAATTTTTCCCATTTTTTCCTTATTTTTCCCAAATTTTTCCCATTTTTTTCTCCATTTTCCTCCATTTTTCCTCCATTTTTTTTTCTCTATTTTTCTCCATTTTTCTCCATTTTTTCTCAATTTTTTGCCATTTTTTCACCAATTCTTCCCCAATTTTTCTCCCATTTTTCTCCATTTTTCTCCATTTTTCCCCCAACTTTTCTCCATTTTTCTCCATTTTCCCCCAATTTTCCCCATTTTTCCTCTTTTTTCTCAATTTTTCTCCATTTTTCCCCAATATTTCACCCATTTTTTCTCCTTTTTTCCCCATTTTTCCTCAATTTTTCCTCCATTTTTTCTCCAATTTTGTCCATTTTTTCCTCATTTTTCCCCTTTTTTCCCCATTTTTCTCCATTTTTCTCCATATTTTTCTCCATTTTTCCCCCAATTTCCCCCATTTTCAACCAATTTTCACCATTTTTTTCCTTTTTTTGTAGTTTTTCTCCATTTTTCCCCATTTTTCCCATTTTTCCCATTTTTTCCCCATTTTTTCCCATTTTCTCCATTTTTCCCCAATTTCCCCAAAGCTTCTCTCATCTTTCTTTGGCCTGATGGAAATCCAGGAACCTCAGGTGACCAAAATTCCCAAATTCCCAACATTGCCTCCTTTTCCCAAAATCTCCCCCAATTTTCCCAAATTTCTTGCCAATTTTTCCCATTTTTTCCTTATTTTTCCCAAATTTTCCCATTTTTTCTCCATTTTCCTCCATTTTTCCTCCATTTTTTTCTCTATTTTTCCTCCATTTTTCTCCATTTTTTCTCAATTTTTTGCCATTTTTTCACCAATTCTTCCCCAATTTTTCTCCCATTTTTCTCCATTTTTTCTCCATTTTTTCCCCATTTTTCTCCATTTTTTCTCCAATTTTCCCATTTTTCCCCATTTTTTCCTCTTTTTTTCTCAATTTTTCTCCATTTTTCCCCAATATTTCACCCATTTTTTCTCCTTTTTTCCCCATTTTTCCTCAATTTTTCCTCTTTTTTTTTCCCATTTTTTCCCATTTTTCCCCAGTTTTTCCCCCCCATTTTTTCCTCTTTTTTTCTCCATTTTTTCTCAATTTTTCACCATTTTTTCTCCAATTTTTCCCCAATTTTTCCCCAATTTTTCTCCATTTTTCTAGTTTTTCTTCATTTTTCCTCCATTTTCTTCAATTTTTGTCTTTTTTTCCCCATTTTTTTCCCCATTTTCCCCCATTTTTGGCCATTTTTTCTCCATTTTTTCCCCATTTTTCTCTTTTTTTTCCCATTCTTTCCTCTTTTTTTCTCAATTTTTCTCCATTTTTTCCCAATATTTTACCCATTTTTCTCCATTTTTCCCCATTTTTTCTCAATTTTTTCTCCATTTTTTCTTCAATTTTTCCCAATTTTTGTCTATTTTTTCTCCTTTTTTCCCCAAATTTTTTCCATTTTTTCTCCATTTTGCCCCATTTTGTCCCAAAATTTCCCTCATTTTTCCCCATTTTTCTCTATTTTTCCCCATTTTTCTCCATTTTTCAACCAATTTTCAACCAATTTTTTTCTTTTTGAATTTTTTCTCCATTTTTTTCCATTTTCCCCATTTCCCCCCAATTTTCTGTAATTTTTTACCAATTTTTTCGATTTTTTTCTCCATTTTTTCCCCATTTTTCTCCATTTTTCCCCATTTTTTTCTTTTTCCCCATTTTTTCCTCAATTTTTCCCATTTTTCCCCATTTTTTCCCCATTTTTTTCCCATTTTTTCTCCATTTCCCCCAATTTTTACCCAAATTTTTTCCATTTTTTCCCCATTTTTTCACCACATTTTTCCCCATTTTCCCAATTTTCCCCAATTTTTTCATTTTTTCCTCTATTTTCCCCATTTTTTCCAATTTTTTCCCCATTTTTCCCCAATTTTTCCCCAATTTTTCTCCATTTTTTTGTCATTTTTCCCCAATTTTTCCCCATTTTTTCCCATTTTTTCTCCATTATTCCCAATTTTTCCCCAACTTTCTCCCAATTTTTCCCATTTTTTCCCCATTTTTCCACCTTTTATTTTCATTTTTCCCCATTTTCCCATTTCTTCCCAGTTTTTCCCCATTTTTCCCCATTTTCCCCATTTTTTCCTCATTTTTTCTTTCTTTTTCCTCATTTTTTTCCCCTTATTTCTATTTTTTCCCATTTTTTGAACCAAATTTTCCAACTTTGTCCCCAAATTTTCCCAAAACTCCCAAATTTTCCCCCAAAAATCTCCAAATTTCTCCCAAATTTTCCCCAAAATCCAAAATTTTCTCCCAAATTTCCCCCAAAATTCCCAAATTTTCCCCCAAATTCTCCATAACTTCCATCAAATTCTCCAAAATTTTCCCAAAATTTTCCCAAATTTTCCCAAATTTCCTCCAAATTCTCCCAAATTTCCCCAATTTTCCCCAAATTTCTCTAAAAATTTCCCCAAATTCTACCAAATTCCCAAATTTTCGCTAAAATTCCCTAATTTCTCCCAAATTTTCCCAATTTTCCCCCAAATTTCTCCCAAATTTCACCCAAAAATCCCCGAAATTGAGAATTCTTCAATTTCCCCAAATTTTTCCCATTTCCCCCAAGATTTTCTCCCCAAATTCCCAAATTTTCCCTAATTTTTCCCCCAATTTCCCATATTTTCCCCCAATTTTTCCCAAATTTCACCCCAAAATTACAAAATTCCCTTTTTCCCAAATTTTCCATGTTTTCTCTACAATTTTCTTCTTTTTTTTTTTTACCAATTTTCTCTGGATTTTCCTCAATTTTTTTCCCCATTTTTTCCTCCATTTTTTCCTCATTTTATTTATTTCTTTAAATTGAAAATTAAAAATTAATTTTAATTTTTTTTAATTTTCAAAATTTTTTAAAAATTCCCTCAAAACTCCCAAAATTCCCCAAAATTCCCCAAATTCTCCCAAATGTTTCCCATTTTTCCCCAATTTTCCCCCAATTTTTCCCAACTTTTTTCTGCTTTTTCCCATTTTTCCCTTTTCCAATTTTTCCCATTTTTCCAATTTTTCCCATTTTTTCTCATTTTCCCCCAATTTTTCTGCTTTTTTTCCTTTTTTTATCTCCAAATTTTTTCCCATTTTCCCTTTTTTTACCAATTTCCCCTTTATTTTCCCCATTTTTCCTTTTTTTCCCATTTTTCCCATTTTCTCCCTTTTTTTCCACATTTTCCCACATTTTTCTCCATTTTTTCCCATTTTTGGATCAAATTTCCAAATTTTTTCCTCAATTATTTTCCCCATTTTTGTTCCTCAATTTCCCCAATTTTTCCCAATTTTCCCCAATTTCCTACATTTTCCCAACTTTTCCCCTAAATTTCCCAATTTTCTCCCAAATTTCTCCCAAATTTCACTCAAATCTCCCAATTTTCAACAAAAAAATTCCTGAAATTTCCCAAATTTTCCTAAATTTTCCCCAAATTTTCCTCCACAGGTCGAAGATCTCCTCCAATCCTCGATGCTCCAGCAGGTCAGAAAAATGGGAAAAATCCTGGGAATTTGGGAAAAATTGGGAAAAAAATTAGAATTTGGGAGAATTTGGGGAATTTTGGGAGTTTTGGGAGATTTTTTTTTTAATTTTCAGGGAATTTTTGGGAAATTTTTTGGGGAATTTTGAATGAATTTTGGGATTTTTGGGGAATTTTGAGAGAAATTGGTTTTTTTGGTATTTAGAGGAAATTTTAGGGGAAATTTTGGGAATTATTTGGGAATTTCAGAAGAATTTTTTTGGGGGGGAATTTGGGAATTTTTGAGCCAAAATTCACCAAAAATTGATGAAAAAACCCCAAAATTTGCTCCAAATTCACCCAAAAATTTGTTCAAAATTGACTCAAAAAGTCACTTAAATTTGGCCAAAATGTACCAAAATTTACTAAAAATGACCCAAAATTGGGCAAAATTCTGCTCAAAATTAACCCAAAAATTGACCCAAAAATTGACCCAAAAGTTGACCCAAAAATTGACCCAAAATTTGTCTAAAATGTCACAAAATTGGACAAAAATTGACCCAAAATTGACCAAAATTTGATGAAAAATTAAACCAAAAGTGAGGAAAAAATTCATCCAAAATTTTCCCAAAATAGTTTTTATTTTGGTTTTTTTTTTGGGTTTTTTTTTTGGTTTTTTTCTGGTTTTTATCAGTTTGTATTCGAAAAAAGAGGAAAATTGAGAATTTTACTTTAAGAACTGAAAATGTGAAAAATTTTAAAAAAGGGGAAAAAAAATTTGAAAATTAAAAACTGAAAGTAAAAGGAAAAAGGAGTTTTTTAAAGAAAGAAAAAGAAAAAAAAATCTAAAAAAAATTTTTAAAATATTTTTAAAAAATTCTAAGAAGTTGTAAAAAAGTCTTTAAAAATTCTTTAAAAAATCTAAAAAAAAATCTAAAAAAATGTAAAAAGATCTTAAATTCTAAAAAAAAAATCTAAAACAATTCGAAAAAAGGTAAAAAATCCTTTAAAAATTTTTTTAAAAATCTAAAAAAATTCTAACAAAATGTAAAAATTAAAAAAAACAATCTTTAAAAAATTTTTCAAAAAGTCTAAAAAATTCTAAAAAAAATTTTTAAAAAATATAAAAAATTCGTTTAAAATTCTAAAAAAAATCTAAAAAAATTATTTTAAAAATTATTTTTAAAAAATTTTTTTTAAAATGTAAAAAATCCTTGAAAATTCTAAAAAGAATCTAAAAAAATTCTAACAAAAATGGAAAAAAATTAGAAAAAAAAAGCAAAAAAATTCTTTAAAAATTCAAAAAAATTCGAAAAAATTGAAAAAAAATTCAGAAAAATGTAAAAAATTTTAAAAATTCTAAAAAAATTAAAAAAAATTTAAAAAAGGGGAAAATTCTTTAAAAATTCTTTTAAAAATCTAAAAAATTCAAAAAAAAAGCAAAAAAAATTCTTTAAAAATCAAAAAAATTCGAAAAAAATTCGAAAAAAAATCAGAAAAATGTAAAAAATTCTTCAAAAATTCTAAAAAAAATCTAAAAAAAAAATCTTAAAAAAAGGGGAAAAAATTCTTTTAAAATTCTTTTAAAAATCTAAGAAAATTCTAAAAAAAAAACCTAAAAAAATTCTAAAAAAATCTAAAGAAATTCTAACGAAAGTGGAAAAGATCCGAAAAAAATGCAAAAAAATTCTTTAAAAATTCTAAAAAAAAATCTAAAAAAATTCTAGAAAACATCGAAAAAAAATTCTGAAAAATGTAAAAAATTCTTCAAAAATTCTAAAAAAAAATCTTAAAAAAATTTTTTTAAAAAAAGGGGGAAAAATTCTTTTAAAATTCTTTTTAAAAATCTAAGAAAATTCTTAAAAAACCCAAAAAAAATTCTAAAAAAATGCTAAAAAAATCTAAGAAAACCCTAAAAAAATTCTTAAAAAAATTGGGAAAAAATGGAGAAAAAATCCAAATTTTTTTTCTTTTTTTCCTGTTTTTTCCTGATTTTTCCTGTTTTTTCCTGATTTTTCCCCTTTTTTCCCCATTTTTCCTCAGAGGTTTCAGCAGAAAGAATCCAAAAAAGTTCTAAAAAAAAAAATCTTAAAAAGTTCTTAAAAAATGTAAAAAATTCTTGAAAAATTCTAGAAAAAAAATCTTTAAAAAATCGAAAAAAATCGAAAAAAAATTTTTTTAAAAAGTAAAAAAATTCTTTAAAAATTATTTTAAAAAAGTTTTAAAATTCTTGAAAAATTCTAAAAAAAGAAAGTAAAAAAATTTTTAAAAACATGAGAAATCCTAAAAAATTAAATTCTAAAAAATTTCTAAAAAATACTAAAAAAAGTGTAAAAAAAATCCTTTAAAATTTTAAGAAAAAAAAATCTATAAAAATTCTTTAAAAATCTCAAAAAACCCTAAAAAAAGCTAAAAAAAATTGGGAAAAAATGGGAAAAAATGGAAACTTTTTCTTTTCTTGATTTTTCCTGATTTTTCCTGGTTTTTCCTGATTTTTCCTGGTTTTTCCCCATTTTTCCTCAGAGGTTTCAGCAGAACGAATCCGGCTGAGAGAATCTGAGGAGATTCAACCTGCTGAGCCCATGGGGGTGAGAAAAACCAAATTTGGGGAGAAAAAACCCAAATTTGGGGAGAAAAAAACCAAATTTGGGGAGAAAAAAACCAAATTTGGGGAGAAAAACCATAAAATTTGGGGAGAAAAAAACCAAATTTGGGGAGAAAAAAACCAAATTTGGGGAGAAAAACCAAATTTGGGGAGAAAAACCATAAAATTTGGGGAGAAAAAAACCAAATTTGGGGAGAAAAAAACCAAATTTGGGGAGAAAAAAACCAAATTTGGGGAGAAAAACCATAAAATTTGGGGAGAAAAAAACCAAATTTGGGGAGAAAAAAAACCAAATTGGGGAGAAAAAAACCAAATTTGGGGAGAAAAACCATAAAATTTGGGGAGAAAAAAACCAAATTTGGGGAGAAAAAAACCAAATTTGGGGAGAAAAAAACCAAATTTGGGGAGAAAAAACCAAATTTGGGGAGAAAAACCATAAAATTTGGGGTGAGAAAAAACCAAATTTGGGGAGAAAAAAACCAAATTTGGGGAGAAAAAAACCAAATTTGGGGAGAAAAAAACCAAATTTGGGGAGAAAAAAACCAAATTTGGGGAGAAAAAAACAAATTTGGGGAGAAAAAAAACAAATTTGGGGAGAAAAAAAACAAATTTGGGGAGAAAAAAACCAAATTTGGGAGAAAAAAAACAAATTTGGGGAGAAAAAAAAACAAATTTGGGGAGAAAAAAACAAATTTGGGGAGAAAAACCATAAAATTTGGGGAGAAAAAAAACCAAATTTGGGAGAGAAAAAACCAAATTTGGGGAGAAAAAAAACAAATTTGGGGAGAAAAAAAACCAAATTTGGGGAGAAAAACCATAAAATTTGGGGAGAAAAACCATAAAATTGGGGAGAAAAACCCCAAATTTGGGGAGAAAAACCCCAAAATTGGGGAGAGAAAAACCAAATTTGGGGAGAAAAAAACCAAAATTGGGGAGAAAAAAACCAAATTTGGGGAGAAAAACCCCAAATTGGGGAGAAAAACCCCAAAATTTGGGGAAATTGAGGGAAATTTTGGGAGAAAAACCCCAAATTTGGGGAGAAAAACCATAAAATTTGGGGAGAAAAACCCCAAATTTGGGGAGAAAAACCATAAAATTTGGGGAGAAAAACCCAAAATTGGGAGAGAAAAACCCCAAATTTGGGAAAATTTGGGGGAAATTTGGGGATTTTGGGGGAAATTTGGGAGTAACTTTGGGATTTTGAGGAAAATTACAGAGAATTTGGGGAATTTTAGAGGAATTTTGGGGATTTTTTGCAAAATTTGGGGGAATTTTGGGAGAATTTGGGGGAAATTTGGGAATTTTGGGGAAAAATTGGGGATTTTGGGGAAAATTTGGGGAAATATTGGGAAATTTGGGAAGATTTTGGGAAAATTTCAGAGAATTCGGGGGAAATTATGGAGAATTTTGGGGAAATTTGGAGAATTTGGGGAAATTTGGGGAATTGGGAGAATTGGGGAAAAATTTGGGAGAATTGGGGAAATTTTGGGAGAATTTGGGGAATTTTGGAAATTTGGGGAAATTTTGGGAAGAATTTGGGAAATTTTGGGGAAAGTTTGAATGAATTTTGGAAAATTCTGGGAAAATTTGGAAGAAATTTGGGAAAATTTGGAGAATTTGGGGGAAATTTGAGAAAATTTTGGGGAATTTTTTGGAAATTTTGGGGAATTTTGGGGGAAATTTGAGTGAATTTTGGGAAATTTTGGGGATTCTGGGGGAAAAATAGGGAAATTTGAGAAAATTTGGGGAATTTGGGGGAAATTTGGGTGAAATCTTGGGATTTTGGGGAAATTTGGGAGAAAATTTGGGGGAAATTTAGGAGAAATTCCAGGAAAAACTTGGAGAAATTTTGAGAATTTAAGAAATTTGGGAGAAATTTGGGAATTTTGGGGGAGAATTTGAGGGAATTTTGGGGATTTTGGGGGGAAATTTTGGGAGGATTTGAGGAAAATTTGGGAATTTTGGGAAAAATTTGGGAGAATTTGGGAAATATTTGGGGATTTTGGGGGAAATTTTGGGAGGATTTGGGGAAAATTTGGGGAAAATTTGGGGAAATTTTTGGGAAATTTTGGGAGAATTTGGGGAAAATTATGGAGAATTTGGGGGAAATTTGGAAGAAATTTGGGATTTTTAGGAAAATTTGGGGGAAAGTTTGGGAAAATTTGGGGGAAATTTGAGGAAATTTGGGAAATTTGGGGAAAATTTTGGGGAAATTTGGGAGAAATTTGGGGAAATTTTGGGATTTTGAGGATTTTGGGGGGAAATTGGGAAAATTTGGGTAATATTTGGGGGAAATTTAGGAATTTTGAGAGAATTTGGGGATTTTGGGGAATTTTGGGGAATTTGGGAGAAATTTGGGGAAATTTTCGGAAAATTTTGGGAAAATTTGGGAAAATTTGGGAGAATTTGGAGAAATTTTTTTTTAATTTGGGGAAAGTTTGAGGGAATTTGGGGGAATATTTTGGGAATTTTGGGGGAAATTTGGAGATTTTGGGAAAATTTTGGGGGAAATTTGGGGAAATTTAGGGAAATTTGGGAAATATTTGGGAGAATTTTGGGCAAATTCAGGGAAAATTTGGGGAAAATTCTGGGAATTTTGAGAATTTTGAGGGGAAATTGGGGGAAAAATCTGGAAAACTGAAGGAAATTTTCGGGAAAATGATGGAGAATTTGGGGAAAATTTTGGGGGAAATTTGGGAAAATTTCGGAGAATTTGGGGGAAATTTGAGGATTTTGGGAAAATTTGAGAAAATTTCAGAGAATTTTTGGGAAATTTTGGGGAATTTCAGGGGAGATTTGAGTGAATTTTGGGAAATTTTGGGAAAATTTGGGATTTTGGGGGAAATTTTGGGGAATTTTTGTGAAAATTATGGAGAATTTAGGGGAAATTTGGGAATTTTGGGGGAAAATTGGGAAATTTGGGGGAAATTTTGGGGAGTTTTGGGAAAATTTGGGAGAAATTAGGGAATTTTAGCGAAAATTTGGGAATTTGTGGAAATTTTTAGAGGAATTTTGGGGATTTTTGCAAAAACTTGGAGAAATTTGGGAAAATTTGGGAAAGATTTGGGAGAATTTGGAGAATTTTGGGAAAATTTTGGAAAATTTGGGGAAAATTGGGAAAAATTTAGAAATTTGGGGAAAATTTGGGGAAATTTTGGGGAAATTTTGGGAGAAATTTGGGAATTTTTGGGGGAAAATTTGGGGAAATTTTGAGAATTTAGAGGAAAAAAATTCCAGGGAAAATCTTGGGAAATTCAGGAAAATTGAGAAATCTTGGGGAAAATTTGGGAATTTTGGGAAAATCTTTTGGGAATTCTGTGGATTTTGGGTTGAAAAATTCGGATTTTGGGACAATCTTGATGATTTTTTTGTCTATTTTGAGTGAATTTCCCCCAATTTTTTTTTTTTATTTTTAAAAAATTTTCGTATTTTGAATATTTTTTGATTTTTTAAAAAATTTTGGGCTAAATTTTGGGTCAAAATTTGGGTTTTTTGGACAATTTTGGTGAATTCTGTGGAATTTTGTGAATTTTTTGCATATTTTGGGTGAAATTTCCACAATTTTTAACCAAATTTTTCAACTTTTTTTCTGGAATTTCCATATTTTGAATATTTTGGGATTTTTTTTTAATTTTTGGGATAAATTTTGGGTCAAATTTTTTGGGATTTTGGACAATTTTTTCAATTTTTTTGGCTTTTTTTTCAAATTTTGGGTGAATTTTCCCCAAATTTCCTCCAATTTTTTGGGGATTTTTTTTGGAATTTCCATAATTTGAATATATTTTGATTTTTTCAAAAATTTTGGGCTAAATTTTGGGGATTTTGGGACATTTCAGGTGGAACTTCCAGAAATCACCTGCAGGGAATTGGAGCTTCTGCTGGAAGTGGAAGGTGAGTTGGGAACGATTTGGGGGAAAAAATGGGAATTTTGGGAAAAAATTTGGGAATTTTGGGGGAAATTTGGAGAAAATTTAGGAATTTTTGGGGGAAATTCGGAGAAAATTGGGAATTTTTGGGGCATTTTTTGGGATTTTTGGGATTTTTTTGGGGAAATTTTGGGAATTTTTTTTTCATTTTTGGGAAAATTTGGGGAATTTTGGGAATTTTTGGGAATTTTTGGGGAGATTTTGGAAATTTTTGGGGGGAAATTTGGGAAATGTTGGGAAAACTTTGGAAAATTTTCGGAATTTTTGGGGAAAATTCTGGAATTTCTGGAAATTTTTGGACAGTTTTGGAAAATTTGGGGAATTTTGGGGAAATTTTGGAAATTTTTGGAGAATTTCGGAAAATTTTTGGGAAAATTTTGGAAATTTTGGGAAAAATTTGGGAAATTTTGGGGAAAATTTGGGGAATTTTTGGAAATTTTGGGGGAATTTTTTGGAATTTTTGGGAAAAATTTGGGAATTTTGGGGGAAATTTTGGGAATTTTTTGGGAAATTTTGGAAACTTTTGGGGAAAATTTGGGAAATGTTGGGAAAACTTTGGAAAAATTTGGGAATTTTTGGGGAAATTTGGGGAAATTTTGGGATTTTTGGGGAAAATTTTGGCATTTTTCGAAATTTTTGGAGAATTTTGGAAAATTTTGGGAAAAATTTTGGAAATTTGGGGAAATTTGGGGAAATATTGGGAATTTTTTTGGAAATTTTGGGGAAATTTTTTGCATTTTTGGGAAAATTTGGGGAATTGTGGGGAAAAATTTGGGGAAATTTGGAGAAATTTTGGGAAAATTTGGGTAAATTTGAGAAAATTTGGAGAAAATTGGGAATTTTGGGGCATTTTTTGGAGTTTAGAGGAAGTTTTTTGGTATTTTTGGGTCAATTTTGGGTAAATTTGGGAATTTTTGGGAAAACTTGTGGAAATTTTAGGAAAATTTGAGAAAATTTTGGGGAAATTTTGGGAATTTTTTGAGAATTTTGGAAATTTGGGAGGAAAATTTGGGAAAAGGGAATTTTTGGGGAAAACTTGGGGAAAATTTGGGGAAATTTTGGGAATTTTTTTTAAATTTTGGGGAATTTTTGTATTTTTTAAAAATTTGGAGAAATACTGGGAATTTTTGGGAAGAATTCGGGGAAACTTTGGGATTTTTTGGGAAAATTTTTGGAATTTTTGGGAAAAAAATGGGAATTTTTGGAAATTTTGGAAAATTTTGGGGGAAGTTTGGGGAATTTTTCGGAAAAATTTGTAGAAATTTGAGAAAATTTGGAGAAAATTGGGAATTTTGGGGCTTTTTTTGAATTTAGAGGAATATTTTGGCCTTTTGGGGTCAATTTTGGGTAAATTTGGGAATTTTTTGGAAAATTTTGGGGAATTTGGGACATTTTTGGGGAAATTCGTGGAAATTTTGGGACTTTTGGGACAAATTTTTGGGAAAAATTGGGAATTTGGAGAAAACTTGGGGAAATTTTGGGAATTTTTTTTGAAATTTAGGGAAATTTTGAGGAAAATTTGGGGAAATTTTGGGAATTTTTGGGGAAAATTTTGGGGATTTTTGGGAAAAATTTTGGGAAAATTTTGGGAATTTTTGGGGGAAAAATTTGGGAAAATTTTGGAAATTTTTGGGGAATTTTTGGCATTTTTTGGAATTTTTGGGGAAATTTTGGGAATTTTTTTGGGAAATTTTGAGGAATTTTTTTGCATTTTTGGGAAAAATTTTGGGAATTTTTTTTTAAATTTGGGAAATTTTCGGGAAAAAATTTGGGGAAAAGAGAATTTTGGGAAAATGTTGGGAAAATGGGAGAAAATTTGGAGAAAATTTAGGAATTTTTTTTAAAATTTGTGGAAATTTTGGGAATTTTTGGGAAAAATTTAGGGAAATTTGGGGATTTTTTTTTTTAAACTTGGAGTTTTTGGGAAGAATTTTGGGATTTTTTGGGGAAATTTTTGGACTTTTTGGGAAAAATTTGGGAAATTTTGGAAGTTTTGGGGAAAACTTGGGAATGTTTGGGAAAAATTTGAGAAAATTTGGAGAAAATTTGGAGAAAATTTGGAGAAAATTTGGAGAAAATTGGGAATTTTGGGTCATTTTTTTTGGGAATTTTGGGGAATTTTTTTGGACATTTTTTGGAGGAATTTTGGGTCTTTTTGGGTCAATTTTGGAGGATTTTGGAAACAAATTTTTGGGACAATTTTTGGGTCAATTTTGGTCAATTTTGGTCAATTTTGGTCAATTTTTGCTCAGTTTTGAGTCACTTTTGGGTCATTTTTGGATAAATTTTTAATCAATTTTGAGTCAATTTTTGGTTAATTTTGGAATCAATTTTGGGTGAATTTTGAGCTTTTTTGGGTCAATTTTTGGGTCAATTTTTTGGTCAATTCAGAGTAATTTTTGGGTTAATTTTGGGCAAATTTTGGGGTCAATTTTGGGCTAATTTTGGGTCAATTTTGGGTCATTTTAGGTCAATTTTGGGTCAATTTTTATCCAACTTTGGGATCAATTTTTGGTGAATTTTGATTCCGTTTTTGTTGAATTTTAAATGAATTTTAGGTCAATTTTGGGTCAATTTTGAATCCATTTTTATTCCATTTTTATTCAATTTGGGGTCAATTTTGGGTGAAATTTTGGAAAAATTTTGGATCAATTTAGGTGAATTTTGGGTCCAAATTTTGGGTCAATTTTGGTTCAATTTTAGGTGAATTTTCAATCAATTTTGGTTCAACTTTGAGTCTTTTTGGGGCAAATTTTTGGTTGAATTTTTGGCTCAATTTTGGTCAAATTTGTAGCCAATTTTGAATCAGTTTTGGGCAAATTTTGGGAAATTTTGGGCAAATTTTGAGTCATTTTTTGGTCAATTTTGGACTCAATTTTGGGTGAATTTTCAGCTTTTTTGGGTCAATTTTTGGGTCATTTTTTGGTGATTTTTTGTGAAATTTTGGGTCAATTTTGGTTGAATTTTTTGCCAATTTTGGGTTAATTTTTATTCACTTTTGGGTCAAATTTTAGCTAATTTTTGGGTCAATTTTGGGTCGTTTTTACCTCATTTTGGGTCAATTTTGGGTCAATTTGAAATCAATTTTGGGTCAATTTTTGGGCAAATTTTTGGGTCATTTTTGGCCAATTTTGGTTCATTTTTGGTGAATTTTGGGTAAATTTTGATTTGATTTTGGGTCATTTTTTGTCTAAATTTTATATCCATTTTGGGCAAATTTTTGGGGTGAATTTTGTGGTTTTTTGGGTCATTTTGGGGCAAATTTTTGGGTCGTTTTTGGGATTTTTTTTGCCCATTTTGGGTGAATTTTAAATCAATTTTTATTCAATTTTAGATGAATTTTGGTTCAATTTTTGATCAATTTTGGATCAATTTTTTGGTGAATTTTTGTGTCACTTTTGGGTTAATTTTGGGTCAATTTTGAGTAATTTTTGAGTAATTTTAGGTCAATTTTGAGTAATTTTTGGGTCAATTTTGGGTCAATTTTTACTTATTTTTAATTGAATTTTGGGTCAATTTTTATTCAATTTTGGGTGAATTTTGGATTAATTTTGGGTCAATTTTGGGTCAATTTTTACTTATTTTTTATTGAATTTTGGGTCAATTTTTTATTCAATTTTGGGTCAAGTTTGGTTGAATTTTTGGTCATTTTGGGGTCAATTTTGGGTCATTTTAAATTTCTTTTTAATTAAATTTTTTGGTCAATTTTGATTCAATTTTGGGTCAATTTTGACTCTATTTTGGGTCAATTTTTTGGCGAATTTTTGGTCTCTTTTTGGGTTAATTTTGGGTAAATTTTGAGTAATTTTTAAGTGAATTTTGTGTCTTATTTTTGCTCGAATTTTGTGTCAATTTTTTGGCCAATTTTGGGTCATTTTGGGTCAATTTATATTCAATTTTTCATTCAATTTTCAATCAATTTTGGGACAATTTTTTGGCCAATTTTGGGCTCAATTTTGTCATTTTGTTCCTTTTGATTTTTATTCTTTTGGGTCAATTTTGGTAATTTTTAGGTCAATTTTGGGGAAATTTTGAGTCATTTTTGGGTGAATTTTGGGTAAATTTTGATTAATTTTTAGGTCAATTTTTGGTGAATTTTCAGTAATTTTTGGGTTACTTTTGGTGAATTTTGGGTCAATTTTTAGTCAATTTTGGGTAATTTTTGGGGCATTTTTAGGTGAATTTTGGGTAAACTTTGAGTAATTTTTGGGTCAATTTTGGGTGAATTTTTTGGTCATTTTTGGGTCAATTTTGGGTCATTTAAAATTTCTTTTAAATTAAATTTTTTGGTCAATTTTGATTCAATTTTGGGTCAATTTTGACTCTATTTTGGGTCAATTTTTTGGCGAATTTTTGAGTCACTTTTGGGTCAATTTTGGGTAAATTTGGAGTAATTTTTGGGTCAATTTTTACTTATTTTTTCTTGAATTTTGTGTCAATTTTTGGGCCAATTTTGGGTCATTTTGGGTCAATTTTGGACCAATTTTTGATCAATTTTGAATCAATTTTGGGTCAATTTTTGTGTCATTTTTGGGTTAATTTTGGGTAAATTTTGAGTAATTTTTAGGTGAATTTTGGGTAATTTTTTTGCCAATTTTGGGTCAATTTGGGTCAATTTTTGGTCAATTTTTATTCAATTTTTATTCAATTTTGTGACAATTTTTTGCCAATTTTTGGTCAATTTTTTATCAATTTTGGGCGAATTTTTGGGTCATTTTTGGGTTAATTTTGGGTGAATTTTGAGTAATTTCTGGGTGAATTTTGGGTGAATTTTTGGGTTAATTTTGGGTGAATTTTGGGTGAATTTTTGGGTGAATTTTGGGTGAATTTTGGGTGATTTTGGTAATTTTTTCTCTTTTCCCAGAATTTGCACCTGAGCTGGAGCTGCCCCTCCCCCCGGGAGGAAATTCGGGAAAATTTGGGTGAAAATTGGGGAAAAATGGGAAATTTGGGAAAAATTGGGAAAATTGGGGGAAAAATGGGAAATTTGGGGAAAATTATGAAAAAAATGAGGAATTTTTTTGGAAATTTTGGTTAAAATGTGGAAATTTGGGTGAAAAATGAGAGAATTTGGGGAAAATTGGGGGAAAATTTGGGGAAAATGTTTAAAAAATGTGGAAATTTGGGATAAAAATTGGAGAATTTGGGAAAAATTGGGGAAAAAATTGGGAATATTTGGGGAAATTTGGGTGAAAAATGGGAAATTTGTTTGAAAATTGGGGGGAAAATGGGAAATTTGGGTGAAATTTGGGTAAAAATGGGAAATTTGGGGAAAAAAAGGGAAAATTTGGGGAAATTTTGGGAAAAAATGGGAAAATTTGGGAAAAATGTTTTAAAAAATGTGGAAATTTGGGATAAAAATTGGAGAATTTGGAAAAAATTGGGGAAAAAATTGGGAATTTTGGAGGAATTTTGGGGAAATTTGGGGAAAATTGGGGAAAAATGTGGAAATTTGGGGAAAAATGGAAAATTTGGGGAAATTTGGGAAAAAAATGGGAAAAATTGGGGAAAAATGGGAAATTTGGGTGAAAATTGGGAAAATTTGGGGAAAAATAGGGAAAATTTGGGGAAAAATTGGGAAAATTTGGGAAAAATTTGGGGAAAAATGTTTAAAAAATGTGGAAATTTGGGATAAAAATTTGAGAATTTTGGGACATTTGGGGAAAAATTGGGAAAATTTGGGGAAATTTTGGGAAAAAATGGGAAAATTTGGGAAAAATGTTTTAAAAATGTGGAAATTTGGGATAAAAATTGGAGAATTTGGGGAAAATTGGGGAATAAATTGGGAATTTTGGGGAAATTTGGGGAAATTTGGGGAAAATTGGGAAAATTGGGAAATTTGGGTGAAAAATGGAAAATTTGGGGAAAATTTGGGAAAATTTGGGAAAAATTGGGAAAATTTGGGAAAAATTTGGGGAAAAATGTTTAAAAAATGTGGAAATTTGGGATAAAAATTTGAGAATTTTGGGACATTTGGGGAAAAATTGGGAAAATTTGGGGAAATTTTGGGAAAAAATGGGAAAATTTGGGAAAAATGTTTTAAAAATGTGGAAATTTGGGATAAAAATTGGAGATTTTGGGAAAATTGGGGAAAAAATTGTGGAAAAAATTGTGGAAAAAAATGGGAAAAATTGAGTGAAAAATGGGAAATTTGGGGAAAATTGGGAAAATTTGGGGAAATTTGGGGGAAAAATGGGAAAAATTTGGGGAAAAATGTTTTAAAAAATGTGGAAATTTGGGATAAAAATTGGAAAAAATGTGAAAATTTGGGATAAAATAGGAGAATTTGGGGAAAATTATGGAAAAAATTAGGAATTTTTGGGGAAATTTTGGGGAAATTTGGGGTAAAATGTGGAAATTTGGGATAAAAATTGGAGAATTTGGGAAAAATTGGGGAATAAATTGGGAATTTTGGAGGAAATTTTGGGGAAATTTGGGGGAAAATTGGGAAAATTTGGGGAAATTTTGGGAAAAAATGGGAAAATTTGGGAAAAATGTTTTAAAAATGTGGAAATTTGGGATAAAAATTGGAAAAAATGTGAAAATTTGGGATAAAAATGGGAGAATTTGGGGAAAATTATGAGAAAAATTGGGAATTTTTGGGGAAATTTTGGGGAAATTTGGGGTAAAATGTGGAAATTTGGGATAAAAATTGGAGAATTTGGGAAAAATTGGGGAATAAATTGGGAATTTTGGGGAAATTTGGGTGGGAAATGGGAAATTTGGGGAAAATTATGAAAAAAAATGGGAAAATTTGGGGAAATTTTGGTTAAAAATGTGGAAATTTGGGTGAAAAATGAGAGAATTTGGGGAAAATTGGGGGAAAAATTGGGAAATTTTGGGGAAATTTGGGTGAAAATTGGGAAAATTTGGGGAAATTTGGGGAAAAATGTTTAAAAAATGTGGAAATTTGGGGTAAAAATTGGAGATTTTGGGAAAAATTGGGGAATAAGTTGGGAATTTTGGAGGAATTTTGGGGAAATTTGGGGGAAAATTTGGGGGAAAAATGTGGAAATTTGGGTGAAAAATGGAAAATTTGGGTGAAAATTGGGAAAAATTGGGAAAATTTGGGGAAAAAATGGGAAAATTTGGGGAAAAATGTTTTAAAAATGTGGAAATTTGGGATAAAAATTGGAAAAAATGTGAAAATTTGGGATAAAAATTGGAAAAAATGTGAAAATTTGGGATAAAAATAGGAGAATTTGGGGGAAAATTATGAAAAAATTTGGAATTTTTGGGGAAATTTTGGGGAAATTTGGGGTAAAATGTGGAAATTTGGGATAAAAATTGGAGAAGTTGGGAAAAATTGGGGAATAAATTGGGAATTTTGGGGAAATTTGGGTGGAAAATGGGAAATTTGGGAAAAAATGGGAAAATTTGGGGAAAATTATGAAAAAAATGGGAAAATTTGGGGAAATTTGGGTAAAATGTGGAAATTTGGGTGAAAAATGAGAGAATTTGGGGAAAATTGGGGGAAAAATTGGGAATTTTGGGGAATTTGGGTGAAAATTGGGAAAATTTGGGGAAATTTGGGGAAAAATGTTTAAAAAATGTGGAAATTTGGGATAAAAATTGGAGATTTTGGGGAAATTGGGGAAAAAATTGGGAATTTTGGGGAAATTTGGGTGAAAATTGGGGGAAATTTGGGAAAATTTGGGTGAAATTGGGAAAATTTCCCAATAAATCAGTTCTTTATAAAATTTGTTAATTTTTGGGGCAAAAATGTCTTAAAAATCACAATTTTCTGGGAAAAATCGAGAAATATTTTTGAAAAATTCGTTAATTTTGGGGCAAAAAATGACTTAAAAATCCAAATTTTTCCAGGGAAAAGTGAGAATTTCACCGAAATTTTGGGGAAAAATTTGGGGTTTTTGTGAATTAATTGGATTATTTGGGGTGAAAATCATGTAAAAATGAGAAATTTTTTTCAAGAAAATTTGGGAATCTGCGAAAAGAAATTATTTTTGGGGGGAAAAAATCACCTTTTTGGGGAAAATTCGGGAATTTTTTTTTTTAAAAGTTTGGGAAATTTGGGGCAAAAATCTCTTCTCAATCCCAATTTTTTTTTTTCTGGGAAAAATCCAAAATTTCTCCTAAAATT
This sequence comes from Entomyzon cyanotis, assembly GCA_024500445.1. Classification (NCBI taxonomy): domain Eukaryota; kingdom Metazoa; phylum Chordata; class Aves; order Passeriformes; family Meliphagidae; genus Entomyzon; species Entomyzon cyanotis. The sequence continues at coordinate 196,587 of JAKEPQ010000285.1, read as the reverse complement.
CGGGAATTTTACCCAAAAGTTTGGGAATTGTTCCTAAAGTTTGGGAATTTCACCTGAAAATTGATAATTTTGCCCAAAACTTTGGGAATTTTGGGCGAAAATCACTGAAAAATTCAAATTTTTCTGGGAAAAATGGAAAATTTTGGCTTAAAAATTTGGGAATTTTTCCTAAAAATTAAGGAATTTTGCCAAAATCAATAAAAGAAAATTTGGGAATTTTTCCTAAAGTTTGTTTGTAAAATTCACAATTTTGGACCAAAAGGAGTTAAAAATCTGAATTTTTGGGGGAAAAAATCGAATTTTTTAACTAAAAAATCATAAATTTTGGCTGCAAATCAATAAAAACCCCAAATTTTTCTGGGAAAAAATTGAAAATTTTGGCTAAAATTTGGAATTTTTTCGTTTGATTTGCCTTAAAGTTTGGGAATTTCACCTAAAAATTGATAATTTTGCCCAAAAATTTGTGAATTTCGTGTGAAAATCACTGAAAAATCCAAATTTTTCTGGGAAAAATGGAAAATTTTGGCCTAAAAATTTGGGAATTTCACCTAAAAATTTGGGAGTTTTGCCTAAAATTCAGGAATTCTAACTAAAAATTTGGGAATTTCATCTCAAAATTCAGGAATTTTGCCTAAAAATTTGGGAATTTTTACCTAAAGTTTGGGAATTTGAACTAAAAAATTGAGAATTTCACTGAAAAATTTGGGAATTTTAGCCTAAAAATTGGAAAATTTCATGTAGAATTTGGGAATTTTTGCCAAAACTTTGGGAATTTTCCCTAAAGGTTGAGAATTTTACCGAAAAATTGGTGAGTTTTGGGTGAAAATCACTGAAAAATCCGAATTTTTTGGAGGGAAAAATTGGGAATTTGAACTAAAAATTTGGGAATTTTGGCTAAAAATTTGGGAATTTCACCTGAAAATTTGGGAATTTTAGCTAAAAATTTGGGAATTTTGCCTAAAGTTTGGAATTTTGCCTGAAAATTTGGGAATTTTAGCTAAAAATTTAGGAATTTTAACTAAAAATTTGAGAATTTTAACTAAAAATTTGGGAATTTCACCTAAAAATTCAGGAATTTTAGCTAAAAATTTAGGAATTTTGCCTAAAGTTTGGGAATTTTAGCCTAAAAATTTGGGAATTTCATCTAAAAATTTAGGAATTTTAACTAAAAATTTGGGAATTTCACCTAAAAGTTTGGGAATTTTGCCTAAAGTTTGGGAATTTTAACTAAAAATTGGGAATGTCACCTAAAAATTTGGGAATTTTGCCTGAAAAACTGAGTATTTTAGCTAAAAATTTGGGAATTTCACCTCAAAATTCAGGAATTTCGTCTAAAAATTTGGGAATTTTGCCGAAAATTTGGGAATTTTAACTAAAAATTTGGGAATTTTAACCAAAAATTTAGGAATTTCACTGAAAAATTTTGATATTTCACCTAAAATTTGGGAATTTTAACTAAAAACTTGAGAATTTTAGCTAAAAATTTGGGAATTTTAACTGAAAAATTGAGAATTTTAGCTAAAAATTTGGGAATTTCACACTAAAATTTGGGAATTTTGCCTAAAATTCAGGAATTCTAACTAAAAATTCAGGAATTTCACCTAAAAATTTGGGAATTTCACCTAAAAAATGGGAATTTTAATTAAAAATTTAGGAATTTTGCCTAAAGTTTGGGAATTTTAACTAAAAAATTGAGATTCTTAGGTAAAAATTCAGGAAATTCACCTAAAAATTTGTGAATTTTAACTAAAAATTTGGAAAATTTCACATAGAATTTGGGAATTTCATCTAAAATGTGGGAATTCTTTTGGAAAATTCCGGAATGTTCTGACTCCTCCCCTTTTTTCCAGGCCCCTCCCCCCCTCTGCCCCTCCCCCCGCGGGAGTTTCATCCCCAAATTCCCCAAAAAATTCCCCAAATTCTTCCCAAACTTCCCCAAATTCCTGCTGAGAAAATCCAACAGCAACTCGGAGAGCCTTGGGGGGAATGTGAGAGAAGGGTGAGGAAAAGAAATCCCAAAATATCCCAAATTTAACCCAAAAATTGCCCAAAAATATCCCAAAAATATCCTGAAATTAGTCAAAAATTATCCCGAAAATTACCCAAAAAATATCCCAAAATTATCGCAAAATTACCCCAAAAATAGACAAAAATATCCCAAAAATTATCCCAAAAATAGACAAAAATATCCCAAAAATTATCCCAAAAACACACAAAAATGTCCCAAAAATTATCCCAAAAATACACAAAAATATCCCAAAAATTGTCCCAAAAATACACAAAAATATCCCAAAAATTTCCCCCAAAAATCCTAAAATTACCCCCAAAATTATCCCAAAAATAGCCAAAAAATCCCCCAAAATATCCCAAAAATTATCCTGAAAATTACCCCAAAAATACCCTAAAATTATCCAAAAAATTATCCCAAAAATATCTCAAAATAGCCCCAAAAATGCCCCAAAAATTACCTCAAAAATATCCCAAAAATCCCCCAAAATAGCCCCAAAAATTACCTCAAAAATATCAAAAAATATCCCAAAAATTACCCCAAAAATATCCCAAAATAACTCCAAAAAGACACAAAAATTACCCCAAAGATTATCCCAAAAATACACAAAAATGTCCCAAAAATTGTCCCAAAAAATTCCAAAATTATCCCCAAAAAATCCCCCAGAATATCCCAAAAATTACACAAAAATTACCCTAAAAATATCCTAAAATTATCCCAAAAATATCCCAAAATTACTCCAAAAAGACACAAAAATTACCCCAAAAATTATCCCCAAAATACACAAAAATGTCCCAAAAATTGTCCCAAAAATATACAAAAAATACCCCAAAAATACACAAAAATTATCCTGAAAATTACCCCAAAAAGAGCCCAAAATTCTCCCCAAAATACCCAAAATTCTCCCACATTTTGCCCAACAGATCCCAAATCCCAAAATCCCAAATATCCCCAAAATCCCAAATCCCCAAATTCCCCAAATCCCAAAATCTCCAAATCCAAAAATCCCCAAATCTCAAAAATCCCCAAAAATCCCAAAATCCCAAATCCCCAAAAATCCTCAAATCCTCAAATCCTAAATTCTCAAATCCCCAAATCCCAAAATCTGAAAATCCCCAAAATCCCCAAATCTCCAAAATCCCAAAATCCCAAATCCCCAAAAATCTCAAAATCCCCAAAATCTCCAAATCTGAAATCCCAAAATTCCAAAATCCCAAAATCCCCCAAATTTCAAAATCCCAAAATCTTAAATCCCAAAACCCCAAAATCCCCAAATCCTGAAATCTTCAAATTCTCAGATCTCGAAATCCCCAAATCCCAAATCCCAAAAATCTGCAAATCCCCAAATCCCCAAAATTTCAAATTCCCAAAATTCCAAAATCCCCAATTCCCCAAAATCCTAAATTTCCCAAAATCCCAAAATCTCCAAATCCCGAAAATCCCAAAATCCCCAAAATACCGAAATTCAAAAAATCTCCAAAATCCCCAAATATCTCCAAAACCCCAAAATCTCCAAAATCCCAAAATCCCAAACCCCAAAATTTCAAAATCCCCAAAATCCCAAAATCCTCAAAATCCTGAAATTTCAAAAATCCTCAAAACCCCAAAATCCCAAATCCCAAAATTCCCCAAATCCCTAAATCTCCCAATCCAAAATCCCAAAATCCCTAAATCCTTTTCAAAAACCCTCAAAACCCCAAAATCCCAAATCCCAAAATTCCCCAAATCCCTAAATCTCCCAATCCAAAATCCCAAAATCCCTAAATCCCAAAACCCCAAATTCCCCAAAATCCCAAAATCCCAAAATCCCCAAACCCCAAAATCCAAAATCCCAAAATCCTCAAAACCCCAAATCCAAAAATCCCCAAATCCCAAAACCCCAAAACCCCAAATCCCCAAAATCCTCAAAATCCCAAAAATCCAAAAATCCCAAAATCCCCAAAATGTCAAAATCCTAAAACCTCCAAAATCCCAAAATCTTCGAAATCTCCAAATCCCAAATTCCCAAATCCAAAAATTCCAAAACCCCAAATCCCCCAAATTCCAAAAAAAACCTGAAATCCCAAAAAATCCTGAAATCCCAAATTCCTAAATCTCCAAATTCTCAAATCTCCAAATTCCAAAAATCCGCAAATCCCAAAATCCCCAAAATTTCTAAATCCCAAATCCCAAAAATCCTCAAAACCCCAAATCCCCAAACTCCCAAATTCCCAAAATCCCAAAATCCCAACTCCCCAAAATCCCAAAATCCTCAAAATACTCAAAATCTCAAAATCCCAAATTCCCTGAAATTTCAAAATCCCAAAATCCTCAAAATCCTATCCCAAAATCTCCAAATCTAAAATCCCTAAAATCCCAAAATCCTCAAGATCTCAAAATCCCAAATCTCCCCAAAATCCCAAATCTCCAAATTCCCCAAAATCCCAAAATCCCCCAAATCCCCAAAATCCCCAAAATCCCCAAATCCAAAATCCTAAATCCCAAAATCCCAAAAATCCCCAAATCCCAAAATCCCCAAATCCAAAATCCTAAATCTCCAAATCCCAAAAATCCCCAAATTCCCAAAATCCTGAAATCCCAAAAATCTCCAAATCCCAAAAATCTCCAAATCCCCAAAATCCCTAAATCCCAAAACCCCAAATCCCAAAATCCCAAAATTTTGCAAATCCCAAAATCCCCAAAATCCCACAAATCCCAGAATGCCCAAAATCCCAAATCCCAAAAATCCCAAAATTCCCAAAATCTCCAAAATCCCCAAATCCCCAAATCCCAAAAATCCCAAATCCCAAAATCCCAAAATCCTCAAAATCCCAAAACCCCAAATTCCCCGAAATTTCAAAATCCCAAAATTCCAAAATCCCCAAAATCCTGAAATCCCAAAAATCCCCAAATCCCAAAAATCCCAAAACCCCAAAATCCCAAAAATCCCAAAATCCCAAAATCCCAAAAATCCTCAAATCCCAAAATCCTGAAATCCCAAAAATCCCCAAATCCCAAAAATCCCAAAATCCCCAAAATCCCAAAATCTCCAAAATCCCCAAATCCCAAAAATCCCCAAATCCCAAAATCCCTAAAATCCCAAAATTCCCAAAATCTCCAAAATCCCCAAATCCCAAAAATCCTCGAAATCCCAAAATCCCAAAATCCCAAAATCCCCAAATCCCCCAAATCTCAAAAATCCCAAAATTTTCGAAATCCCAAATCCCGAAATTCCCCAAATCCCAAAATCCTCCAAAATTCCCAAAATCTCCAAAATTCCCGAAATTCCCGAAATTCCCGAAATTCCCGAAATTCCCGGATTTCTGTGTTTTTCAGGAGTTTGGTTTCTCCTCCTCATCATTCTGCAACTTCAAAACTCCCAAAATTCTGAACTCCCTGAGTTCAGCGCCGGCCATGGTGAGTCACTGAGAATTCCCAAAACCCAAATTCCCAAAATTCCCCCAAAATTCCCGAAATTCCCGAAAATCCGAATTCCCAGAATCCCGAAAATCCGAAACTCCCGATTTCCCGAAATCCCAAAATCCCGAAATTTCCAATTTCCCTAAATCCCGAAATTCTGAATTCCCCAAATTCAGCTCTGGGCATGGTGAGTGAGAATTCCCAAAATTCCCGAAATTCCCGAAATTCCCGAAATTCCCAAAATTCCCAAAATTCCCGAAATTCTGAATTCCCAAAATCCCAAAAATCTGAAACTCCCGATTTCCCTAAATCGTGAAATCCCAAAATTCCAAAATCCCCAAAATTCCCAAAAATTCCCAAAATTCCCCCAAAAATTCCCGAAATTCCCAAAAGTCCCAAAATTCCCAAAATCCCAAAATTCCCAAAAACCCAAAATTCTGAAATTTCCAAATTCCCAAAGTTCAGCTCTGGGCATGGTGAGTGACAGAATTCCCAAAATTCCCAAAAATTCCCCAAAAATTCCAGAAAAATTCCCAAAAATCCCCAAAATTCCCGAATTCCCAAAATTCAGCTCTGGGCATGGTGAGTGACAGAATTCCCAAAATTCCCAAAAATTCCCCCCACATCCCAAAATTCCCAGAATTCCCAAAATTCAGTGCTGGGCATGGTGACTGACAGAATTCCCAAAAATTCCCAAAAATTCCCAAAACCCTTCCCAAAATTCCAAATTCCCAGAGTTCAGCTCTGGGCATGGTGAGTGACAGAATTCCCAAAATTCCTGAAAAGTCCCGAAAAATTCCCAAAAATCCCAAATTCCCAAAAATCCCAAATTCCCAAAAATCCCGAGTTCCCAAAATCCCGAAATTCTGAAATTTCCAAATTTCCAGAATCCCAAAATTCAGCTCTGGGCACGGTGAGTGACAGAATTCCCAAAATTCCTGAAATTCCCAAAAGTCCAAATTCCCAAAATCCCAAAAAACCCGAAACTCCCGATTTCCCGAAATCCCGAAATTCCCTAAATTCCTGCAATGCCGAATTCCGAATTCCCCAAAATCCCAAAATCTTGAGATTGCAAATTCCCAAAAAATCCAAATTCCTAAAATCCCAAAACCCCGAAATCCCGAACTTGCAAATTCCCAAAATCCCGAAATTCCTGATTTCCTTACCTCCAGAAAATCCTGAATTTCCAAATTCTGACATTCCCAAAAACTGAAATCCCAAAATCCCGAAATTCCCGAATTGCAAAAATCCTGAAAAATCCCGAAATTCTGGAATTCCCAAAATCCAGAAATTCCCAAAACTCCAAATCGCCGAATTCCCCCAAATTGGAAATCCTAAAATCTCCAAATTCCTGATTTCCCTAAATCCTGAAATCCTAAAATTCCTGAATTTCCAATTCCCGAAATTCCCAAATCACGAAACCCAGAAAATCTTGAATTCCCAAATTTTGAAATTCCCAAAGATCCAAAATCTCGAAATTCCCGATTTCCCTAAATCCTGAAATCCTGAAATCTCCAAAATCCCAAAATTCCAGAATCCCAAAATTCAGCTCTGGGCATGGGGAGCGAGAATTCCCAAAATTCCCGAAATTCAAAAAAACCCCAAAAATTCCCAAAAAATCCCGAATTCCTAAAAACCCAAAATTCCGAAATTTCCAAAATCCAAAAATCCCGAAATCCTGGGATTTCCAAAATCCCAAATTCCCAAAAATCCAAAATCCCAAAGTTTCCAAAATCCCAGAATTCCAAAATTCAGATCTGGCCATGGTGAGTCACTGAGAATTCCCAAAAATCCCAAAAATCTGAAACTCCCGATTTCCCTAAATCGTGAAATCCCAAAATTCCAAAATCCCCAAAATTCCCAAAATTCCGAAATTCCCAAAATTCCCCAAAATTCCGAATTCCCAAAGTTCAGCTCTGGGCATGGTGAGTGAGAGAATTCCCAAAATTCCCCAAAAAAATTCCCAAAAATTCCCAAAAATTCCAAAAATTCCCCAAAAATCCCGAAATTCTGAATTCCCAAAGTTCAGCGCCGGCCATGGTGAATCACTGAGAATTCCCAAAATTCCCAAAATTCCCCAAAATTCCCAAAATTCCGAATTCCCAAAGTTCAGCTCTGGGCACAGTGAGCGACAGAATTCCCAAAATTCAAAAAAATCCCAAAAACCACGAAATTCCCAAAAAATTCCCAAAATTCCCAAAATTCCGAATTCCCGGAAATCCAAAATCCCGAAATTACCAAAAATCTGAATTCCTGAAATTCCCAAAATCCCAGAATCCCAAAATTCTGCTCTGGGCAAGGTGAGTGACAGAATTCCCAAAATTCCCAAAATTTCCCAAAAAAATCCCCGAAAAATCCCAAAATTCCCAAAAAATCCTGAATTCCTAAAACCCCAAAATTCCGGAATTTCCAAAATCCAAAAATCCCGAAATCCTGGGATTTCCAAAACCCCAAATTCCCAAAAATCCAAAATCCCGAAATTCGGAAATTTTCAAAATTCCAGAATCCCAAAATTTGGTGGGAAAACTCCATAATTTTGGGTAAAAAAATCAGAAAAATTGAACAAAAATTGGGATTTTTTTGGGAAGAAAATGGGAATTTTGGGTGGAAAATTGGGAATTTTGGGAAAAATTGAGAATTTTTTGGGTCAAAAATGGATAATTTTGGGTGGAAAATTGTGAAATTTTGTGAAAAATGTTGGAATTTTGGGTGGAAAAAGTGAGTTTTTGGGGATTTTGGGATCCAAAAATGAGAAATTTTTTTGGAATTTGGGAATTCTGGGGAAATGTGGGAATTTTGGGGGAAAACTGGAGAATTTTGGGTCCAAAATGGGAAATTTTGGGAAAAAATTGGGGAATTTGGTGGGAAAACTCCATAATTTTGGGTCAAAAATCAGAAAAATTGAACAAAAATTGGGATTTTTTGGGGAAGAAAATGGGAATTTTGGGGAAAATTGAGAATTTTTGGGTCAAAAATGGAAAATTTTGGGAAAAAATTTGGGGATTTTCTGGTGGAAAATGTGGGAATTTGGGAAAATTGGGGAATTTTCATTCAAAATGGAAAATTTGGGGAAAATTTGTGAATTTTAGAGGAAATTTTGGGTGGAAAATGAGAAATTTTGGGAAAAAATTGGGAATTTTGTGGGAAAAGTGGAGAATTTTGGGTCCAAAATGGAAATTTTTGGACAAAATTTGGGAATTTTTTTGGTGGAAAAATGGGAATTTTGGGTCGAAAATTGGGAATTTTGGGATAAATTTGGGTTTTGGTTGAAAAAGTGTTGAAATTTTGGGTCAAAATTTGGAAAATTTGGACCAAAATTGGGATTTTTTGGTGGAAAAATGTGGAAATTTTGGGTCTAAAATTAGAAAATATGGACAAAAATTGGGATTTTTGGGGTGAAAATTGGGAATTTTGGGTGGAAAAAGTGAGTTTTTGGGGATTTTGGGATCAAAAATGGGAAATTTTGGGGAAAATGGAGAATTTTGGGTCCAAAAAAAGGGAAATTTGGGGGAAAATTGGGGAATTTTTTTGGGAAAAAATGTGAAATTTTGGGGAAAAATTTGGGAATTTTCTGGTGGAAAATGTGGGAATTTTGGAAAAATGAGAATTTTGGGGGTAAATTTGGGAATTTTGGGGGGAAATGGAGAATTTGGAGGAGGAAATTCAGGATTTTGGGGGAAAAATGGGAAATTTTGGGGGAAAATTGGGGAATTTTCATTCAAAATGGAGAATTTTGGGAAAATTTGTGAATTTTAGGGGAAATTTTGGGAAAAATGGAGAAATTTGTGGGAAAATTGAGAATTTTGGGTTCAAATTGGGAAATTTTTGACAAAAATTGGGATTTTTTTTAGAAAATTGGGAAATTTTGGGTCAAAAATTGGGAATTTTTTGGGGAAAATGATGGAATTTTTGGGTGAAAAATCTGAATTTTTGGGAATTTTCTCTCCCCAGATTTCATTCCCAGGGAATTTCGGGAACTTTTGGGATCCAAAATGGGAAATTTTGGGAAAAATGGGAAATTTTGGGTCAAAAATGGGAAATTTTGGGAGAAAATTGAGAAATTTTGGTCAAAATGGGGAAATTTGGGGAAAATTGAGGAAAAACTTTGGAGGAAAATTGGGAATTTTTTTTGAAAATTGGGAATTTTGGGTGGAAAATTTGGGGAATTTTTTGGGAAAAATTTGGGAATTTTGGATCCAAAATGAAAATTTTGGGGAAAATGTGGGAATTTTTGGGTGAAAAATGGGAAATTTTGGGGAAAATGTTGTTCTTTTGGGTCAGAAATGGGAAATTTTGGGGGAAAACTTCGGGAATTTTGGGTTAAAAAAATGTGAAATTTGGGGGAAAAATTTGGGAATTTTCTGGTGGGAAATGTGGGAATTTGGGAAAATTTGGGAATTTTGGGGAAAATTGGGGAATTTGGAGGAGGAAATTCAGGATTTTGGGGGAAAATTGGGAAATTTTGGGGGAAAATTTGGGAATTTTGGTGGAAAATGTGGGAATTGTTTTGGAAAATTTTGGGAATTTCTGGGCGAAAAATGGGAAATTTTGGGTGAAAAATGGGAAATTTTGGGTCAAAAATGGGAAATTTTGGGGAAAATTTGAGGATTTTGTGTTAAAAAATGGAAATTTTGGGAACAAATTTGGGAATTTTGGGGGAAAATTCAGGAATTTTGTGTCAAAAATGGGAAATTTTGGGGAAAATTTGGGAATTTTCTGGTGGAAAACGTGGGAATTTTGGAAAAACGGGAATTTTGGGGGAAAATTGGGGAATTTTATGGGAAAATTCTGGATTTTTTGGACAAAAATTGGGAATTTTTTTTGGGAAATGTCAGGAATTTTGGGTGGAAAAGCTGAATTTTGGGAATTTTCTCTCCCCAGATTTCATTCCCAGGGAATTTCGGGAACTTTGGGATCGAAGTTTTCAGCTCCTCCCCCCCAGGGAGCTCGAGGTGAGAATCCCAAAAAAATCCCCAAAATTTATCCCAAAATTTCCCAAAAATTCCGAAATTTCTGGAATTTCTGATGGAAAATGGTGGAAAAAATCTAAAAAATCCCAAAATTTTCAACCAGAATTTCCAAGTTTCTCACCCAAAAAATCCCAAAAAATCCCCAAAAATACCCAAATTATCCCAAATTTCCCAAAATTCTGAACCTGAAATCCCAAAATTGTGAAATTCCCGAAAATTCGGATGGAAAATGGTGAAAAAATCATGAAAATCCCAAAATTTTATCCTCAAAAATCCCCAAATTTTAACCTCAAAAATCCCAAAAAATACCTAAAATTATCCCAAATTTCCCAAAATTCTGAGTTAGAAATCCCAAAAAACCCCAAAAATCCCAAAAATTCTGAACCAGAAATCCCAAAATTCTGAAATTTATGGAATTTCTGATGGAAAATAGGGAAAAAGTCACGAAAATCCCAAATTTTATTCTCAAAAATCCCAAAAATCCCAAAATTTTTACTTCAAAAATCCCAAAATATCCCAAAAAACTCAAAAATTTCCCAAAATTCTGAAATCCTGAAATTCTGAAATTTATGGAATTTCTGATGGAAAATAGGGGAAAAATCATGAAAATCCCAAAATTTTAACCTCAAAAATCCCAAAAAATCCCTAAAATTGACCCAAAATTCCAAAAATTCTGAACCTGAAAATCCCAAAATTTGTAAAATTTATGGAATTTCTGATGGAAAATGGTGAAAAATTCCCAAAAATCCCAAAATTTTAACCTCAAAAATCCCAAAAATCCCTAAAATTATCCCAAATTTCCCAAAATTCTGAGTCGGAAATCCCAAAATTCTGAAATTTGTGGAATTTCTGGTGGAAAATGGTGAAAAAATCCCGAAAATCCCAAAATTTTATCCTCAAAAATCAGGAAGTTTTGCCTCGAAATTCCCTAAAATTCAAAATTCTGACCCAAAAATCCCAAAATTTTTGACCCAAAAATCCATCAAAACCCAAAATTATTCCAATTTTTTGGCAGAAATCCCAAAAAAATCCCAACTTTCCCAAAATTCTGACTTCAAAAAAATCCCAAAATTCTCAAATTTCTGGAATTTCGGAGCTGAAAAGGTGAAAAAAAATCCCCAAAATCCCAAATTTTGATCTCAAAAGTCCCAAAAAATCCCAAAATTCACCCAAAATCCCAAAATTCTGACCTGAAAATCCTGAAATTTCCCCAAATTTTTCCCAAATTTCTCCATTTTTTCACCAATTTTCCTCCAATTTTCTCCCAACTTCCCCAAATTTTCCCCAAATTTCCCAAAAAATCCCAAGTTTTCCCTAAAACTCCCCAAAATTTTCCCAAATTTCCCCAAAATTTTCCCAAATTTCCCCAATTTTCCTCCCAATTTCCCTTAAATTCACCAATTTTTTTTCCAAATTTCCCCAAAATTCCTCAAATTTTATCTCAAATTCTCCCAAAAATCCCAAATTTTCCCCAAAATTGCCCAAAGTTTTTCCCAAATTTCACTCAAATTCCTCCAAAATTCTGAATTTCCCCTAAATTTCAAAAAAATTCCCAATTTTTCCCCAAATTTCCCCAAAATTTTCTCCAAAAATCCCAAATTTCCCCAAAATTCCATAAATTTCCCAAAATTTCCTCCAACTTTCCCCAAAATTCCCCAAATTCTTCCAAAACTTCCCAAAATTCTCTCAAAATTTTCCCAAAAATTCCAAAAATTCCCCAAATTTCTCCATTTTTCCACCAATTTTCCCCAAAAATTCCCAAATTTTCCTTGAATTTTCTCCCAAATTTTCTCAAATTTCCCCAAAATTTCCTTGAATTTCCCCAAAAATCCCAAATTTTCCCTAAAATTCCCCAAATGTTCCCCAAATCTCCCTAAAAATCCCAAATTTCCCCCAAATTCCCCTTTTCCCCCAAAATTCCCCAATTTTTCCCAAAATTCCCAAATTTTCCCCAAATTTCCCCAATCCCAAAATCCCAAAATCCCCAAATTTTCCCAAAATCCCCAAATTTTCCCCAAAATTTCCCCAAAATCCTCCAAAACCTTCCCTAAATTCAAAAAATCCACAATTTTTTCCAACTTTCCCCAAAAATTCCCCAAATTTTTCAAAAATTTCCCAAAATTCTCCCAATTTTTTCCCAAAAATTCCAATAATTTCCCCAAATTTCTTCATTTTTCCACCAATTTCCCCCAAATTTCATCCCAAATTTTCCCCAAAATTCCCCAATTTTTCCCCAAAATTTTCCCACATTTTCCCAAAAATCCCCAAATTTTCCCTAAAATTTTCCCCAAAATTCCCCAAATTTCCTCCAATTTTCTCCCAAATTTTCTCCAACTTTACCCAAAATTCCCCAAATTTTTCCCCAAATTTCCCCCAAAATCCCAAATTTTCCCCTAAATTCCCCAAATTTTATCGCAAATTCTCCCAAATTTTTCCCCAAATTCTTTCCAAATTCCCCAAAATTCCCAATAATTCTCCCAAATTTCCTTCAGCTTTCCCAGTTTTCCCCCAAAATTCCCTAAAATTCCTAATTTCCCTTAATCTTTCCCCAAAATTTTCCCCAAAAAATCCCAAATTTCCCCAAAATTCCCCAATTTCTCCCCAAAATTCCCCAAAAATCCCCAAATTTCCCCAAATTCCCCAAAAATTCCAAAAAAATCCCCAAATTTTCCCAGATTTTTCCCAAAATTCCTCTGAAAATTCCTCTGAATTTTCCCAAATTCTCCCCAAAATTCCCCAAATTCCCCCCCCCAAAAATTCTCCCAAATTTCCTTCAGTTTTCCCAATTTTCCCCAAAAATTCCCTAAAATTCCTCATTTCCCTTCAATTTTCCCAAAATTTTCCCAATTTTTCCCAAATTTCCCCAATTTTCTGCCAAATTTTCCCTAAAATTCCCCAAAAATCCCAAATTTTCCCAATTTTTTCCCAAATTTCCCTTAAATTCCCCATTTTTTTCCCCAAATTTTATCCCAAAAATCCCAGATTTTCCCCAAAATTCCCCAAAATTCCTCAAATTCCCCCAAATTTCTCCAAAAATTTCCCCAAATTTCCTCCAAATTTCCCCAATCTTCCCAAAATTCCTCCAAAATCCTGAATTTCCCCCAAATTTCTCCAAAAAATTCCACAAATTTTCTCAATCTTTCCCTGAAATTCCACAAATTTTCCCCAAATTTCTCCAAAAATACTCGAATTTCCCTGGAATTTCCCCAAAATTCCCAAATTTTCCCCAATTTCCCTGGAATTTCTCCCAAATTTTTCCCAAAATCCCCAAAACTCTTCTCAGATTTCCCAATTATTCCCTCAATTCACCAAAATTTTCCCCATTTTTCCTGGAATTTCTCCCAAATTTCCCCAAATTTCTCCAAAATCCTGAATTTCCCCTAAATTTCCCCTCAAAAACCCCAAATTTTTCCTGAATTTTCCCAAAATTCCCTCAATTTTTTCCCAAATTTCTCCAAAAACCCCAAATTTTCCCAATTTCCCTGAATTTTCCCCAAATTTTTCCAAAATGTCTCCAAATTCCCCCAAAATTCCTCCAAAATCCTGAATTTCCCACAATTTTCCCCCAAAATTCCCCAAATTTTCCCCCAAAATCCCAAATTTTCCCAATTTTCCCTCAAATTTTCCCCCAATTTCCTCCAAAATCCCAAATTTTCCCCAAATTTTCCCCAAATTCCAGGTGCTGCGAGAAGCTCTGGAGCCGAGTTTGCCTCCCCTGAGCTCAGGTGAGAATTTTGGGAAAAATTCGGGAATTTTGGGGAATTTTGGGATAAAATTTGGGGAAAAAATTTGGGAAAAAATTAGGAATTTTGGGGAAATTTGGGGAAATTTGGGGGAAATTTGGGAGAACTTGGAGAATTTTTTTTGATTTTTGGGAAATTTTAGGAAATTTTTGAAGAAAAATGGGAAAATTTGTGAATTTTGGATGAAAATTTTGGGAATTTTAGGTGAAAAATTATTTGGGGAAATTTTGGGAAAAATTTTAGGAATTTTGGGGGAGCTTGGAAAATTTGGGAAATTTTGTGGAGATTTTGGGAATTTTTGGATGAAAATTTGGGAATTTTGTGGAAAATTTTGGGTAAAAATTTCAGGAATTTTGGGTGAAAATTTGGGGAATTTTAGGTCCAAATGCTTGGAATTTTTGGGAAAAAATTTGCTAATTTTGGGGAAAATTTTGGGAAATTTGGGATGAAAATGTTGTTAATTTTGGGTGAAAATGTTGGGAATTTTGGTTCAAAATCTGGAATTTTTGGGTGAAAATTTCGGGAATTTCGGTAAAAAGTTTAGGATTTTTTGGTGGAAATTTTGTGAATTTTTTGGTGAACCAACTTTGGGGGGGAGGACCCCCCGGGTGGAAACCTTGAGAACACTTCAGGGAAAATTTCGGCAAATTCGGATGAAAAATTGGGGTGAAAATTTTAGGAATTTTGGGTGAAAATTTGGGGAATTTTGGGTGAAAATTTTGGGAATTTTAGGTGGAAATTTTGGGAATTTTGGGTAAAAATTTTAGGAATTTTGGGATTAAAATTTTAGGAATTTTGGGTGAAAATTTTAGGATTTTTAGGTGAAAATTTTAGGAATTTTGGGAAAAAATTTTGTGAATTTTGGGTGAAAATTTTAGGAATTTTGGTGAAAATTTTAGGAATTTTTGTGAAAATTTTGGGAATTTTAGGTGAAAATTTTGGGAATTTTGGTGAAAATTTTGGGAATTTTGGTGAAAATTTTGGGAATTTTGGGGAAAATTTTGGGTAAAAATTTCAGGAATTTTTGGTGAAGATTTTGTGAATTTTGGGTGAAAATTTTAGGAAATTTGGGTGAAAATTTTAGGAATTTTGGGTGAAAATTTTAGGAATTTGAGGTGAAAATTTTGTGGATTTTTAAGGGGAAAATTTAGTGAATTTTTGGGGAAAAACCTTTGGAATTTTGGGTGAAAATTTTGGGATTTTTGGATGAAAATTTGAGGAATTTTAGGGTTAAAACTTAGGAATTTTGAAAGTTTCATGAGTTTTTGTTTTGGGTGAAAATTTGGGGAAATTTGGGTCAAAATTTTGTAAATTTTTGGTGGAAATTTGATGAATTTGGGTGAAAATTGTGAGTTTGGGAAGAAAATTTTGGGAAAATTTGGGTCAAAATCTTTGGAATTTTGGGTGAAAATGTTGTGAATTTGAGGTGAAAATTTTAGGAATTTTGGGATGAAAATTTTAGGAATTTTTGGTGAAAATTTTAGGAATTTTGGATGAAAATTTTGGGAATTTTGGGATTAGAATTTTGGGAATTTTAGGTGAAAATTTTGGGAATTTTGGTGAAAATTTTAGGAATTTTGGGTGAAAATTTTGGGAATTTTTTGGTGAAAATTTCCAGATTTTGGGGTAAAAATTTTTGTAATTTTGGGTGAAAATTTCTGTGATTTTTTGGTAAAATTTTTAGAATTTTGGAAAATTTTGGGTGAAAATTTCTGGAATTTGAGGTGAAAATTCTGTGGATTTTAGGTGAAAATTTTGGGAATTTTGGGTGAAAATTTTCGGAATTTTGGGTGAAAATTTTAGGAATTTTAGGTGAAAATTTTTGGAATTTTAGGTGAAAATTTTGTGAATTTTGGGTGAAAATTTTCTGGAATTTTGGGATTAAAATTTTAGGAATTTTGGGTGAAAATTTTAGGAATTTTGGGATTAGAATTTTGGGAATTTTAGGTCCAAATGCTTGGAATTTTTGGGAAAAAATTTGCTAGATTTTGGGGAAAATTTTGGGAAATTTGGGATGAAAATGTTGTGAATTTTGGGTGAAAATTTTGGGAATTTTGGTTGAAAATTCTGGAATTTTTGGGTGAAAATTTCGGGAATTTTGGTAAAAAGTTTAGGATTTTTGGGTGGAAATTTTGTGAATTTTTTGGTGAAAACTTTGGGGTGAAAACCTTGGGAACATTCAGGGAAAATTTCGGCAAATTCGGATGAAAAATTTGGGGTGAAAATTTTAGGAATTTTGGGTGAAAATTTTGGGATTTTGGTGAAAACTTCGTGATTTTTAAGATTAAAATTTTTGGAATTTTGGGTGAAAATTTTGGGAATTTTGGATGAAAATTTTGGGAATTTTGGGATTAGAATTTTTGGGAATTTTAGGTGAAAATTTTAGGAATTTTGGGTGAAAATTTTGGGAATTTTGGATGAAAATTTTAGGAATTTTGGGTGAAAATTTTAGGAATTTTAGGATTAAAATTTTAGGAATTTTTGGTGAAAATTTTGTGAATTTTTGGTGAAAATTTTTTTGGGATAAAAATTTCAGGAATTTTGGGTGAAAATTATGGGAATTTTGGGATTAGAATTTTGGGAATTTTAGGTCCAAATGCTTGGAATTTTTGGGAAAAAATTTGCTAATTTTGGGGAAAATTTTGGGAAATTTGGGATGAAAATGTTGTTAATTTTGAGTGAAAATGTTGGGAATTTTGGTTCAAAATCTGGAATTTTTTGGGTGAAAATTTCGGGAATTTCGGTAAAAAGTTTAGGATTTTTTGGTGGAAATGCTTTGAATTTTTTGGAAATCTGTGGATTTTGGGGCCAAAATTTAGGGATTTTTAGTTGAAAATTTTGGGAATTTTTTATGTTAAAATTTTGGGACTTTTGGGTCAAAATTTTGGGATTTTTGGGTGAAAATTTGCGATTTTTGAGTGAAAGTTTTGGGATTTTGGGGTGAAAATTTGGGGATTTTTGGGTCAAAATTTGGGGAATTTTGGATGAAAAATTTGGATGAAAATTTTGGGAATTTTTGGTAAAAATTTTGGGATTTGAGAAAAAATCTGAATTTTAGGTCAAAATTCTTGTAATTTGGGTGAAAATTTCGTGACTTTTTTGGGCGAAAATTCCGAATTTTAGGTCAAAAAACCTTGGAATTTCGGGGGAAAATTCTGGAATTCCGGGGGAAAATTTTGTAAATTTCCCTGAAAATTTTGGGTGAAAATTTGGGAATTTTGGGTGAAAATTTTTTGATGATTTTTCTGGAATTTTCGTGGAATTTTCTTAGAATTTTTCTGGAAATTTCTGGAATTTTTCTGGAATTTTTCTGGAATTTTCTGGAATGTTCTCTCTCTCTCTCCGCAGAGTTCTCCCTGGAGCCAATGGAGGAAGAGCCCAGGTGGGAGGGGCGGGGCTTGCACCGGAAGTGGGCGGGGCTTAAACAGGAAGTGACTGGGATTCCTTTAAATTACTCAGGGGAAAACCGGAAGTGATGTTAGGGGGTGGAGTTTAGGCAGGAAGTGTGTCGGATTGCACCGGAAGTGAGGGAAAACCACCGGAAGTGCTTGGGGAGGACCGGAAGTGGGTGGAGCCTAGACAGGAAGTGGCTAAAAGAGTGGGACAATTGACCGGAAGTTGTCACGGTGCGCCGGAAGTGGGTGGAGCTTAGACCGGAAGAAACTATGATTCAACCGGAAGTGGGCGGGACTTGTTGGGTGTTGACCGGAAGCGCGTAAAAATGACCGGAAGTGTGTGAATCCGACCGGAAGTGGGCGGGACTTAGCAAAAACCAGCACAAACTGGACCGGAAGTGGTCAGAAATCCACCGGAAGTGGGTGGGAAATGACCGGAAGTGGGTGGGGATAACCGGAAGTTCTCGGAATTTCACCGGAAGTGACCTCGGGGTTTGCTGACGTCATGTTTCCCCAGCGTCCCTCCACTTCCGGCCCCGCCCCCGAGACTGTCCCGGAAGTGCCGGAAGCGCCGAGCGCCGACCTCAGGAGGTGGGGATTGGGATTTTGGGGAAATTTTGGGGAAATTTTGGGAATTTTGGGGAAATTTGGGTGAAAAAATGAGGATTTTAGGGGGAAATGGGAAGAATTTGGGGGATTTTGGGGAAATTTGGGAAAAAAATTGAGGAATTTGGGGGAAAATTGGGAAACTTGGATGAATTTTTTTGGGAAAATTTTGGGGACATTTTAGGAAAAATTTGGGAATTCAGTGGGAAAAAATTGGGAATTTCAGGAGAATTCATGGAATTCAGGGAATTTGGGGGAAAATGGTGAATTTTGGGGGAAAATTTGGTGAATTTTTGGTGAAGATTTTGGGAATTTTGGTGAAAATTTTGCAAATTTTGAGGGAAAATTTCAGGAATTCAAGCGAAAATTCTGGGAATTTTGGTGGAAAATTTGGGGAATTTTTTGGGAAAATTTTTGGAAATTTTGAGAAAAATTTTATGAATTTTTGGTGAAAATTTGGGGAATTTTTGGGAAAAAATTTGAGTGAAAATTTAGGGAAAATTTTGGGAAATTTTAGGAAAAATTTGGGAATTCTGGATGAAATTTTGGGAATTTCGGGGGGAAAGTCTTGGGAAGTTTTGGGATTTTTGGGAAATCCTTGAGGATTTGGGGGAATTTGGGATTTTTTGGTGATTTTTTTCTGGAATTTTCCGGAATTTTCTCCCGACCTTCCGGAACTTTCTCTCTCTCCCCCCAGGCTGCTCCTTGGCCACGCCCACTGCCCGGAAGGGGCGGAGCTTGCCGCCATCGTGGGCGTGGCCTCGCCTCGCTCCCGAGCCGCTCGAGCGTTCGCGCTCTGCCTGGGTGAGCCCCGGCCACGCCCACCTCCCAGAGCCACGCCCACCTCCCAGAGCCATGCCCACTTCTCATTAAACAAACCAATTGTCATTAGCCACGCCCACTTATCCAAACCACCCCACTCCCCCTAAACCACGCCCACTTCCCCAAATGAGTCCAGTTGTCACAGGCCACCCCACTCCCCGCCACCCCACTTCCCTTAAATAGCCTAGTTCTCAATGACCACGCCCACTTCCCCAGCCACGCCCACTTCTCAAAATCCCACCCACTTCCCCATTGACTCAATTATCACTGGTCACCCCCTTCACCGAGCCACCCCCTCCCCGAGCCACCCCACTTTTGAAACCCCCCCCTTCCCTTCACCCAATTTTGAGTGGCACCCCAATTCCCCGCCACCCCACTTCTCAAACCACCCCACGTCGCATTAAACAAGCCAATTGTCATTAGCCACGCCCCCCTCTGACCACCCCACTCTGTAAGCCACGAACACCCCCGCCACGCCCACCTCCCCAGCCACGCCCACTTTCCCTTAATCAGCCTAGTTTTCATTGGCCACGCCCACCTCCCCGAGCCACGCCCAATGCTCTAAGCCACGCCCATTCGCTAAACCACGCCCACTTTCCCAAATCACACAATTATCATTAGCCACGCCCACCTTCCCCAACCACGCCCACTTTCCCTTACATAACCTCGTTTTCATTGGTCACACCCAATTCCCCAAGCCACGCCCACTCCCCCTGAACCACGCCCACTCCCCGAGCCACGCCCACGTCTGTAAGCCACGCCCACGCCCTCGAGCCACACCCACTTCTCCATACCACGCCCACTTCCCTGTAAATAACCCAATTCTCACTGACCACGCCCACTTCTCCAAACTCCGCTCACTTCTTGCTCAACAACTCAATCCTCATTGACCACGCCCACTTCTCTAAGCCACGCCCACTTCCCCCTAACCAACCCAATCCTCCTTGACCACGCCTCTTCCTTGTAAGCCACGCCCCTTCCCTTTGAAATCTTTTCACTCCTCTAAGCCACGCCCTTCTAATTTGGGGTTGGCCGAAGCCACGCCCCCTTTACCCCGAGCCACGCCCCTTTCGCTCAACCCCACCTGCTCCGCCCTGAGCCACGCCCCTTGCCGCATAGGCCACGCCCCTTCATTTGAATGTCTCCATTCGCCACGCCCCCTTCAATTGAAATATCATCATTAACCTTAAGCCACGCCCCCTTTGCCTGAAACCACGCCCCTTTGGCTTCAGACCACGCCCACCTGGCTGTCCACTTCAGCCACGCCCATCTTCCTTTAAAGGCTATTGGTTCCCCGGAGCCATGCCCCTCCCCCGAAGCCACGCCCCTTTCCCTGAAGCCACGCCCCTCCTCAGGCCATGTCCCTCCCCCGAAGCCACACCCCTTCTCAGAAGCCGCGCCCCTTCCCCAAAAGCCACGCCCCTTCCCCAAAAGCCATGTCCCTTCCCCGAAGCCACGCCCCTCCCCCAAAAGCCACGCCCATCCCCGAAGCCACGCCCCTTTCCCCAAGCCACTCCCCTTCCTCTGAAGCCACGCCCCTCCCCCGGAGCCCCTCCCCTCCCCCGGAGACACGCCCCCTTCCACAAAAGCCACGCCCATCCCCCCGAAGCCACGCCCCTCTCCGAGGCCACGCCCCTTCCTCTGAAGCCACGCCCACCCCCGAAGCCACGCCCCTCCCCGAAGCCACTCCCATCCCCCCGAAGCCACGCCCCTTCCCGAAGCCACGCCCCTTCCCGAAACCACGCCCCTTCCCCAAAAGCCACTCCCCTTCCCCGAAGACACGCCCCTTCCTCTGAAACCACGCCCCTCCCCGAGGCCACGCCCATTTAGTGGAATTTTGGTCAAACTCTGCGAGAAGTTTTTTGAATTTCGGGTTGATTTCGAGGATTTTCTGCAAATTCTGGGAAACTTCGCGGAATTTCGGTGAAACGGGGTCACGGCATTTTCTGGGTGGAAAAATGAGGATTTTAGGGGGAAAAATGGGAATTTGGAAGAAAAAAAGGAAAATTTAGGAAAATACTGAATTTCGGGAGAAAACATTGGACTTTTGGGAGGAAAAACGGGACTTTTGGGAAAATTTGGGGATTTTGGGATGAAAAATGGGGATTTTGGGAGAAATTTGGGGGGAAAAATGGGAATTTTGGGGGAAAAAAGTGAATTTTGGGGCAAATTTGGGGGAAATTTGGGATTTTGGAGGAAATTTGGGTGAAAAAATGGGGATTTTGGGAAAATCTGGAAGAAAAAATGGGGGAAAACAGAATTTTTGGGGAAATTTGGGGGAAATATGGAATTTTGGGGGAAATTAGAGTGAAAAGTGGGGATTTTGGGTGGCAAAGTGAGGATTTTGGGTGGAAAATCGGGAATTTTGGGGGGAAAAATGGCAATTTTGGGAAAAATTGGGGGAAAATTTGGGATTTTGGGAGGAAATTTGGGGGAAAAAATAGGAATTTTCATCAAATTTTAGGAGAATTAGGTGAATTTTAGGTGAAATCTCCAAAATTCGTGTGAATTTTGACGAATTTGACGGAATTCCAGTGAAATTTGGAGCAAAAGTTTGAAGAAATTTCTAAAATTTTGGGGATTTTTTTTGAAATTGCACTGGAATTTGGTGAAATTTTGGGAGAATTTTATGGGAATTTCACCGGATTTCCCAAAATTGGAGGATTTTGGTGAAATTTTGGGAAAATTCTGTGGGAATTTCACCTGAATTTCCCGAATTTGGGGAAAATTTTGCCAAATTTTGGGAAAATGTTGACAAATTTTGGGAAAATTCTGTGAATTTCACCTGAATTTCCCAAATTTTGGGAAAATTCTGTGGGAATTTCACCTGAATTTCCCAAATTTTGGTGAAATTTTGACAAATTTTGGGAAAATTGTTGGAATTTCACCTGAATTTCCCGAATTTCGGTGAAATTTTGGGAAAATTTTGGGAAATTTTGACAAATTTTGGAAAATTCTGTGGGAATTTCACCTGAATTTCCCAAATTTTGGGGAAATTTTGACAAATTTTGGGAAAATTGTTGGAATTTCACCCGAATTTCCCAAATTTGGGGGAAATTTTGACAAATTTTGGGAAAATTGTTGGAATTTCACCTGAATTTCCCAAATTTTGGTGAAATTTTGTGAAAATTTTGGGAAAATTTTGGGAAAATTTTGACGAATTTTGGGAAAATTCTGTGGAATTTCACCTGAATTTCCCGAATTTTGGGAAAATTTTGACAAATTTTGGAAAATTCTGTGAATTTCACCTGAATTTCCCAAATTTTGGGAAAATTTTGACAAATTTTGGGAAAATTCTGTGAATTTCACCTGAATTTCCCGAATTTTGAGAAAATTTTGACAAATTTTGGGAAAATTGTGGGAATTTCACCCGAATTTCCCAAATTTTGGAGAAATTTTGACAAATTTTGGGAAAATTCTGTGAATTTCACCTGAATTTCCCAAATTTTGGGAAAATCTTGATCGATTTCATTAATTGCATTAATTAATTCCAATTTATCGATGGCAGAGCTCTGCGCAGCCGGTTGGCTCAGCCTGGAGCAGCCGGAGCCCTACGGACCAATCAGGATCAAGCTCCGCCCCGGCCGGCAATAAACCACGCCCACATTGCCTTATATGGAGTGCCGTGTGGTTTTTGGGGGAATTCGGGGAATTTTGGGGATTTTTGGGGGAAATTTCGGGGATTTTGTGGGAATTTTGGGGTTTTTGAGAGGATTTTCAGGAAATTTGGGGAAAATTTGGGATTTTTGGGGAAATTTGGGGGGAAAATTTTGGGGAAATTTGGGGAAATTTCTGGGATTTTGGGTTTTTTTGAGAGAATTGTTTTTGGAAATTTGGGGAAAATTTGGGATTTGTGGGGAATTTTGGGGACAATTTTGGGAATTTTGGGGAAATTCCTGGGATTTTGGGGTTTTTTCGAGAGAATTGTTTTTGGAAATTTGGGGAAAATTTGGGAATTTTGGGGAATTTTGGGGAAAATTTTGAAGAAATTTCTGGGATTTTTGGGGAATTTTGGGTTTTTTGAGAGGATTTTCCGGAAATTTGGGGAAAATTTGGGATTTTTGGGGAATTTGGGGGAAAATTTTGGGAATTTTGGGGAAATTTCTGGGATTTTTTGGGAATTTTGGGGTTTTTCGAGAGTTTTTTTTTGAAATTTGGGGAAAATTTGGGATTTTTGGGGAATTTTTGGGAAAATTTTGGGGAAATTTCTGGGATTTTTGGGGAATTTTGGGTTTTTTGAGAGGATTTTCGGGAAATTTGGGGAAAACTTGGGATTTTTTGGGAATTTTGGGGATTTTTTGGGAAATTTTGGTGATTTTGTGGGAATTTTGGGTTTTTTGAGAGGATTTTCAGGAAATTTGAGGAAAATTTGGGATTTTTGGGGGAATTTTGGGGAAATTTCTGGAACTTTGTGGGAATTCTGGAGGTTTTTTGAGAGAATTTTTGTGAATTTTTTGGGGAAATTTTGGGGTTGAGATTTTTTTTTTTTTTTTTAGTTTTTCTGGGAATTTTTTGGGTTTTTTTCAGAATTTTTTTGGGGAATTTTCGGGGAGTTTTTCAGGAATTTTTGGAGGTTTTTTTTGGGAATTTTTTTTCAGGTTGTTTCGGGAAATTTTGGAGAATTTTTAGGGTTTTTTCAGGGATTTTTGGCCTTTTTTGGGGTTTTTCTGAGCATTTTTGGGGAATTTTGGGGTTTTTGGAGGTGATAAGGTGAAATTTTGGGAACTTTTTTTAAAAATTTGATTTTTTTTTTTTTTCGCCATTTTTTGGGAGATTTTAGGGGAAATTTTTGGGTCGAATTCCACAGGAATTTTTGAGGAATTTTTTTGGTGAATTTTGGGGAATTTTTGGGATCGATTTCAAGTTGATTTTTTTCAGGAATTTTTTGGGAACTTTTTTTTTGCATTTCTGCTCCATTTCAGGTCGGTGGGTTTTTTTTCTCCCAGGAATTTTCCTGGAATTTTCGGAGAATTTTTGGGAATCTTTGAGGAGAAATTTGGTTCATTTTCAGGTTTATTTCCAGGTGGATTTTCTGGGAGTTTTTCCTGGAATTTCGGGACATTTTCAGGTTGATTTTTTTAGGAATTTTCTGGGAATTTTTTTGGGAATTTTCGGGGGATTTTGATCTTAATTTTTTGGGAAATTTTCCAGAAATGTTGAAGAAAATCTGAAAATTCTGAGGAAATTTGGTCAAATTTCGTTAGTTTCGAAGGAATTTGTGACTTTCAGAAAAATTTCAGGAATTTCAAAGAAATTTTGGGGATTTTGGGGGAAATTTTGGGGATTTTGGGGGAAATTTTGGGGATTTTGGGGAAATTTTGAGGAATTTTTTGGGGGGAAATTTGGGGGAGGGAACAGTGATTTTTGGGGGAAATTTTGGGGGGAATTCTGGGAAATGTTGGGAATTTTTTGGGAAATTTTGGGAATTTCAGGGGTTTGGGATTTTTTTGGGGAGAAATTTGGGAGTTTTTGGGTTGTTTTTCGGGGAATTTTTGGAGTTTTTTGGGGGAAAATTTGGGTTTTTGGGGGAAAATTCGGAATTTTGTCAATTTCAAACTAATTCCGTGAATTTCAAAACCATTTTGTGAATTTCACAGGGATTTGGTGGATTTTGAGATAATTCTGCGAATTTCAAAGAAATTTTGGGAATTTCAAGGAAATTTTGGGAATTTCGTGGGAATTTTGGGAATTTTTAAAGACTTTTGGGAATTTTCGGGGAATTTTGTGAATGTTGAAAGAATTTTGGGAATTTTTTGGGGGAATTTTGGGGAATTTTGGGGAATTTTTTGGGAATTTTGGGGAAAAGAAAGGATTTTCACTCAATTTTGAGTGGAAAGCTTTTATTGGCTGTTGATGACGTCACCCAAGATGGCGGCCTGGGCGGGGCCGAGGGAAGCCACGCCCACCCGGAAGTGCTCCGGGTTGGCCACGCCCAGCCGGCGGAGCAGCGAGAGCAGCGATTGGCTGAGAGCTGGAATGGGGAAAATGGGGAAAAATGGGGAAAAAATGGGGAAAAAATGGGGAAAAAATGGGAAAAATGGGGAAAATGGGAAAAATGGGAATAAATAGGAAAAGATGAGAAAAGGGAAAAAATGAGGAAAAATGGGAAAAAAAGGGAAAAATAGGAAAAATGGGGAAAATGGGAAAATGGGAAAAATGGGGAAAATGGGAAAATGGGGAAAATGGGAAAATGGGGAAAAATGGGGAAAATTGGGGAAAAAATAATGGAGAAAATGGAAAAAAATTTAAAAATGGGGAAAATGGGGAAAATAGGAAAAATGGGAAAAAATGGGAAAAATGGGGGAAATGGGGAAAATGGGAAAAAATGGGAAAAAAGAAAAAAAATGGGAAAAATGAAAACAAATTTGGGAAAAATTGGCAAAAAGTGGAAAAAAATGGAGAGAAAAAAGAAAGAAAATAAATTTTGAAAAAATGGGTAAAAATTGGGAAAAATGGAAATAAAATTGGAAAAAAATAATTGGAAATGAAATGGGAAAAATGGAAAAAATGGGAAAAATGGGAAAAATGGGAAAATTGGGGAAAATGGGAAAAATGGGGAAATTGGGGAAAATGGGAAAATGGGGAAAATGGGAAAATGGGGAAAAAATAATGGAGAAAATGGAAAAAAATTTAAAAATGGGGAAAATGGGGAAAATTGGAAATAAATGGGAAAAAGGGGAAAATGGGAAAAATGGGGAAAATGGGAAAAAATGGGAAAAAAGAAAAAAATGGGAAAAATGAAAACAAATTTGGGAAAAATTGGCAAAAAGTGGAAAAAATGGAGAGAAAAAGAAAGAAAATAAATTTTGAAAAAATGGGTAAAAATTGGGAAAAATGGAAATAAAATTGGAAAAAATAATTGCAAATGAAATGGGAAAAATGGAAAAAATGGGAAAAATGGGAAAAATGGGAAAATTGGGGAAAATGGGAAAAATGGGGAAATTGGGGAAAATGGGAAAAATGGGGAAAAATGGGAAAATGGGGAAAAAATAATGGAGAAAATGGAAAAAAATTTAAAAATGGGGAAAATGGGGAAAATTGGAAATAAATGGGAAAAAGGGGAAAATGGGAAAAATGGGGAAAATGGGGAAAAATGGGAAAAAAAGAAAAAAATTGGGAAAAATGAGAAAAAATTGGAGAAAAAAATGGGAAAAACGTGGAAAAAAATGGAGAATAAAGAAAGAAAATAAAATTTTTAAAAATGGGTAAAAATTGGGAAAAATGGAAATAAAATTGGGAAAAAATGGGAATAATTGCAAATGAAATGGGAAAAATTAGGAAAAATGGGAAAAATGGGGAAAATAGGGAAAATGGGAAAAAATTGAAATAAAATATTAAAAATGGGAAAAAATTGAAGAAGTTGTGGAAAGAAAATGGAGAAAATTTGGGACAAAATGGGGAAAAAATGGGAAAAAGGGGAAAAATGGGGAAAATGGGAAAATGGGAAAAAAAGAGGAAAAAAGGGAAAATAGGGAAAATGGGAAAAAAATGGGGGAAAAAATGAGGGAAAATGGAAATAAATGGGAAAAAGTAGAAAAAATGGGAAAAAAGGGAGAAAATGGAAATAAAATTTTTAAAAATGGGGGAAAATGGGGAAAAAAAGAGAAAAAAAATTGGGAAAAATGAGAAAAAATTGGGAAAAAAATTGGGACAAAGTGGAAAAAAATGGAGAACAAAGAGAGAGAAAATAAAATTTTTAAAAATGGGGAAAAACAGGGGAAAAGTTGAAATGAAATGGAGAAAAAAGGGAAAAAATGGGAGAAATGGGAAAAATGGAAATAAATGGGAAAAAATTGGGAAAAATGGAAATAAATGGGAAAAAGTGGGAAAAAATGGGAAAAAAGGGAAAATGGAAATAAAGTTTTAAAAAATGGGGGAAAATTGGAAAAAATGGAAATAAAAAGGGGAAAAGTGGGGAAAAATGAGAATAAAATGGGAAAAATTTGTAATAAATAAGAAAAGTTGGGAAAAGAGAAAAAATGGGGAAAAAATGAGAAAAAAAGGAAAAAAAATTGAGAAAAACGGAAATAATGGAAAAATGGAAATAAAGGGAAAAAAGGAAAAATGGAAATAAATGGGAAAACATGGAAAAATGGGGAAAATGGAAAAATGGGAAAAAATGGAAAAATGGGAAAAATGGAAAAATGGGAAAAAATGGGAAAAGAAAAAATGGAAACAAAATGGGAAAAAATGAATAAAATGGAGGAAAATGAGGAAAAAGTTGAAAAATGGGGAAAAAAGGGAAAAAATGGGGAAAAGATGGAAAAATGAGTTCAAATCCCAAATTTCCCTCAAAATTCCCTTTTTCCCCCAAAGTGATCCCAAACTGCCCTGAAATCCCAATTTTTCCCCCAAAAACTCCCAAATTTCCCCCAAAATTCCCCAAAATTCTCCCAATTTTCCCCCAAAAATCTGAATTTCCCCCCGAAATCTCCAAAAATTCCCCAAAAAAAGCCCCAAAAAATCCCAAATTTCCCTCAAAAATCCCAAACCCCTGAAATGCCCAACATTTCCCAAAAAATTCCCAAAATTCCCCCAAAATTTCCCCCCCCCAAAAATCCCAGAATTCCCCCAAATTCACCTCAAAAATCCCAAATTTCCCCCAAACTCCCAAATTTCCCCCAAATTCCCAAAATTTCTCCCAAATTTCCTAAAATTTCCCCCAAAATTTCCAAAAAAAATCCCCAAAATTTTCCCCAAACTTCCCCAAATCTCAAAAAATTCCCAAATTTCCCTGAAAATTCCCAAATTTCCCAAAACTCCCCGATATTCCTAAAATTTCCTCAAAATTCTCCCCAGAATTCCCAAAAAAATTCCTAAAAAACCCCAAAAATCCCAATTTTCCCCCAATAATTCCCCTAAAATTCCCAAAAACTCCCAAATTTCCCCCAAAAAGTTCCCAAAATTCCCAAAATTTCCCCAAAATTCCCAAAATCTCCCAAAAAATTTCCCAAAAAATCCCCAAAATTTTCCCAAAACTTCCCCAAAAATTCCCAAATTTCCCTGAAAATTCCCGAATTTCCCAAAACTCCCAAAATATCCCCAAAATTTATAAAATTTCCCCAAAATTCCCCAAAAATTCCCAAAAATCCCAAATTTCACCCAAAAAATCCCCAAATTTCCCCCAAAATCCCAAATTTCCTTCCAAAAGATCTCAATTTCCCCCAAAAAAACCAAAAAATCCCAATTTTCCCCCAAAAATGCCCCAAAATTCCCCCAAAATTCTCCCAAAATTCCTTCAAAAATTTTCACAAAATTTCACCAAAAAATGACCAAAAAGCCCAAAATTCCTCCAAAAAATTCCCAAAATTTCCCAGAATTCCCCCAAAAAAATCACCATTTTCCTCCCAAAATCCACCAAATTCCGAGAATTTGGGAAAAAAACCCAAAAAAATTTCCCAAGTTTTCCTAAATTCTCCCAAATGTCCAAAAAATGCCCAAAATTTCTCTCCAAAATCCCAAGTTTCCCAATTTCCCAAAATTTCCTTGAAAATCCCCAAAATTTCCCCCAAAAATTCCCAAAATTTCCCAGAATTCCCCCATATTCCACCAAAATTTCTCCCAAATTTTTCCTAATTTTCCCCCAAATTTCCAAAAAAAAATTCCCCAAAATTTCCCCAAATTTCCCCCAAATTCCCAAAATTTCCCCAAAAAATTCCAAAAATTCCCCAGATTCCTCCAAAATTCCCAAATTTACTCACAAAAAATCCCAAATTTCCCCCCAAAAATCCCAAAACCTCCAAAATTCCCCAAAAAAATCCCCAAAATTTCCCCAAATTCTCCCAAAATCCCCAAAATTGCCAGAAAAACTCCCCAAATTCCTCCCGAAAATCCCAACATTTCCCTCAAAAATCTCAATTTTTTCCCCCAAAATCCACCAAATTCCCCCAGAAAAATCCCCAAAAGCCCCAAAATTCCAAGGATTTCCCCCAAAATTCCCAAATTTGCCCCGAAAAATCCCCAAACCTCAAAAATTTCCCCCAAAAATTCCCAAAATTTCCCAAATTCCCCCCAAATTCACCATTGCCCCCATTTTCCCAATTTCTCCCCAAAAATCCCCAAAATTAAAACAAATTTCCCCCAATTCTCCCAAATTTCCCCCCAAAAATTCCCCAAAATGCCCAAAATTTCTCCAAATTCCCAAAATTTCCCCCAAAAATCCCCAAATTTCCCCCAATTTCCCCAAAATTTCCCCAAAAACAACCTGAAAATTCCAGATTTACCCCAAAATATCCCAAAATTCCCCCAAAATTCACCATTTTCCCCCAAAATTCCCCCAAAAATTCCCAAAACTCCCAAATTTCCCCCAAAATCCCAAAATTTCTCCCAAATTTCCCAAAATTTCCCCCAAAATTTCCCAAAAAAATCCCCAAAATTTTCCCAAAACTTCCCCAAATCTTCTCCGAAAATTCCCAAATTTCCGTGAAAATTCCCGAATTTCCCAAAACTCCCAAAATTCCTAAAATTTCCTCAAAATTCTCCCCAGAATTCCCCAAAAAAATTCCTAAAAAACCCCAAAAATCCCAATTTTCCCCCAATAATTCCCCTAAAAATTCCCAAAAACTCCCAAATTTCCCCCAAAAAGTTCCCAAAATTCCCAAAATTCCCAAATTTTCCCCAAAATGCCCAAAATTTCTCCCAAAATTCCCAAAATCTCCCAAAAAATTTCCTAAAAAAATCCCCAAAATTTTCCCAAAACTTTCCCCAAAAATTCCCAAATTTCCCTGAAAATTCCCAAATTTCCCAAAACTCCCAAAATATCCCCAAAATTTATAAAATTTCCCCAAAATTCCCCAAAAATTCCCAAAAAATTCCCAAAAAAGCCTCAAAATCCCAATTTTTCCCCCAAAACCCCCAAAATTCCCAAGAAAATCCTCAAAATTCCCCAAAATTTCCCCAAAAATTCCCAAAAAAAAGTCCTAAAAACTCCCAAATTTCACCCAAAAAATCCCCAAATTTCCCCCAAAATTCCCAAATTTCCTTCCAAAAGATCTCAATTTCCCCCCAAAAAAACCAAAAAAAATCCCAATTTTTCCCCCAAAAATTCCCCCAAAATTCCCAAAAACTCCCAAATTTCCCCCAAAAAGTTCCCAAAATTTCCCCAAAATTCCCCAAAATTCCTCAAAATTCCCAAAAATTCCCAAAAATTCCCGATTTTCTCACCTTTCTCCACTCTGCCCAGCGCCGGGCTGACTCCTCTGACCACCTGAGCCACATGGGGGAGAAGCTGAAATTTGGGGAAAAAATTAGGGATTTTGGGAAAATTTGGGAATTTTGGGGGATTTGGGGATTTTTGGGGAATTTTTGGGATTTTTTTCTGATTTTTTGGGGAATTTTTTTGGGTTTTTTGGGGATTTTTTGGAGTTTTTTGGTGAATTTTTTGGTGATTTTTAATCAAATTCTTTCAAAGTTTTTTCTTCAATTTATCACTAAATTTTCCTTATTTTTAAATTGATTTTTTTTCCTGAAGTTTTTTCTCAATTTTTCCTCATTTTTTTCTGAATTGTTTCTGAATTTTTAATCAAATTTTTCTCATTTTTTAAAATTTATTTTTTCCTGAATTTTTGCTAAATTTTGCTCAATTTTTCCTCAAATTTTTCCTCAAATTTTTCTCATTTTTAAATTAATTTTTTCCTGAATTTTTTTCTAAATTTTACTCATTTTTTTCTGATTTTTTTGTGAATTTTTCATCAAATTTTTCTCATTTTTAAATTGATTTTTTCCTGAATTTTTGGCTAAATTTTACTCATTTTTTTCTGATTTTTTTCTGAATTTTTAATCAATTTTTTCGCATTTTTTAAAATTTATTTTTTCCTGAATTTTTGCTAAATTTTGCTCAATTTTTCCTCAAATTTTTCCTCAAATTTTTCTCATTTTTAAATTGATTTTTTCCTGAATTTTTGCTAAATTTTCCTCAATTTTTACTATTTGTTTTCTGAATTTTTAATCAAATTTTCCTCATTTTGTTCTGATTTTTTCCTGATTTTTCACTAAATTTTCCTGAAATTTTACTCAAATTTTCCTCACTTTAAAATTCATTTTTTCCTGAATTTTCACTAAATTTTCCTCAATTTTTTTCCTGAATACTTAATGAAATTTTCCTCAAATTTTCCTCAATTTTTTCTGAATTTTCACTCAATTTTCCACATTTTAAATTGATTTTTTCTGAATTTTTGCTAAATTTTGCTCAACTGTTCTGAATTTTTTCATGAATTTTTAATCAAATTTCCCTCATTTTTTTCTAAACTTTCCTTAATTTTTACTCATTTTTTTTCTGAATTTTTACTCAAATTTCCTCCAATTTTTAAATTGGTTTTTTCCTGAATATTTGCTAAATCTTTCTCAATTTTTTCTCCATATTTTCTGAATTTTCCCCAATTTTTGGAATAATTTTCCCCAATTTTTTTCTAAATTTCCCC
The DNA here is from genome assembly GCA_024500445.1 of Entomyzon cyanotis. Taxonomy (NCBI): domain Eukaryota; kingdom Metazoa; phylum Chordata; class Aves; order Passeriformes; family Meliphagidae; genus Entomyzon; species Entomyzon cyanotis. The sequence continues at coordinate 165,225 of JAKEPQ010000285.1, read as the reverse complement.
CAATTTTTCCCCAAAATTTCCTGATTTTTCCCCCAAAAATTCCCAAATTTCTCCCAAATTTTCCCCCATTTTTGTGATTATTTCTCCCATATTTTTTCCCAGTTTTTGCAATAATTTTCCCCAAGTTTCCCCCAATTTCCCCCCAAAAATTCCCAATTTTTCCCACCCAAAATTCCCAAATTTCTCCCATAATTTCCCCAATTTTTGGGATAATTTTCCTCAAATTTTTCCCAAATTTTTCCCAAATTTTCCCCAATTTTTGGGAAATCTTCCCCAATTTTTGGCATAATTTTTCCCAAATTTTGGGAAATTTTCCCCAATTTTTGAGATCATTTTCCCCAAATTTTCCCCAATTTTTCCCAAATTTCTCCCAAACTTTTGGGATAATTTCCCCAAAATTTCTACCAAATTTTCCCCAATTTTTGGGATAATTTTCTTCAAGTTTTTCCCAAAAATTCCCAGATTTTTTGTATATTTTCCCACATTTTTTACCAAATTTCCCTATTTTTCCCCCCAAAATTCCCAATTTTTCCTCCAAAAATTCCTAATTTTTCCCCCAAAAATTCCCAAATTTTCCCCAAAATTTCCCCAATTTTTAGAATAATTGTCCCCAAATTTTCCCCAATTTTTCCCCATTTTTTCCCCAAAAATTCCCAATTTTTCCCCCAAAAATTCCCAAATTTCTCCCACATTTTTCCCAATTTTTGGGATAATTTTTCCCAGATTTTCCCCAACTTTCGGGATATTTTTCCCAAATTTCACCCAAATTTTTGGGATAATTTCCCCAATTTTTGCCCAAACTTTCCCCAGTTTTTTGGATAATTTTCCCCAAATTTCCCCAATTTCTGAGATAATTTCCCCAATTTTCCCCCAAATTTCTCCCTAATTTCTCTCAGTTTTTGAGATAATTTTCCCCAATTTTTGGGATAATTTCCCCATTTTTTCCCAAGTTTCCCCCACTTTTTTCCCCAATTTTTTCCCAATTTTCCCCCCAAAATTCCCAAATTTTCCCCAATTTTTGGGATAATTTTCCCAATTTTTTCCCAATTTTTCCCTAATTTTTCCCCCAAAAATCCCCAATTTTCCCCCAAAAATTCCTACTTTTTCCCCAAAATTTTCCCACAAATTCCCAAATTTTCCCCAAATTTCTCTCAAATATTCCTCAATTTTTGGGATAATTTTCCCAATTTTTTCCCAATTTTTCCCTAATTTTTCCCAAAAATTCCCAATTTTTCCCCCCCAAAAATTCCCAAATTTCTCCCAAATTTTCCCCAATTTTTGGGATAATTTTCCCCAAATTTTCCCCAAATTTCCCCCAATTTTTCCCCAAAAACTCCCCATTTTTTCCCCCTAAATTTTCTCCAATTTTTGGGATAATTTCTCCCAAATTTCTGCCAATTTTTCCCCAATTTTTCCCTAATCTTTCCCCCAAAAATTCCCAATTTTTTCCCCAAAATTTTCCCATAAATTCCCAACCCCCAGTTTTCCCAAATTTTTTGGCAGAAATTCCCATGTTTTCCTCCCTCACCTCCTCCATTTTCACTCCCAGCAGGAATTTCATCACTTCCTCCTCTTCCTCCAAATCCTCAGTCAGAGGCAAAGCTGGCAGCAGCAGGGGCAGAACCTGGGCCAGGAAAAACCAGTAGAAACCAGTAAAACCAGTTAAAACCAGTAAAAAATCACTTTTCCCAGTTTTTCCCACTTTTTCCCAATATTTCCCAATTTTTTTCCATTTTTTCCCAATTTTTTCCCCAATTTTTTCCCAATTTTCCCCCCATTTTTTCCAATTTTTTTCCAAACTTTTCTCATTTTTTCCCTTTTTTTTTTGCATTTTTTCCCCTTTTTTCCATTTTTCCCAATTTTTTTTCCATTTCTCCCCAATTTTTTCCTATTTTTCCCAATTTTTTTCCATTTCTCCCCAATTTTTTCCTATTTTTCCCAATTTTTTTCCATTTTTTCCCCAATTTTTATTCAATTTTTCCATAATTTTTTTCGATTTTTTGGTCCTTTTATCCCCATTTTTTCCTCCTTTTTCACCAGTTTTTTCCATTTTTTCCCAATTTTTTCTCATTTTTTCCCAATTTTTCCCCATTTTCCCCCATTTTTCCTAATTTTTTTCCATTTTTCCCAATTTTTTTCCATTTTTTCCCAATTTTTTCCCCATTTTTCCACAATTTTTCCCAATTATTTTTTCTCTTTTTTTCCCCCATTTGTTCCCATTTTTTTCTCATTTCCCAATTTTCTTCACCATTTTTCCATCATTTTTTCAAATTTTTTGTCTTTTTTTTACCCATTTTTTCCCAATTTTTCCCCCAATTTTTTTCCCATTTTCCCTGATTTTTCCTTTTCCCATTTTTCCCAATATTTTTCTCATTTTTTCCTCCTTTCTTCCCTAATATTTTCCATTTCCCCCAATTTTTTTTCTCATTTTTTCCCAATTTTCTTCCTCATTTTCCCACCATTTTTTCCATTTTTTTGGGGGTTTTCCCTCTTTTTTTAACCCTTTTTCTCCTAATTTTTTCCATTTCTCCCCATTTTTTCCCAGTTTTCCCATTTTTTCCCAATTTTTTCCCAATTTTTTCCCATTTTCCCCAATTTTTTCCATAATTTTTTCCCATTTTTCCTAATTTTTTCCCAGTTTTTCCTCATTTTTCCTCCAATTTTTTCCCCTTTTTCCCCATTTTTCCCCAATTTTTTTCCCATTTTTTCCCAAATTTTTTTTTTTTTTCCCCCTTTTTCCCTTTTTTGGTCCTTTTTCCCCCATTTTTTCCTTTTTCTTCACCAATTTTTTTCCAATTTTTCCTAATTTTTTCCCATTTTTCCTGATCTTTTGGACTTTTTTCCCCCATTTTCCCCGGTTTTTTCCCCATTTTTCCCATTTTCCCAATTTTTTCCTCATTTTGTCCCAATTTTCTTCCCCATTTTTCCATCATTTTTTCAATTTGTCTTTTTTCCCCATTTTTCACAATTTTTTCCTCATTTTCCCTCAATTTTTCCCAGTTTTTTTCCTCATTTTTTCCCAATTTTCTTTCTCATTTTTCCATCATTTTTTCCAATTTTTTTCTTTTTTTCCCCATTTTTCCTTTTTTGTCACCAATTTTTTCTCATTTTTTCCCAATTTTTACCATTCAATCCCAGTCCATCCCAGTTCAATCCCAGTTCAATCCCAGTCCATCCCAGTTCATCCCAGTCCATCCCAGTTCAATCCCAGTTCATCCCAGTTCAATCCCAGTTCATCCCAGTTCAATCCCAGTTCAATCCCAGTTCATCCCAGTTCATCCCAGTTCAATCCCAGTTCATCCCAGTTCAATCCCAGTCCATCCCAGTCCATCCCAGTTCAATCCCAGTCCATCCCAGTCCATCCCAGTTCAATCCCAGTCCATCCCAGTTCAATCCCAGTTCATCCCAGTTCAATCCCAGTCCATCCCAGTCCATCCCAGTTCAATCCCAGTCCATCCCAGTTCAATCCCAGTTCAATCCCAGTTCAATCCCAGTCCATCCCAGTCCATCCCAGTTCAATCCCAGTCCATCCCAGTCCATCCCAGTTCATCCCAGTCCATCCCAGTCCATTCCAGTTCAATCCCAGTCCATCCCAGTTCAATCCCAGTCCATCCCAGTCCATCCCAGTCCATCCCAGTTCATCCCAGTTCAATCCCAGTTCAATCCCAGTTCATCCCAGTTCAATCCCAGTTCAATCCCAGTTCAATCCCAGTCCAATCCCAGTTCACCGTTCAATCCCAGTCCATCCCAGTCCATCCCAGTTCAATCCCAGTTCAATCCCAGTTCATCCCAGTCCATCCCAGTTCATCCCAGTCCATCCCAGTCCATCCCAGTTCAATCCCAGTTCAATCCCAGTCCATCCCAGTCCATCCCAGTTCAATCCCAGTTCAATCCCAGTCCATCCCAGTTCATCCCAGTTCAATCCCAGTTCAATCCCAGTCCATCCCAGTCCATCCCAGTCCATTCCAGTTCAATCCCAGTCCATCCCAGTTCATCCCAGTCCATCCCAGTTCAATCCCAGTCCATCCCAGTTCAATCCCAGTCCATCCCAGTATCAATCCCAGTTCAATCCCAGTTCCTCCCAGTTCAATCCCAGTCCATCCCAGTTCAATCCCAGTTCAATCCCAGTCCATCCCAGTTCAATCCCAGTTCAATCCCAGTTCATCCCAGTCCATCCCAGTCCATCCCAGTTCAATCCCAGTCCATCCCAGTCCATCCCAGTTCAATCCCAGTTCAATCCCAGTTCAATCCCAGTCCATCCCAGTCCATCCCAGTCCATCCCAGTTCAATCCCAGTTCAATCCCAGTCCATCCCAGTCCATCCCAGTCCATCCCAGTTCAATCCCAGTTCAATCCCAGTCCATCCCAGTCCATCCCAGTCCATCCCAGTTCAATCCCAGTTCAATCCCAGTTCAATCCCAGTCCATCCCAGTCCATCCCAGTCCATCCCAGTCCATCCCAGTTCAATCCCAGTCCATCCCAGTCCATCCCAGTCCATCCCAGTCCATCCCAGTCCAATCCCAGTTCAATCCCAGTTCAATCCCAGTCCATCCCAGTTCAATCCCAGTTCATCCCAGTCCATCCCAGTCCATCCCAGTCCAATCCCAGTTCAATCCCACTCCCTCCCAGTATAAACCAGTCCAAACCAGTTCAGCTGGCGCCCCCTGCTGTCTGACCAGCGCTCCAACCACGTTGTCTCTGACTCTGCCAGGCTCCTCCCCCTGCAGGGCGTGGCTGCACAGCTCCACCCCTGGCCACGCCCACCCAATGCCCAATTAAGGAAAAAGGGGCGTGGCCAGGGAGAGGAGGGTTCGGGGGATTTTTGGGGATTTTTTGGGAATTTTTGGGAATTTTATGGATTTTTAATGGATTTTTATTTGGATTTTTGGTGGATTTTTAATTGGATTTTTGGTGGATTTTTAGTGATTTTTGTAAGATAATTTTTAGTGAATTTTTAGTATTTTAATTGGAATTTTTAGGGAATTTTTATGGAATTTTTAGTGAATTTTTAGTGAATTTTTATAGACTTTTAATGGAATTTTTACTGAATTTTTAGTGAATTTTTGGTGAATTTTTATAGAATTTTAATGTAATTTTTACTAAATCTTTATGGAATTTTAACGTAATTTTTACTAAATTTTTATAGAATTTTCAGTGAATTTTTACTGAATTTTAACGGAATTTTTACTGAATTTTTATGGAATTTTTGGTGAATTTTTAGTGAATTTTTACAGAATTTTATAGAATTTTTAGTGAATTTTCACTGAATTTTTATGGAATTTTTAATGAATTTTTACTGCAATTTTAATGGAATTATTACTGAATTTTATAGAATTTTTAGTGAGTTTTTAGTGAAGTTTTACTAAATTTTCAGAGAATTTTGATGGAATTTTCACTGAATTTTTATGGAATTATAATGGAATATTTAATGAATTTTTTGAATTTTTGGTGAATTTTATGGAATTTTTGGTGATTTTTTTAGTGAATTTTCAGTGAATTTTTAGTGAATTTTTATGGAATTTTTACTGAATTTTTATAGACTTTTAATGGAATTTTTAATGAATTTTTAGTGAATTTTTACTGAATTTTTATAGAATTTTAATGGAATTTTTACTAAATCTTTATGGAATTTTAACGTAATTTTTACTAAATTTTTATAGAATTTTCAGTGAATTTTTACTGAATTTTAACGGAATTTTAACTGAATTTTTATGGAATTTTTGGTGAATTTTTAGTGAATTTTTACAGAATTTTATAGAATTTTTAGTGAATTTGCACTGAATTTTTATGGAATTTTTAATGAATTTTTACTGAATTTTAATGGAATTATTACTGAATTTTATAGAATTTTTAGTGAGTTTTTAGTGAATTTTTACTAAATTTTCAGAGAATTTTGATGGAATTTTCACTGAATTTTTATGGAATTATAATGGAATATTTAATGAATTTTTTTGAATTTTTGGTGAATTTTATGGAATTTTTGGTGATTTTTTTAGTGAATTTTCAGTGAATTTTTAGTGAATTTTTATGGAATTTTTACTGAATTTTTATAGACTTTTAATGGAATTTTTAATGAATTTTTAGTGAATTTTTACTGAATTTTTATAGAATTTTAATGGAATTTTTACTAAATCTTTATGGAATTTTAACGTAATTTTTACTAAATTTTTATAGAATTTTCAGTGAATTTTTACTGAATTTTAACGGAATTTTAACTGAATTTTTATGGAATTTTTGGTGAATTTTTAGTGAATTTTTACAGAATTTTATAGAATTTTTAGTGAATTTGCACTGAATTTTTATGGAATTTTTAATGAATTTTTACTGAATTTTAATGGAATTATTACTGAATTTTATAGAATTTTTAGTGAGTTTTTAGTGAATTTTTACTAAATTTTCAGAGAATTTTGATGGAATTTTCACTGAATTTTTATGGAATTATAATGGAATATTTAATGAATTTTTTGGAATTTTTGGTGAATTTTATGGAATTTTTGGTGATTTTTTAGTGAATTTTCAGTGAATTTTTAGTGAATTTTTAGTGAATTTTATAGAATTTTAATGGAATTTTTACTAAATTTTTATGGAATTTTAACGTAATTTTTACTAAATTTTTATAGAATTTTTACTGAATTTTTACTGAATTATTTATGGAATTTTTACTGAATTTTTACTGAATTATTTATGGAATTTTTACTGAATATTTATGGAATTTTTACTGAATTTTTATGGAATTTTCACTGAATTTTTAAAGAATTTTTAGCGAATTTTTATAGAATTTTTACTGAGTTTTAATGGAATTTTAATGGAATTTTTAATGGAATTTTGGATTAATTTTTATAGAATTTTTAGTGGATTTTCATGCAATTTTTTGGAATTTTTAGTGAATTTTTAATGAATTTTTAGTGAATTTTTACTGAATTTTTACTGAATTTTTATAGAAGTTTTAGTGAATTTTTATGGAATTTTTAGTGATTTTTATGGAATTTTTGGTGAATTTTTAGTGAATTTTTATAGAATTTTAATGGAATTTTTACTGAATTTTTAGTGAATTTTTACTGAATTTTTACTGAATTTTTAGGGACTTTTTAGCTAATTTTTACTGAGTTTTTATAGAATTTTTAGGGAATTTTTACTAATTTTTAATTGAATTTTTACTAAATTTTTATGGACTTTTTAGCGAATTTCTAATGAATTGTTATGGAATTTTTAGCGAATTTTTACTGAATTTTTAGTGAATTTTCACTGAATTTTTACATAATTTTTACGAAATTTTTATAGAATTTTCACTGAATTTTTACTGCAATTTTATGGAATTTTTATAGAATTTTTACTGAATTTCTATAGAACTTAATGGAATTTTTACTGAATTTTTACTGAATTTTTAGTCAATTTTTACTGAATTTTTATGCAATTTTTAGTGAGTTTTTAGTGAATTTTAAATGAATTTTAATGGAATTTTTACTAAATTTTATCGATTTTTTTGTGAATTTTTAGTGAATTTTTACTGAATTTTCATTGAATTTTCAGAAAATTTTTACTAAATGTTTAGAGAATTTTAATGGAATTTTCACTGAATTTTTATAGAATTTTTAGTGAATTTTTACTGAATTTTTTAAAATGTAATTTTAGTGAATTTTTATGGAAATTTTACTGAATTTTTATGGAATTTTAACGTAATTTTTACTATATTTTTATAGAATTTTTACTGAATTTTTACTGAAAATTTATGGAATTTTTACTAAATTTTTATGGATTTTTTACTGAATTTTTACGGAATTTTATTGGAATTTTTACTAAATTTTTATAGACTTTTTACTGAATTTTTATAGATTTTTACTGAGTTTTAATGGAATTTTTATGGAATTTTTAATGGAATTTGGGATTAATTTTTATAGAATTTTTAGTAGATTTTTATGCAATTGTTTTAGAATTTTTACTTAATTTTTATAGAATTTTTAATAAATTTTTACTCCAATTTTTTTTAATTTTTAGTGAATTTTTTGTGAATTTTTTGTGAATTTTTACTGAATTTTTATGGAATTTTTGGTGAATTTTTAGTGAATTTTTATAGAATTTTAATGGAATTTTTACTGAATTTTTAGTGACTTTTTATAGAACTTTTAATGAATTTTTAGGGACTTTTTAGCTAATTTTTACTGAGTTTTTATAGAATTTTTAGGGAATTTTTACTAATTTTTAATGGAATTTTTACTAAATTTTTATGGAATTTTTAGTGAATTTTCACTGAATTTTTATGGAATTTTTACTGATTTTTAATGGAATTTTAATGGAATTTTTACTACATTTTGATAGAATTTTAATGGCATTTTCACTGAATTTTTATAGAAATTTTTATGGAATTTTTAGTGAATTTTTACTGAATTTTTATGGAACTTTAATGCAATTTTTAGTGAATTTTTACTAAATTTTAATAGAACTTTTAGTGAATTTTTACTGAACTTTAATAGAATTTTTAGTGAATTTTTATGGATTTTAAAGTGAAGTTTAAGAGAATTTTTACTGATTTTTAATGCAATTTTTAGTGAATTTTTACTGAATTTTAATGGAATTTTTAGCGAATTTTTAGTGAATTTTTATGGAATTCTTATAGAATTTTTACCAAATTTTTAGTGAATTTTTACGGAATTTTTACTGAATTTTTATGCAATTTTAATGGAATTTTACTGAATTTTTATAGAATTTTCACTGAATTTTTACTCTATTTTTACGGAATTTTTACTAAATTTTTATAGAATTTTTACTGAACTTTTATGGAATTTTGATTGATTTTCTTACTGACTTTTTACTAATTTTTAAATGGAATTTTTAGTCGATTTTTACTGATTTTTTATGGAATTTTTTCTGACTTTCTGGTGAGTTTTTAGATAATTTTCACAGACATTTAATGGAAATTTTTACCCATTTTTTACAGACTTTTCCAGTGAATTTTTCCTCATTTTTTTCTCAATTTCTCCTGAATTTTCCCTCAATTTTTGCTGAATTTTCCCACAATTTTTACTGAATTTTTGCCGAATTTTTCCTCTTTTTTCACGGAGTTTCTCCTATTTTTTTACTGAATTTTTCTCGAATTTTTCCCTAAATTTTCTTGGACTTTTGACTTAATTTTTCCTCAATTTTTAGTGATTTTTCGTTCAATTTTTACCAAATTTTTATTTCATTTTTCCTCAATTTTTCTCCAATTTTTCTGAATTTTCTCCTCAATTTCTCCTCAATTTTTTCTCAATTTCTCCTGAATTTTCCCTCAAATTTTACTGAATTTCCCCAAAATTTTCTCTCAATTTCTCCTGAAATTTTCCTCAATTTTTCCTGAAATTTTCCTCAATTTTCTCAGTTTTTCCTGAATTTTTCCTCAACTTTTCCTGAATTTCTCCAAAATTTTCTCACAATTTTTCCTCAATTTCTCCTGAAATTTTCATCAATTTTTCCTCAAATTTTACTGAATTTTTCATCATTTTTTCCGCAATTTCTCCTGAATTTTTCCTAAATTTCTCCTGAAATTTTCATCAATTTTTTCACGATTTCTCCTGAATTTTCCAACAATTTTTCCTCAATTTCTCCTGAATTTTTCCCAAATTTTTCCGCAATTTCTCCTGAAATTTTCATCAACTTTCCCTCAATTTCTCCTGAATTTTCCCTCAATTTTTACTAAATTGCTACAAAATTTTCTCTCAATTTTTCCTGAATTTTCCCTCAATTTTTCCTGAAATTTTCATCAATTTTTCCTCAATTTCTCCTGAATTTTTCCGCAATTTTTTGTGAAATTTTCCTCAATTTTTACTGAATTTCTCCAAAATTTTCTCCCAATTTTTCCTGAAATTTTCATCAATTTTTCCTCAATTTCTCCTGAATTTTTCCTCAATTTTCTCTCAATTTTTCCTTAAATTTTCCTAATTTTTTCTCAATTTTTCCTGAATTTTCCCTCAAATTTTCCCTGAATTTCCCCAAAATTTTCTCTTAATTTCTCCTAAATTTTTCCTGAATTTTTCCTGAATTTTTTCTCAATTTTCTCGCAATTTTTACTGAATTTCTCCCGAAATTTTCCTGAATTTCTCCTGAAATTTTCATCAATTTTTTCTGAATTTTTCCTCAATTTTTTCTGAATTTTTCCTCAACTTTCCCCCAATTTCTCCAAAATTTTCTCTCAATTTTTCCTCACTTTTTCCTGAAATTTTCATCAATTTTTTCTCAATTTCTCCTCAATTTTTTCTGAATTTTTCCTCAATTTTCCCTGAATTTTTCCTCACATTTCCCTGCATTTTTTCTCAATTTTCTCTCAATTTCTTCTGAAATTTTCCCCAAATTTTTCCTGAATTTCCCCTGAAATTTTCATCAATTTTTCTCAATTTTCCCAGAATTTTCCCCAAATTTTTCCTGAATTTTTCCTGAAATTTTCATCAATTTTTCCTGAAATTTTCATCAATTTTTCCTCAAATTTTCCTCAATTTCTCCTGAATTTTCCCTCAATTTTTACTGAATTTCTCCAAAATTTTCTCTCAATTTTTCCTGAATTTCTCCTGAATTTTTCCTCAATTTTTCCTGAAATTTCCATCAATTTTCCCTCAGTTTTTCCTGAATTTTTACTCAGTTTTTACTGAATTTCTCCAAAATTTTCTCTCAATTTCTCCTGAAATTTTAATCAATTTTTCCTCAATTTCTCTAGAATTTTTCTTCAATTTTCTCTCAATTTTTCCAGAATTTTTCCCAAATTTTTCCTCAATTTCTCCTGAAATTTTCCGCAATTTTTCCGAATATTTCATCAATTTTTCCTCAATTTCTCCGGAATTTTCCCTCAATTTTTCCTGAAATTTTCCTCAATTTCTCCTCAATTTTTCCTGAAATTTTCATCAATTTTTTCTCAATTTCTCCTGAATTTTTTCTGAATTTTCCCTCACATTTCCCTGAATTTTTCTCAATTTTCTCTCAATTTCTTCTGAATTTTTCTTCAATTTCACCTGAAATTTTCATCAATTTTTCCTCAACTTCTCCTGAAATTTTCATCAATTTTTTCTCAATTTTTCCTGATTTTTTCCTGAATTTTTCCTCATTTTTTTCCTCAATTTCTCCTGAAATTTTCCTCAATTTTTTCCTGAATTTTTCATCAATTTTTCCTTAATTTTTCCATAATTTTTCCTGAATTTTCCCTCAATTTTTCCTGAATTTCTCCAAAATTTTCTCTCAATTTTTCCTGAAATTTTCCTCAATTTTTTCTCAATTTTTCCTCAATTTCTCCAAAATTTTCTCTCAATTTTTCCTGAAATCTTCCTCAATTTTTCCTGAAATTTTCATCAATTTTTCTCACAATTTTTCCTGACTTTTTACTCAGTTTTTACTGAATTTCTCCAAAATTTTCTCTCAATTTCTCCTGAAATTTTCATCAATTTTTCCACAATTTCTCCTGAAATTTTCATCAATTTTTCTCAATTTTTCCAGAATTTTCCCCAAATTTTTCATCAATTTATCCTGAATTTTTCCTCACATTTCCCTGGATTTTTTCTCAATTTTCTCTCAATTTCTTCTGAATTTTTCCTCAATTTCTCCTGAAATTTTCATCAATTTTTCTCACTTTTTCCTGAAATTTTCATCAATTTTTCCTGAATTTTTCCTGAATTTTTCCTAAATTTTTCCTCAATTTCCCCTCAACTCAGTTGCCTTATATGGAAAAGGGGAGGAGCTTAACACCTTATATGGAAAAAGGGAGGAGCTTATCACCTTATATGGCAAAACACAACCAATCCCTCCCCTTCATGCCCTTATATGGCAATGTGGGCGTGGCCAACCCAATCCCCTCCCCCCTCAGCCCCCGATTGGTCGGATACTCCTGGTGGGCGTGGCCAACCGCCTCCCCGATCCGACCAATGGCGTAGAAGGCGTTGGCTCTCACTTCCGGCTCCCCGTCCTTGGCGGCCAATCGGAAGGCGTTGCCCAAATATGGCAAAAAGGGCGTGGCCTCCCTGCCCAGGGCGTGGCCCAGCTGGCCAATCACGGCCGCCGCCCACGACCTCACCCCGGGGTGGGCGGGGTCAGCCAGGCCGGCCAATAGGGAGGGCAGGAGGCGCCGGAAGTAAGATGGCGGGAAAGCCACGCCCCTTCCGGTCTGGGCCACGCCCTCCCGGGCCATGGCCACGCCCAGCTGGGGCAGCCAATCGGAGGCGACTTCCCGCAGCTCGGCGAATCGCTGGAAGGGGATTGGTTAGCGGGGGGAGGAGGTGGGCGGGGCTAAAGGGGGCGGGGTTTGGGGAAGCCACGCCCACCCTCACCTCATTTGCATCGGCGGTGACGTCATCGGATTTGGCGCTGGCGACCTGGAGGGGGGAGGGGCTGGTTAGGCCACGCCCGCTCGAGCCACGCCCACAAAGCATTAACCTCAATTAAGCCACGCCCACTGCCTGGAAATGCCTTCTAGACTCCTCCCACTCCAAGCTCCGCCCACTTTAAGCTCCTCCCACCCCTTGGAGAGCATCTCCATCTAAGCCACGCCCCCCTCTTCCTAAGCCCCTCCCACTCCTTTAAAACCTTCCCCAGGTTAAGCTCCTCCCACCTATTTTAGCTCTGCCCACTCTAAGCCACACCATTCCTAAGCCCCTCCCACTTTAAGCTCCTCCCACCCCTTTAAGCACCACCCACTTCAAGCCACACCCCTTTATTCTAAACCCCTCCCACCTCCTTCAAGTCTTACTTCCTCTAAGCTCCTTCCCCTCCATGTTAAGCCCCTCCCACTCCTTTAAGCCCCACCCAGTTCAAGCCACGCCCCTTCATGCTAAGCCCCTCCCAGTTCACGGCATGCCCTAAGCCCCTCCCACTCTTCCAAGCCCCTCCCACTTTAAGCTCCTCCCACTCTTTCCAATCTTTCCCTTTAAGCTCCTCCCACCCATTCAAACCCCACCCACTTTAAGCCACGCCCACCACCTCTAAACACTTTCCACCCCTTTAAGCCACGCCCTCTCCAAGCTCCTCCCACCTCCTGCCAATCACTTTCCCTTTCAAGCTCCTCCCACCTGTTAGCTCTGCCCAGTCAAGCCACACCCCTTCATTCTAAGCCCCTCCCACCTTCAAGCTCCTCCCACCCACTCAAGCCCCACCCACTTCAAGTCACGCCCCAAGCCCCACCCACTCGTTTAGCCCCACCCACTTTAAGCCCCACCCCCGCCATCTTAGGCTCCTCCCACCTCTTTAAACCCCACCCACTCCCAGCCACACCAAGCCCCGCCCACCCCTTTAAGCTCCGCCCACTCCAAGGTCCTCCCACCTCCCTTTAATCCCTTTCCCTTAAGCCCCGCCCACTTCCTTTTAGCCCCTCCCACTCCAAGCCACACCCCTTTCCCGAAGCCCCTCCCACCCCCATTAAGCTCCTCCCACCCAAACCCTTCCCCATTAAGCTCCTCCCACTCTAAGCCCCTCCCACCTATCCAAGCTCCACCCTTCACTCTAAGCTCCTCCCCCCTCACCTCCCCGACGATGACGTCACACAGCGCCTGGCCAATGGGCTCCAGCCATTCCCGGGGGCGTGGCCTGGGGGCTCCAGCAGGCGGGCGGCCCCGCCCACCGCCCCCATGGCCCCGCCCACTTCCGGGTCGGACTTGACTCCGCCCAGCAGGGCCTGCAGCGCCCTCTGCTGGCTGGGGGTGGGAGCTGGGGGAAACCAGTATGGACCAGTATGGACCAGTATGGACCAGTATAAACCAGTATGGACCAGTATAAACCAGTATGGTTCAATTCCCGTCCATCCCAGTCCATCCCAGTTCAATCCCAGTCCATCCCAGTTCAATTCCCGTCCATCCCAGTCCATCCCAGTTCAATCCCAGTTCATCCCAGTCCATCCCAGTTCAATCCCAGTCCATCCCAGTCCATCCCAGTTCAATCCCAGTTCAACCCAGTTCAATCCCAGTCCATCCCAGTTCAATCCCAGTCCATCCCAGTCCAATCCCAGTCCATCCCAGTCCATCCCAGTAACTCCCAGTACAGAAAAAACCCCAAACCAGTCCAAACCAGTATAAACCAGTACAAACCAGTCTGGGTTTCCTCTCCTCTCCCGCAGCGGCAGTAACTCCCCAGCGCCTCGTAGGCTGCAGCTCTGACCTCAAACTGGGGGAACTGGGAGCAAACTGGGAGTTACTGGTTTATACTGGGAGGGAAACTGGGACGAACTGGTTTGTACTGGTTTGTACTGGGAGGACTCACCTGGGTGAGATCCAAGATGGCCGACAGGGTGGAGTCCAGGTAGGGCAGGAAGGGAGCGCTGGGGAAACCAGTTTGGACCAGTTAAAACCAGTATAAACCAGTTAAAACCAGTAAAAACCAGTATAAACCAGTGAAAACCAGTATAAACCAGTGAAAACCAGTATAAACCAGTTACCCGCAGTTCTCGGCCATCTCTCCCAGTGCTCCCAGTGCTGATTGGGCCACGCCGGGAAAGCTCCGCCCACTTCCTGCCTGCACCAGTATAACCAGTATAAACCAGTATAGACCAGTATGGACCAGTATAAACCAGTACGGACCAGTATAAACCAGTACAAACCAGTTTAGGGGGAAAAAAAACATCAAGCCAGTATAAACCAGTAAGGGAAAACCCCACACCAGTATAAACCAGTATAAACCAGTATAAACCAGTAAAAACCAGTATAAACCAGTATAAACCAGTGAATCTCCTCACTCCAGAGTCTCCTCCCACTCTGTGACGTCATCCTCCATTGGCTCCACCCCCTCCTCGTCGTCATGGAGACTCAGCAGCCAATCAGGAGCGTCGGCTTGGGGCTGGGAGACCAGTATGGACCAGTATGGACCAGTTTGGAGCTCCCAGTCCATCCCAGTTCAATCCCAGTTCATCCCAGTCCATCCCAGTTCCATCCCAGTTCAATCCCAGTCCATCCCAGTTCAATCCCAGTCCATCCCAGTTCAATCCCAGTCCATCCCAGTCCATCCCAGTTCAATCCCAGTTCAATCCCAGTTCATCCCAGTTCAATCCCAGTTCAATCCCAGTCCATCCCAGTCCATCCCAGTCCATCCCAGTCCATCCCAGTTCAATCCCAGTTCAATCCCAGTCCAATCCCAGTCCATCCCAGTTCAATCCCAGTCCATCCCAGTTCAATCCCAGTTCAATCCCAGTTCATCCCAGTCCATCCCAGTTCAATCCCAGTTCAATCCCAGTCCATCCCAGTTCAATCCCAGTCCAATCCCAGTTCAATCCCAGTCCATCCCAGTTCAATCCCAGTTCACCCCAGTCCATCCCAGTTCATCCCAGTCCATCCCAGTTCAATCCCAGTCCATCCCAGTCCAAACCAGTATAAACCAGTATAAACCCACCTCTCTCACCGGAGGCCTCAGCGCTCCCTGCAGCACCGGCAGCACCTTGGGCAGCAGTGGCGCCATTCCCTCCTTCATCACCTCCGACACGGCGGCGGCCAGCACCGAGCTGGGGAAACCAGTTTGAACTGGTTTATACTGGTTTTTACTGGTTTATACTGGGAGGGAAGCGCGGAGCCCTCACGGCCCCAAATCCAAAATGGCGGCCGAGGCACTTCCGGTTTCCCCTTAGTGCTTTGCCACATTCAAAAATGGCGGATTTTGTAGTTCGGGCTCAACTTCCGGACTCTCCCGGCACGCCATTGGTTGGCGCGGACTGTCAATCAAAAGAGACTTCCGCCCGCCTTTTTGTGGGCGCCGCCATTTTGAGAGGCGTGAGGGGGAAAGGGGGAGAAGTTGAAAAAATGAGGTTTTTAACCCAAAATTTCCGGATTGGGAGGGACTGGGAGGGAACTGGGAATTGTTGAGAAGTTTTTGGGAATTTTTGGGAATTTTTTTTTTTTTTTGGGGGATTTTTTCGGGTTTTATTTCGCCATTTCCCCTCAATTTTCCCTCATGTTTTTGGGAATTTTCTGGAAATTTCTTCGTAATTTTTGGGAATTCGGCGATTTTCGAGATAGGTCTCAGGAAATTTTGGGAATTGCGGGAATTTTGAGGAATATTTTGGGGATTTTGGAGTTTCCCAGGTGAAATTTTTTCTTGCCTTTTTCATGTATTTTTTGGCCATTTTAAAAACATTTTTCCTCCATTCTTTTACATTTTTTTTTCAGGATTTTTAAAAATTTTTTTCTGCATTTCAGATTTTCAGGGTAAATTCTTGGAATTTTAGGGAACTGTAGGGAATTTTAGAGAATATTTGGAATTTCTCCTTAAAAAAATATTTGGATTTTTTGCCTTTTACCCCCAATTTTTCTGCCCATTTTTTCCCAATTTTTTTCCCTTTTTTCCCCCCCAGGATTTTGGGAATTTTGGGATGAATTCCAGGAATTTTAGGGAATACTTGGGAATATTTGGAATTTCACATGTGGATTTTTTTAGCTTTTTTTCCCAATTTTTCCCCATTTTTTCCCCATTTCTTCTCATTTTCTCCTAAATTTCCAGGATTTTTTTGGGATTTCAAATTTCTGGGAAATATTTTCTAAATCTTCAGAAATTTTTCGGCATTTTTCAGTTTCCTAGGTGAATTTTTTTCACATTTTCCTTTGATTTTTCACATTTTCTGCCTTTTTTTCCCATTTCCTCCTAATTTTTCCCCATTTTTTCCAGGATTTCAGGAATTTCGCAATTCAATTCCGGGAATTTTAGGGACTAGTTGGAATTTCTCACATGGATTTTTGGCCTTTTTTTCACCTTTTTTCCACTTTTTTTCCACAATTTTTTCCCATTTTCTCCTAATTTTTCCCCATTTTTCCCAGGATTTCAGAAATTGTGGGAAAAATTCCAAGAATTTTAGGGAACATTTGGGAATATTTGGAATTTCTCATGGATTTTTTGCCATTTTTTTCCCATTTTTTTGCCATTTTTACACCTTTTTTTTTTTGCATTTTTTCGCCATTTTTTCCAATTATTTCCCCCATTTTCTCCTATTTTTTCCAGATTTTTTCCAAGAATTTCAGGAATTTCGGGAATTCCGGGAATTCCGGTTACTCACATCACCCTGATGACGTCATCGTCGCCCTCAGCCAATCGCAGCGCTAGCTCCAGAGCTTCCGGCAGCTCCGAGCCAATCAGGGAGCCCAGAGAGCCCAGGACCTCTGAGAGACCAGAAGAGACCAGGAAAAACCAGGAAAAACCAGGAAAAACCAGTGTAAACCAGTAAGAAACTCAAATTTCCCATTTTTCCAATTTTCCCCCATTTTTTCCAATTTTTTCTCTATTTTTTACCAAATTTTTTCCCCGTTTTTCTCAATTTTTTCTCATTTTTCTCCATTTTTTCACCAATTTTTTCCTCATTTTTCCTGAATATTCTCAATTTTTTCTGATTTTCCCCGATTTTCCCCCATTTTCCTCAATTTTTTCTCATTTTTCCCAAATTTTTCTCCATTTTTCCTCATTTTTTCCCCATTTTTTCCTCAACTTTTTCTCCATTTTTCCCCCATTTTCCCCCAATTTTTCCTCAATTTTCCACAAGTTTTTTTTCATTTTATCCCAATTTTTTCTCCATTTTTTCCTCATTTTTCCCAATTTTTCTCCATTTTTTCCCATTTTCCCCCCATTTTTTCCTCATTTTTCCTGCAGTTTTTCCCAATTTTTTCCCATTTTTTCTCATTTTTCTCTATTTTTTCTCATTTTCCCCATTTTTTTCTCATTTTTCCTGCAGTTTTTCCCCATTTTTTTCCCAATATTTTTCTCATTTTTTTCCCATTTTTCCTCAATTTTTCCCATTTTTTCTCCATTTTTTCCTCATTTTTCCTGCAGTTTTTCCCAATTTTTCCCCATTTTTTCTCATTTTTCCCGAATTTCCCTCAATTTTTTCTCATTTTTTCTCCATTTTCCCCATTTTTCCTGCAGTTTTTCCCAATTTTTTCCCATTTTTTCCATTTTTCTCCAATTTTTCCCCATTTTTTCCCATTTTTTGCCAATTTTTTCCCCATTTTCCTCCATTTTTTCCCCATATTTTTCTCTTTTTTTCCCATTTTTTCCCCAATTTTTTCTCCATTTTTTTGCCAATTTTCCTCCATTTTTTCCCCATTTTTTTCTCATTTTTCCAAATTTTCCCCAATTTTTTCTCATTTTTCCCCATTTTTTCCCCCATTTTTCCCTCATTTTTCTCAATTTTTTTCCCAATTTTTTCCCCATTTTTTCCCATTTTTTCCCCATTTTTTCCTCATTTTTCCTGCAGCTTTTCCCAATTTTTTCAAATTTTTCGCATTTTTCCATATTTTTGCCATTTTTCCTATTTTTTCACCATTTTTTCCTCAATTTTTTCCTCAATTTTTCCCCATTTTTCCCCATTTTTATGCATTTTTTTGCCAATTTTTTCCCATTTTTTCTCATTTTACCTGCAATTTTCTCCCATTTTTTCCTCAATTTTTTCTCCATTTTTCCCAAATTTTCCTTAATTTTTTCCTCATTTTCCCCATTTTTTTCTCCATTTTTTCCTCAATTTTTTCTCCATTTTTTCCCCATTTTCTCCTCAAATTTTTCTCCATTTTTCCCCCATTTTCCCCCAATTTTCCCTCAATTTTTCCACAAGTTTTTTTCATTTTATCCCAATTTTTTCTCCATTTTTCCCTCATTTTTCTCCATTTTTTTGCCAATTTTTCCCCATTTTTCCCCATTTTTTTCTCATTTTTCCTGCAGTTTTTCCCAATTTTTCCATATTTTTCCCATTTTTCCAATTTTCCCCATTTTTTCCTCAATTTTTTCTCCATTTTCCCCAAATTTTCCTCAATTTTTCCTCATTTTCCCCCATTTTTCAGCATTTTTTCCCAATTTTTTCCCATTTTTTCCCCATTTTTCTCTATTTTTTCCCCATTTTTCCCCAATTTTTGTCCATTTTTTCCCATTTTTCTCCATTTTTTCTCATTTCCTCCATTTTTCCTCAATTTTTTCTCATTTTTCTGCAATTTTTCTTTAATTTTTTCACATTTTTCCACATTTTTTCTCCATTTTTTCTCCACTTTTCCTAATTTTTCCCAATTTTTTTCCCAATTTTTTCCTCATTTTTCCCCCATTTTTCTCCATTTTTCCCAATATTTTTCTCATTTTTTTTTTCCCATTTTTCTCCATATTTTTGCCAATTTTTTATCATTTTTTCCTCAATTTTTCCTCATTTTCCCCATTTTTCCTCATTTTTCGCTCTTTTTTCCCCATTTTTTTCCCATTTTTCCTCAAAATTTCCCCCATTTTCCCCATTTTTTCCCATTTTTCCACAAATTTTTCCCCATTTCTCCTCCAATTCTTTACCATTTTTTCTCATTTTTCCCCATTTTCCCCCCATTTTCTCCTCCCAGTATAAACCAGTACAAACCAGTAACCCCAAACCCAAATTTTCCCCCAATTTTTCCCATTTTTCCCCAAAATTTCATCTTTTTTTCCCCATTTTTTCACCATTTTTCTCCATTTTTTCCCCATTTTTTCCCATTTTTTCCCCATTTTTCCACCCCAAACCTCCTCCCAGTACAAACCAGTCCATCCCAGTCCAAACCAGTTCAAACCAGTACGAAAAACTCCATTTTCCCCCAAATTTTCCCCATTTTTCACCAGAATTTCCCCATTTTTTGTCATATTTTCCTCATTTTTTTACCAATTTTCCCCATTTTTTCACCATTTTTCCCCTCCCAGTCTCTCCCAGTATAAACCAGTACAAACCAGTAACCCCCAACCCCATTTCCCCCATAATTTCCCCATTTTTTACCATTTTTCATCATTTTTTCCTCATTTTTTCACCATTTCTTCACCAATTTTCCCCATTTTCCCCATTTTTCCCCTCCCAGTCCCTCCCAGTATAAACCAGTACAAACCAGTAACCCCAAACCCCATTTTTAACCCTTTCTTCCCCATTTTTCCCCATAATTTCCTCATTTTTTCACCAATTTTCCCCTTTTTTCTCCATTTTTTCCTCATTTTTCCCCATTTTTTGTCATATTTTCCCCATTTTTTCCCCATTTTTCCCCTCCCAGTCCCTCCCAGTCCCAAACCAGTCCAAACCAGTATAAACCAGTACAAACCAGTAACCCCAAACCCCATTTTTAACCCTTTCTTCCCCATTTTTCCCCCTATTTTCCTCATTTTTTCACATTTTTCCCCCTAATTTTCATCATTTTTCCCCATTCTTTCCCCTCCCAGTCCATCCCAGTCCATCCCAGTATAAACCAGTAACTCCCAGTCCCAAACCAGTACAAACCAGTAACCCCAAACCCCATTTTTAACCCTTTCTTCCCCATTTTTCCTCCTATTTTAGTCATATTTTTCCCCATTTTTGGTCATATTTTCACCAATTTTCCCCCATTTTTTCCCCAATTTTCCCCCATTTTTTCCCCTCCCAGTCCAAACCAGTATAAACCAGTCCAAACCAGTCTCACCCAGCGCCTGCAGTTGATGTTTTCCTTCCCTGCAGAGAATTCTCAGTTTTCCCACCAAAAGCTCAGAGTGAGGAGAGAGATCAGCTGAGCTGCAGGCTGGAGAATTGGGGAAAAAATGGGAATTTTGGGGAATTTGGGGATTTTGGGGGAATTGGGGGGTTTTGGGGATTTTCTGGGATTTTTTTCAGGATTTTTGGGGTTTTTTTTATTTTTTAAAAATTTTTTTTTTTTAGATTTTTTGGGATTTTTTGGGGATTTTTTTTTAATTTTTGTTTTTAAAAATGAATATTTTTTTAGATTTTTTGGGGGGGATTTTCTTGGATTTTTTTTTTAAATTTTTTGGGGTTATTTAAAAAATTTTTGGGGATTTTTTGGGGGATGTTTTGGGGTTTTTTTTGGAATTTTTTTATATTTTAAAAAAAAATGGGGGGGATTTTTTTTTTAATTTAAAAAAAATTTTTTTGTACTTTTGGAGGATTTTTTCGGATTTATTTAGGGATTCTTTTTATTTTTTTTTTATTTCATTTTATTTTTTGAGGATTTTTTTTGATTTTAAAAAAATTTATTTACTATTTTTTGAGGATTTTTTGGAGATATTTTTGAGTGTTTTTCCAAATATTTTGGGAATTCTTTGGGATTTTTTTGGATTTTTAAAAAATTTTTATATTTTTTGAGTGAGGAGATCAGCTGAGCTGCAGGCTGGAAAATGGGGGAAAAATAGGAATTTTGGGAAATTTGGGAATTTTGGGAAATTTGGGGAATTTTGGAAATTTTTTGGGGATTTTTGGAGGATTTTTAAAAGATTTTTTGGGGATTTTTTGGAGAATTTTTTTTTTTATTTTTTAGAATTTTTTTTGATTTTTTAAAAATTATTTTGAGGCTTTTTTGAGGATTTTTTGGGGAATTTTTTTATTTTGTAAAATTTTTTGGGGGTTTTTTTGGAAATTTTTTTTTTTATTTTCTAAAAATTTATTTTCTATTTTTGGAGGATTTTTTGGAGTTTTTTTTGAAATTTTTTTAGGGGTTTTTTTTTTAATTTTGGGGGGATTTTATTTTTTATTTATTTTGTATTTTTGGAGCATTTTTGGGGGAGTTTCTTGGATTTTTTAGAATTTTTTGTGGATTTTTTAAAAATTTATTTTGTATTTTTGGAGCATTTTTTTGGGGTTTTTTTTTTTCATTTTTAAAATATTTTTGGGCTAAGAGATCAGCTGAGCTGCAGGTTGGAAAATGGGGGAAAAATGGGAATTTTGGGGAGTTTGGGAATTTTGGGGGAATATTGGGGATTTGGGGGGAAATTGGGGATTTTTTGGGATTTTTTTGGGGATTTTTTTGGATTTTTAAAGGATTTTTAAAGGATTTTTTCAGGATTTTTTCAGGATTTTTTGGGAGATTTTAAAATTTTTTAAAAATTTATTTTGTATTTTTTGGGGATTTTTAGAGGATTTTTTTTTGGATTTTAATTTTTAAAAATTTTTTTTTTACTTTTGGAGGATTTTTTGGGGATTTTTTTGAGGAATTTTCAGGATTTTTTTGGGATTTTTTTAGAATTTTTTTTTAATTAAAAAAAAAATTTAAGGATTTTTTTGGGATTTTTTGGGAATTTTTGGGGGAATTTTTCAGGATTTTTTGGGATTTTTTGGGGATTTTTTTGGGGATTTTTTGGGATTTTTGGGGTTTTTTTTCAGGAATTTTTGAGGATTTTTTGGGGATTTTTCAGGGGAAATTTTGGGATTTTTTAGTGGAAATTTTGGAGATTTTTTAGTGGGAAATTTTGGGGATTTTAAGGGAAAATTCTGCTAAAATTTTGGGATTTTTGGAGGAATTTTTGGGATATTTTTGGGAAATTTTTGGGTAATTTTTTGGGAATTTTTGGGTGAATTTTAACAACATTTTTTATTCTTTTTTTCTGCATTTTTTGGGATTTTTGAGGGTTTTTTTTTCATTTTTCAGGGGATTTTTGAGGCAAATTTTAGGATATTTTTATGATCCTTTTGGGATTATTTTTGGGTTATTTTTGGGATATTTTTGGGATATTTTTGGGTGATTTTTTGGGGATTTTGGTGTAATTTTTGGGCATTTTAAGCTGATTTTTGGGGTAATTTTTTGGGATTTTTGGGGTCATTTTTTTCCTTTCTTCCGGGATTTTTCAGGGGATTTTTGGGGACATTTTTAGGACAATTTTATTCCAATTTTTGGGTTATTTTGGGGGTTTTTTGGGTGATTTTTGGGGTTTTTTCCTAGCATTTTAAGCTGATTTTGGGGATTTTTGGGATAATTTTTTTTTCATTTTTTCCAGGATTTTTCAGGGGATTTTTGGGACATTTTTAGGATAATTTTAATCTAATTTTTGGGTTAATTTTGGGTGGTTTTTGGGTGATTTTTTGGGGATTTTGGTGTAATTTTTGTGACATTTTAAGCTGATATTTTTGGCATTTTGGGGTCATTTGTTTTCCTTTTTTCAGTGATTTTTCAGAGGATTTTTGGGCTATTTTTAGGATACTTTTAATCCAATTTTTGGGTTATTTTGGGGGTTTTTTTGGGTGATTTTTGTGGTTTTTTTCTAGCATTTTAAACTGATTTTTTGAGGATTTTTGGGGTCATTTTTTGGGGATTTTTGGGGTCATTTTTTCTCATTTTTTCCAGGATTTTTCAGGGGATTTTTGGGATAATTTTAGGACATTTTTAGGATCATTTTTGGGTTATTTTGGGCAATTTTTGGGTTATTTTTGGGTTATTTTTCTCTCACCCAGAGCATGCAGAGCACTCAGCCCCAGCTCGGCTCCTCCCGCCGTTTCCATGGCAACCGAAATCACCGAAACCACCTGGGGGAGCCAAGGCTGGATCTCCTCACCTGGAGACCCAAATTAGCATAAATTTGCATAAAATTAGCATAAAGTAACATAAAATTGTCCTTGCTGGGGGAAAAGTGGCAAAAAGTTGGAAAAAATCCACAAAAATTGACTCAAAATTAATAAAAATTGACTCAAAATTAATAAAAATCGACCAAAAATTAATCCAAATCACACCAAATTACCATAAAATTAGCATAAATTAGTATAAATTAACATAAAATTGTCCTTGCTTGAGAAAAAAAGGCAAAAAGTTGGAAAAAATCCAAGAAAATTGACTCCAAAAATCCCCAATTTTTCCTCTCAAATCCCCAAATTTCCCCCAAATTCCCCAAAATTTCCCAATTTTCTTCTTCAAATCTCAAATTTTCCTCAAAATCCCCAAATTTTCCCAAATTTCCCCAAAATTCTCCAAATTTTCCCCAAATTTTCCCCCAAATCCCTAAATTTCCCCAAAACCCCCAAATTTTCCTCTCAATTCCCAAAAATTTCCCCCAAATTTCTCAAAATATTCCCCAAAATTCCCTCATTTCCCCCAAAATTCCCCAAATTTTTCTCAGATTTTCCCAAATTTCCCTTAATTTCTCCCAAAATTTTACTCAATTTGTCCTCAAATCCCTGAATTTTCCCAAATTTCCCCAAAATTTCCCCCAAAATTTCCCCAAATTTCCCCAAAATTTCCCCCAAATTTTCTCAAATTTTCCCCCAAATTTCCCCCAAATTTCCCAAAATTCCCCCAAAATTCTCCAAAATCCCTAAATTTCCTCCAAATCCCCCATTTTTCCCATATTTCCCAAAAATCCCAAAATTTCTCCCCAAATCCTAAATTTTCCCCCAAATTTTCCCCAAAATTCCCTAAAATTCCCCCAAAATTTTCTCAAATTTTCCCCCTCCCCAAAATCCCAAAATTTTCCCAAATTTCCCCAAGTTTTTCTCGAATTGTTCCAAATTTTCCCCCAAAATCCCAATTTTCCCCCAAATTTTCCTCAAATTTTCCCCAAATTTCCCCAAATTTTCCCCAAAATCCCCAAAATTTCCCAAATTTCCCCCAAAATCCCAAAATTCCCCCCAAATTTCCCCCAAATTTCCCTAAAATTCCCAAATTTTCTCAATTTTTCCCCCAAATTTCCCCCAAATCCCCAATTTTTCCCCCTAATTTTCCCAAATTTCCCCAAAATTCCCAATTTCCCCCCAAATTTTCCTCAAATCCTCAAATTTTCATCCAAATTTCCCCAATTTTCCCACAAATTTCCCAAATTTCCCCAATTTTCCCCCAAAATCCCCAAATTTCCCCCAAATTTCCAAAAAATTCCCAAAATTTCCCAAATTTTTCCCCAAAATCCCAAAATTTTCCCCAAAATTCCCCAGATTTCCCCAAATTTTCCCCAAATTCCCAAAATTTCGCCAAATTTTCCCCAAAATCCCCAAATTTCCCCCAAAATTCCCACATTTTCTCAAATTTTCCCCCAAATTTCCCAAATTTTCCCCCAAAATCCCCAAATTTTCCCCAAAATTCCCAAAATTTCCCCAAATTTTCCCCAAATTCCCAAAATTTCTCCAAATTTTCCCCAAAATCCCCAAATTTCCCCCAAAATTCCCACATTTTCTCAATTTTTCCCCCAAAATTTCCCCAAAATTCCCAAAATTTCCCCAAATTTTCCCCAAAATCCCCAAATTTCCCCCCAAAATTCCCAAAATTCCCAATTTTTCCCCCAAAATTTCCCCAAATTTCCCCAAATTTCCCCAAATTCCTCACCCAGCGCCTCCAGCAGGGTCTCCAGGACAAACCAGGATTTTGGGTCAGAAATTGGGGAATTTGGGGAATTTTGGGATTCTTGGATTCTCCTGAGGAATTCTGGGAGAGTTTGGGCGGCGAGGTGAGTCAGCTGAGGCTGGAAAAGAAAAATTTGGGAAATTTTGGGGAATTTTGGGACATTTTGGGGGAAAAATGAGGTAAAATTTATCCCAAAAATTCCCCCAAAAAATTTTCCAAAAAATAAAAAAAATTTTTTTTAAAATCCTCAAAAAAATTCTCAAAAAATCCTAAAAAAATCCCCAAAATATAGGAAAAAAATTCCAAAAGTTTCCCTAAAAAATAGGAAAAAAAAATTCTTTAAAAATCAAAAAAAAATCCTCAAAAATTCCCCCAAAAATCCCCAAAATATAGGAAAAAAATCCAAAAGATTCCCTAAAAAATATAAGAAAAAATTTTTAAAAAATTTAAAAAAAATTTTTTAAATTCTCAAAAAAATCCCCCAAAACCCCCAAAAATAAAAAAAATCCGCAAAAAAAACCCCCAAAATCCCCCAGAAAATCCAAAAAAATCCCCAAAATAATAACAAAAAAAAAAATTCCAAAAAAAATCCCCCAAAATTGCTCAAAATATCCCCCAAAAATAAAAAAAAATCCTCAAAAATAAATAAATAAATAAATTAAAAATTACTCAAAGAATCCCAAAAAAATCCCCCAAAAAATACAAAAAAAATCCCCTTAAAAACCCCAAAAAAATCCCCAAAAAATCCCCAAAAAATCCCCCAAAATAAAAAAAAATCTCCAAAAAACCCTAAAAAAAATCTCAAAAAAATCCCCAAAAATCCCAAAAAATTTTAAAAAACCCAAAAATCCCCCCCCAAAAAAAAAATTTAAGAAATTCAGAAAAAATCAAAAAAAAATCCTCAAAAAATTCCAAAAAAATCACCAAAAAATCCCAAAAAAAACCCCTAAAAAATCCCCAAAAATTAAAAAAAAAAATCCTAAAAAATAAAAAAAAATCCCCAAAAATTTTTTAACATCCCCAAAAAAATCCCAAAAATTTCAAACAAATCCCAAAAAGTCCCAAAAAATCACCAAAAAATCCCCAAAAATCCCCCAAAAATCCCAAAAATTCTAAAAAATTCTAAAAACTCCCCAAAAATCCCCAAATTCCCCCAAATTCCCCCCAAATGATCTCACCTGCATCTCCTCCCTCAGCGCTCTCATGGCCGCCGCCGCGTCTCCTCTCACCGCGCCCTCGGGGTCTCCCAGCCCTCCCTGCAGGGCTGCCAGCACCGGCCCCGCCCACCTGCAACGGACACGCCCATAGTGACCATCTATGGCATGGCCACGCCCAGTATGGCTCATTGGTTACCATATATGGGCATGACCACGCCCATTATATCCTATCATTGACGATATATGGGCATGGCCACGCCCAGTATGGCTCATTGATTACCATATATGGGCATGGCCACGCCCATCAGATCCTATATTGAGCTATGTCCATTATATCCTATTATTGACCATATATGGGCATGGCCACGCCCATTATAACTCATCGATTACCATATATGGGCATGGCCACGCCCCTCTCTATTTTACCATATAGGGCATGCCGCCCATCAGATCCTATATTGAACCACGCCCACTGTAGCCTATTATTGACCATATATGGCATGCACCCCATTACAACTCATCGATTACCATATATGGGCATGGCCACGCCCATCAGATCCTATATTGAGCCATGTCCATTGTATCCTATTATTGACCATATATGGGCATGGCCACGCCCACTACAGCTCAATGATTACCATATATGGGCATGGCCACGCCCATCAGAGCCTATATTGAACCACACCCACTGTGGCCTATTATTGACCATATATGGCATGGCCACGCCCATTACAACTCATCGATTACCATATATGGGCATGGCCACGCCCATCAGATCATTGGTTACCATATATGGGCATGGCCACGCCCACTATTTCTTATAATTAACTATATATGGGTCAAAGCCATACTCATTATATCATATTAGTGACCATATATGGGCATGGCCACGCCCATCCCCTATTTCTTATAATTAACTATATATGGGCAAAGCCATACTCATTATATCCTATTAGTGACCATATATGGGCATGGCCACGCCCACTATATACCTTATAATTGACTATATATGGGTGAAGCCACACCCATTGTATCCTCTCATTGACCATATATGGGCAAATGTTATCAGCTGACCATATATGGGCATGGCCACGCCCATTATTGCTTGATTACCATATATGGGCGTGGCCACGCCCATTATGTCTTATAATTAACTATATATGGGCAAAGCTATGCTCATTGTATCCTATTATTGACCATATATGGGCATGGCCACGCCCCTCACAGCTCATTGGTTACCAGATATGGGCATGGCCACGCCCACTATTTATTGTAATTAACTACATATGGGCAAAGCTATACTCATTGTATCCTATTAGTGACCATATATGGGCATGGCCACGCCCACAATTCCCTATAATTAACTATATATGGCCAAAGCCACGCCCCTTGCATCCCATCATTGCCCATATATGGGCATGGCCACGCCCATCAAGCTGCTCCCAGTTCTCCCATTTTCCCCATTTTTTCCCCATTTTCCCCAGTTTTTTCACCATATTTTCCCCATTTTTCACCAGTTTCCCCTCCCAGTCCAAACCAGTAACTCCCAGTCCATCCCAGTCCCAAACCAGTCCAAACCAGTCCAAACCAGTAACCCCAAACCCCATTTTTAACCCTTTCTTCCCCACATTCTCCCCATTTTTCCTCCTGTTTTCCCCATTTTTGCTCATTTTTCCCCATTTTTCCTCATTTTTCCACCATTTTCCCAATTTTTCATTTTCCAATTCACACGTGGTCAAAGCCACGCCCACTATTTCCTATCATTGACCATATATGGTCAAGAGCCACGCCCACTATAGCTTATCAGTGCCCATATATGATAAGCCACGCCCACAGTGAGTTAAACGCTGCCAAGCCACGCCCACCACATGCAAACGAGGCCTGCGCCACTCAGGCCACGCCCACCGCGTTTAAACCACGCCCACCACCCCATAAAAGGCTTTAACCCCGCCCTATACCCATATAAGGCATGAGCCGCACCCCTTTCCCTTTAAGCCCCGCCCACACCCCCTCAAGCCACGCCCACAACCCCTAAAAGGCTTTAAACCCCTCCCACTACCATATAAGGCAACCAAGCCCCTCCCACTCCCCACTAAAAGCCCCCAACTCCCTTAATTCCCCATATAAGGGCCAAACCCCGCCCCTTCCCCTTAAGCCACGCCCACACACCTCAAGCCCCGCCCACAACCCCATCAAAGGCTTTAAACCCCTCCCACTCCCCATAAAAACACCCTTTTGCCCTTATAAGGGCAAAGCCCCGCCCCTTTCCCCATATAAGGGCAAAACCCCGCCTCTCCGACTAAGCCCCGCCCCTTTTGCCCATATAAGGCGCTCACCGGCGGCGGAGGGCGGGGCCACAGCCGCGCGCGAGGGCCGCGAGCGCCAGCAGCGCCCCCTTGCGGCCGCCGGCGGAGGCGCCGCGGAACGGCGAGTCGAGGAGAGGCAACTTCCGGGGTGGGAATTTTGGGGGTTTTCGCCCCAAAAAAAGGGCGGGAAAGGAGAGGTAAAGGGTGGGGGAGGTGGGGGAAGAGGGGAGGGAACGGGAAAGTGGGGAAAAGTGGGAATATGTGGGGAAATGGGGGAGAGAAAGAGAGAGTTTGTGAAAAATTGGGATAAAGTGGAGCAAAATTGGCAGAAAATGAACGAAAATTGGCAGAAAATTAACCAAAATCAGCAGAAAATGAACTCAAATTTGCAGAAAATGAACTAAAAATGGAGAAAATGAACTAAAATCAGCAGAAAATGAACCAAAATTAACATTAAATGAAGCAAAATTTGCAGAAAATGAACCAAAATCGACAGAAAATGAACCAAAATCGACAGAAAATTAACTAAAATTTGCAGAAAATGAACTAAAATTGGAATAAAATGAACCAAAATAGCAGAAAATGAACCAAAGTTGACAGAAAATGAACCAAAAATAGCAGAAAATTAACGAAAAATAGAATAAAATGAATCAAAATAGCAGAAAATGAACAAAATTGGCAGAAAATGAACGAAAATCAGCAGAAAATGAACCAAAATTAGCAGAAAATTAACTAAAATCAGTAGAAAATGAACGAAAATTGACAGAAAATGAACTAAAATTGACATTAAATGAAGCAAAATTAGCAGAAAATTATCTAAAATTGACATTAAATGAACCAAAATTAGCAGAAAATGAACTAAAATCAGCAGAAAATAAACCAAAATTAGCAGAAAATGAACCAAAATCAGCAGAAAATGAACCAAAATTAGAATAAAATGAACCAAAATTGACATAAAATGAAGCGAAATTGGCAGAAAATGAACGAAAATCAGCAGAAAATGAACCAAAATTAGCAGAAAATGAACTAAAATCAGCAGAAAATGAACGAAAATTGTCAGAAAATGAACTAAAATTGACATTAAATGAAGCAAAATTAGCAGAAAATGAACTAAAATTAGCAAAAAATGAACCAAAATTAACAGAAAATGAACTAAAATTAGCAGAAAATGAACCAAAATTGACAGAAAATGAAGCAAAATCAGTAGAAAATAAACCAAAATTAGCAGAAAATGAATCAAAATAGCAGAAAATGAACTAAAATTAGCAGAAAATGAAGCAAAAATAGCAGAAAATGAGCGAAAATTGACATAAAATGAACCAAAAAGTTTAATTTGATTTTTAGTTTTTTAAAAAATTAAGTTAATTAATTACATTAATTAATTA
This sequence comes from Entomyzon cyanotis, assembly GCA_024500445.1. NCBI lineage: Eukaryota > Metazoa > Chordata > Aves > Passeriformes > Meliphagidae > Entomyzon > Entomyzon cyanotis. The sequence continues at coordinate 135,401 of JAKEPQ010000285.1, read as the reverse complement.
AAACTTTTAAAAAATTTTAAAATAATTTAAAGTTGGAAATTTTCTCAAAATGGCCTAAAAAATGGTGAAATGTCGAAAAAATTCTGAGGAAGCAAAAAGATGAAAAATTCCCAAAATTCCAGAAAAAACTCCCAAAAAATTCCCCCAAAAAATTCCCAAAAATTCTGCAAAAAAATTCGCAAAAAATTCCCCAAAAATTAAAAAAAATTCCCAAAACATTCCCAAAAATTTAAAGAAATCCCAAAACTAATAATGAAAATTCCTTGAGATTCAAAAAAATTCCCAAAAATTCCCCAAAATTAAAAAGAAATTCCCAAAAATTAAAAAAAAAATTCGAAAAATTCTCAAAAATGTAAAGAAATTCCAAGAAATCCCAAAAAATAATAATGAAAATTCCTTGAAATTCAAAAAAATTCCCAAAAATTCCCCAAAAATTCTTTAAAAATTCCACAAAAAATTCCGTAAAAAATTCGCAAAAAAATCCCAAAAATTCAAAAAAAATTCCCAAAAAATTTCCAAAAAAAATTTTAAAAATTCCAAAAAATTCCCCAAAATTAAAAAGAAATTCCCCAAAAATTCCCAAATAGTTCTTCAAAAATTCAAACAAAAATTCACAAAAAATTCCTCAAAATTAAAAAAAAAATTCCAAAAAATTCCAAAAAATTTCCCAAAAAATTCCCAAAAAATTCCTGAAAAATCCTCAAATTCTTCAATTCTCCCAAAAACCCTAAAATCTCCTGAATTTATCCCAAAATTTCCCAAAATTCCCACCGAAAAAGGTCCTGAAAGGTCACAAAAATGCATCAAAATTCCTAAAAAAAATCCTAAAAAATTCCAAAAGAAAGTCCCAAAATTCCCAAAAATTCCATAAAAATTCTTTAAAAATTCCCCCAAAATTCGCAAAAAATTCCCAACAATAAAAAAAAACCCCAAAAATTCCAAAGTCAAAAAAATTCCAAAAAAATTTTTTTAAATAAAAAAAAATTTTTTAAAATCTGAAAAAATTCTTTAAAAAAATTCCCCAAAAATCCACAAAAAATTCCCAAAAATTAAACAAAAAATCCCCAAAAATTTAAAAATACCAAAAAACTTCTCAAAAAATTCCCAAGAAATTCCCAAAAAAATTCCAAAAAAATTCCAAAAAAATTCCCAAAATTCCCCAAAATTCCATTAAAATTCCTTAAAAATTCCCCCCAGAAATTCACAAAAAATTTCCAACAAATTCCCAAAAATATAAAAAATAATTTTAAAAAAATCCCAAAACATTTCCAAAAAATTCCCAAAAATTTCCCAAAAAAATCCCCAAAAATTCTTTTAAAATTCAAATAAAAATTCTCAAAAAAATCGCAAAAAATTCCAAAAAATTTAAAAAAAAAAAAAAAACAGAAACCCAAAAAAATTTCCAAACAATCCCAAAAAAAGTCCCCAAAAATTCCCCAAAATCCCCAAATCCCCAAAATTCCCAAAAAACCTCCAAAACTCACCAATTCCTTCAGCAGCTTTTCGGATGGCAAACCTTGAGCCAAAGCATCCAAAACCTGAAAAAATCCAAAATTTGGGTTAAAATCCTCAAATTTGGGGAAAATTCCCAAAAAATTTGGGAAATTTTCCCTGAATTTGGTAAAATTTTAAAAAAAATGGGGAAAAATGACCAAAAAATGGGGAAATTTGGGTAAAAATGGGTTTGGGCAAAAATTTGAAAATTTTTTTAAAAAGCAGAAATTCCAAAGGAACTGGAAAAAATTCCCAAAATTTGGGGAATTTTAGGAAAAATTGGGTAAAAAAATGAAAAAATTGGGAAAATTTTCCAGAAAATGGGGAAATTCTGGAAAAAAATTGAGAAAAATTTCACCTAAAATTGGGGAAAAGTTTCTAAAATGGAGAAAATTTTATATAAAATTTTGAATTAAATTTGGTTTAAAATGGGAAAATTTATATGGAATTGGGGAAAAACAGGAATGGAGAAAATTACATTAAAAAATAGGAAAAATTGTAAGAAAATGGGAAAAATTTATCTTAAAATGGGAAAAAATCCCAAAATGGGAAAAATCCACAAAAAATCACCAAAAAATCACCTAAAAAATCAGAAATAATTATTAAAAAATCACCAAAAAACCAGAAAAATCCACCAAAAAATCATCAAGAAATCACCAAAAAATCACCAAAAAATCAGAATAAAAAATCACCAAAAATTCACCCAAAAAAATCACCAAAACACAGAAAAATCCACCAAAAAAATCACTAAAAAATCACAAAAAAATAGCAACAAAAAAGAGGAAAAATCCACAAAAAATCTACTAAAAAATCACCCCAAAATCACCAAAAAATTGCCAAAAATCATGAAAAAAATCATCCAAAAAAATCACTAAGAAACCAAAAAAATCCACTAAAAAATTATCAAAAATCAACGAAAAATCACAAAAAAATCATTTAAGAAAATCACCCAAAAATCACCAAAAATCATCCAAAAAATTATCCAAAAAATCACCAAAAATCACCAAAAAACCAGAAAAATCACCAAAAAACCAGAAAAATCACCAAAAAAATCCCCCAAAAAATCACCAAAAAAAATCATCAAAAAATGGGGAAAAAATGGGAAAAATCCACCAAAAATCACCAAAAAATCGCCAAAAAGTTACAAAAAATCATCAAAAATCAACCAAAAATTACCCAAAAAAATCATCAAAAAATCACCTAAAATCACCCAAAAATCACCAAAATTTTTTCTCAAAATATCACCAAAAAACAGGAAAAAATCCACAAAAAATCTACCAAAAAATCATCCAAAAATCACCTAAAAAACATCAAAAAATCACCTAAAAATCAGCAAAAAAATGGGAAAAAATTGGGAAAATCCACCAAAAATCACAAAAAAAATTTACAAAAATCACCAAAAAAAATCACTGAAAAGATCAATGGAGAAATCACCAAAAATCCACCAAAAAAATGATCAAAAATCAGCAAAAAACAGGGAAAATCCACCAAAAATACATGAAAAATCACCAAAAAAATCACCAAAAAATTTACAGGAATCTTTAAAAATCACCCAAAAAATAATCCCAAAATCACCAAAAATCAGCAAATAAAATCACCAAAGATCATTAAAAAATCAGCAAAACAATCACCAAAAAATCATCAAAAAATCACCAAAAAATGGGGAAAATCACAAAAAAAAATTTAGAAAAAAATTCACCAAAAAATCACAAAAAGGCTAAAAAATCCCCAAAAAGTCCCCAAAAAGTCACCCAAAAATTCTTTTAAAAAATCTGGAAAAATAATTTAAAAAATCATGAAAAAATCACTAAAAACTCCATAAAAATAATGGAAAATTTACAAAAAAAATCACAAAAACCACAAAAATTGGGGAAAATAGGGAAAAAATGGGGAAAAATTGCTGAAAAAATGAGAAAAAATTGGAAAAAAAACCAGAAAAAATGGGGAAAATGGAGAAAAAATGGGTGGAAAATTGGGAAAAATGAGAAAAGAAAAGGTGAAGAAATGGAGAAAAATGGGGAAAATGCAGGAAATGGTGGAAAATTGGGAAAAAATGGGAAAAAATATGGAAAAATGGGGGAAAATGGGGAAAAAAGAGGAAAAAATTGCAGAAAATGAGGGGAAAATGGAAAAAACAGGGAAAAATTGGGGGGAAATGAGGAAAAATGGGGAAAAATGGAGAAAAATGGGGAAAGAAATGAGAGAAAATGGGGAAAAAATGAGAAAAATGGGGAAAAATTGAGAAAAAATGGGGGAATAGGGAGAAAATGGGGAAAAAATTGGGGGAAAATGGAGAAAAAATGAGGGAAAATGGAGAAAAATGGAGAAAAATGGGAAAAAATTGAGAAAAAATGGGGAAAATTGAGAACAAATGGGGAAAAATAGAGAAAAAATGGGGAAAAATGGAGAAAAATGGAGAAAAATGAGGGAAATTAGAGGAAAAAATGGGGAAAAAATGGTTAAAAAATGGAGAAAATGGGGAAAATGGAGAAAAAATGGAGAAAAAATGAGGGAAAATGGAGAAAAAATGGGGGGAAATTGATTAAAATGGGGAAAATGGAGAAAAACGGGGAAAAAATGAGAGAAAATGGGGAAAATGGAGAAAAAATTGGGGAAAATAGAGAAAAAATGGGGAAAAATGGAGAAAAAATTGGGGAAAATAGAGAAAAAATGGGGAAAAAATGAGGGAAAAATGGAGAAAAAATGGGGAAAATTGAGAAAAATGGGGAAAAATGGAGAAAAATGAGGGGGAAAATGAGGGAAAATGGGAAAAAATTGAGAAAAAATGGGGAAATTTTGATAAAAATGGGGAAAATAGAGAAAAATGGGGAAAAAAATGAGAGAAAAATGGGGAAAAATGGAGAAAAAATGGGGAAAAAATGAGAAAAAATGGGGAAAAATTGAGGGGAAATAGGGAAAAATGAGGGAAAATGGGGAAAAAATGAGAAAAATGAGGGAAAATGAAGAAAAAAATGGGGAAAAAATGAGAGAAAATGGGAAAAATGGAGAAAAATGGGGAATAATGAGGGAAAAATGGGAAAAAATTGAGAAAAATGGGGAAAAATGGAGAAAAAATGGGGAAAAAATGAGGGAAAACTGGGAATTTTTACCTGAGCAGCAGCGTGCCGAGGACAAGGCCCTCCTCCTCCTCCATCCTCATCCCAGTTTTCCTCGGGATCGGGATTTTCCGGATCGATTTGGGCGCAGAGAGGGACCAGGATTGACCTCAGCACCAGAGTGAGGAGACTGCCTCGCAGCAGAGCCTGCACCAGTATGAACCAGTATGAACCAGTGACCTCCCAGTGCAGCCCAGTCCATCCCAGTTCAATCCCAGTTCAATTCCAGTCCATCCCAGTTCAATCCCAGTCCATCCCAGTTCATCCCAGTCCATCCCAGTTCATCACAGTGCATCCCAGTCCATCCCAGTCCATCCCAGTTCATCCCAGTCCATCCCAGTTCAATGCCAGTTCAATGCCAGTCCATCCCAGTCCATCCCAGTTCATCCCAGTCCATCCCAGTTCAATCCCAGTCCATCCCAGTTCAATGCCAGTTCAATCCCAGTTCATCCCAGTCCATCCCAGTTCAATCCCAGTTCAATCCCAGTTCAATCCCAGTTCATCCCAGTCCATCCCAGTTCAATCCCAGTCCATCCCAGTTCAATCCCAGTTCAATCCCAGTCCATCCCAGTTCAATCCCAGTTCAATCCCAGTTCATCCCAGTCCATCCCAGTTCAATCCCAGTTCAATCCCAGTTCAATCCCAGTCCATCCCGGTCCATCCCAGTTCATCACAGTGCATCCCAGTTCAATCCCAGTTCAATCCCAGTTCAATCCCAGTCCATCCCAGTTCAATCCCAGTCCATCCCAGTCCATCCCAGTTCAATCCCAGTCCATCCCAGTTCAATCCCAGTTCATCCCAGTCCATCCCAGTTCAATCCCAGTCCATCCCAGTTCAATCCCAGTTCAATCTCAGTTCAATCCCAGTTCATCCCAGTTCATCCCAGTCCACCCCAGTTCAATCCCAGTCCATCCCAGTCCATCCCAGTCCATCCCAGTTCATCACAGTTCAATCCCAGTTCATCCCAGTTCATCCCAGTTTAATCCCAGTCCATCCCAGTTCCATCCCAGTTCAATCCCAGTCCATCCCAGTCCCTCCCAGTCCATCCCAGTCCATCCCAGTTCAATCCCAGTCCATCCCAGTTCAATCCCAGTTCAATCCCAGTCCATCCCAGTCCCTCCCAGTCCATCCCAGTTCAATCCCAGTCTCACCCTGGGTCTCTTCTGGGCCAGGAAGGTGACGTTGGCCAAAGCTCTGACTCGCACGGTGTCACCTCTGGACTCGTCCCCAGCCACCTGGGGGTGGAAATGTCACCTGGGATCGTCTGGGGGAATCCTGGGAATTCCAGGGATTTCCCCGAAAATCCTGGGAATTGGCAGAAAAATCTGGGAATGCCTGTTGGGGGTGATGGGTAGACCTGGTGGCCTGAAGTCTCCATTGGATTCAATGGGTAGACCTGGTGTCCCTAAATCCCTATTACCTTTAATGGGTAGACCTGGTGTCCTTAAATATCCATTGGAGTCAATAGGTAGACCTGGTGTCCTTAAATCCCTAATACCTTTAATGGGCAGACCTGTTGTCCTTTAAATCTCCATTGGATTCAACGGGTAGACCTGGTGTCCTTAAAATCCCCATTGGGTTTAATGGGTAGATGTGGTGTCCCTAAATCCCTATTTCCTTTAATGGGTAGACCTGGTGTCCTTAAGTCTCCATTGGGTTCAATGGGTAGACCTGGTGTCCCTAGAATCCCTATGTCCTTTAATGGGTAGACCTGTTGGCCTTAAAATCTCCATTGGATTCAACAGGTAGACCTGGTGTCCTTAAAATCCCCATTGGGTTTAATGGGTAGACCTAGTGTCCCTAAATCCCTATTTCCTTTAATGGGTAGACCTGGTGTCCTTAAATCTCCATTGGAGTCAATGGGTAGACCTGGTGTCCTTAAAATCCCCATTGGGTTTAATGGGTAGACCTGGTGTCCTTAAATCCTTAGTACCTTTAATGGGTAGACCTGGTGTCCTTAAATCTCCATTGGAGTCAATGGGTAGACCTGGTGTCCCTAAATCCCTATTACCTTTCATGGATAGTCCTGGTGAATTTAAATCTCCATTGGAGTCAATGGGTAGACCTGGTGTCCCTAAATCCCTATTACCTTTCATGGATAGTCCTGGTGAATTTAAATCTCCATTGGAGTCAATGGGTAGACCTGGTGGCCCTAAAATCCCCGCTACCTTTAATGGATAGACCTGGTGTGCTTAAAATCTATTACCTTTGATGGGTAGACCTGGAGTCCCTAAAATCTCTATTTGAGTCAATGGGTAGACCTGGTGTCCCTAAAACCCCCACTACCTTTAATGGGTAGACCTGGCGTCTTTAAAATCCCTATTGCTCTTATTGGGTAGACCTGGTGTCCTTATAAATCCCCATTGCCTTTAATAGGTAGACCTGTTGTCCCTATAAATCCCCACTGTCCTTAATGGGTAGACCTGCTGTCCCTACATCCCCATTTACCTCAATTGGTAGACCTGCTGTCCCTAAAAATCCCCACTGACTTTAACGGGTAGACCTGTTGTCCCTATATCCCCATTGAATTTAATGGGTAGACCTGGTGTCCTTAAATCCCTGTTTACTTTAGTGGGTAGACCTGGTGTCCCTACATCCCCATTGACTTCAATTGGTAGACCTGTTGTCCCTAAAAACCCCCACTGGCATTAATAGGTAGACCTGTTATCCCTATATCCCTGTTGACTTTAATGGGCAGACCTGATGTCTCTACATCCCCATTTACTTTAATGGATAGACCTGTTGTCCCTATAAATCCCCACTGTCCTTAATGGGTAGACCTCATGTCTATATCCCCATTTACTTCAATGGGTAGACCTGCTGTCCCTAAAATCCCAATTGACTTTAATGGGTAGACCTGCTGTCCCTAAAATCCCAATTGACTTTAATGGGTAGACCTGCTGTCCCTAAAATCCCCATTGACTTTAATGGGTAGACCTGATGTCCCAAACCTTTTCGGAGCTAAAAATTCCAATTTCAAGCCTGAAATTCCCAAATTTTGGGGTGAAAAAAGCGATTTTTGGGTTTACCTGGAGGCAAAACTCCAGCATGGGCCTCAGGTGAGGAATCATGGAGTCAGGATTGACTTCCAGGAATTCATCCAGGATTTCCAGGGAGTCGGCGCAGCGATCCTGGAGAGAAAATTCTGGAATTTATCCCGAATTTTGGGGGGAAAAAACCCCCAAAATCGTCAGGATTTGACCCAAAATTCACCTCATCCATGGTGAGGAGGATCTGGAGAGCTCGGAGGATGTCAGGGACCAGAGAGCGAAGGAGTTCCTGGGGAAAAAATGGGAAAAAAATGAGGAAAAAATGGGAAAAAATGGGAAAAAATGGGAAAAAAATAAGGAAAAATGGGGAAAAATGGGAAAAAATGGGGAAAAATTCTCATTTTGGGTCCAACAATTCCCATTTTGGATGGAAAAGTTCCATTTTAACTCCCAAAATCCCAATTTTCCCCCAAAATTTTCCATTTTACACCCAAAAATTCCCAATTTTTTTGTCCAGAAATTCCCATTTTGAGCCCAAATTTCCCATTTTACCTCCAAAAAATTCCATTTTTCCCCCAAAAATTCCATTTTCCCCCCAAAATTCCCATTTTTCCCCCAAAAATTCCCATTTTTCCCCTTTCCCCCCATTTTCCTCCCCGAGAATTCCAATTTTTCCACCCAAAATCCCAAATTTTCCCTCCAAAACCCTAAAAAATCCCATTTTAGGCCCAAAACATCCAATTTTTCATCCAAATTCCCATTTTAACTCCCAAAATTTCCCATTTCTCACCCAGAAATTCCCATATTTTGTCCAAAAATTCCCATTTTTCACCAAAAATCCCCATTTTAACCCCAAAAATTCCCATTTTGAGTCCAAATTTCCCATTTTTACCCCCAAAATTCCACCATTTTTGATCAAAAATTTCCATTTTGCCTCCAAAGAATTCCATTTTCAGCCCAAAAAATCCCATTTTTTCCCCAAAAATTCCCGTTTTTCCCCTCAAAATCCCCATTTTTCACCCCAAAAATTCCCTTTTACTCCAAAAATTCCCATTTTAGACCCAAAAAATCCCATTTTCAGCCCAAAAATTCCCATTTTTCCCCTTAAAATCCCCAAATTTCGGTCGGAAAATCCCCAAAATCCCCAATTTTGGGTCCAAAAATTCCCATTTTACCTCCAAAAAATTGAATTTTTCATCCAAAATTCCCATTTGGGGTCCAAAAATCCCAATTTTAACCCCAAAAATTCCCATTTTAGACCCAAAAAATCCCATTTTCAGCCCAAAATTCCCATTTTTTTTCCCCCAAAAATCCCCAATTTCCCCCCCAAAAAAACCCCAAAAATCCCAATTTTTTTCCTAGAAAAATCCAAAATTTTCCCCCAAAAATTCCCAATTTTTCCCACCAAAATTCCCAATTTTTTCCTGAAAAATCACATTTTTTTACCCCAAAATTATCATTTCTTAACCCCAAAATTCCCATTTTTTTCCCCCAAAATTCCCAATTTTTCCCCCAAAAAATTCCCATTTTTCCCTTTTCCCCAATTTCCCACCCCAAAAATTCCCATTTTTCCCCTTAAAATCCCCAAATTTCGGTTGGAAAACCCCAAAAATCCCCAATTTTGGGTCCAAAATTCGATTTTACCTCCAAAAAATTCCCATTTTTGCATCAAAAATTCTAATTTCAAGTCCAAAATTCCCATTTTGGCTCCAAAAATTTCCCACTTTGAGTCTAAAAAATCCCATTTTAGACCCAAAAATTCCCATTTTAATCCCAAAAATTTCCATTTTAGATGCAAAAATTCCCATTTTTTCCCCCAAAAATTCCCAATTTTTTCCCCAAAAAGTTCCCAATTTTTTCCACCCCAAAATTCCCATTTTTTTCCCTGAAAATCACATTTTTTCCCCAAAAGTTCCCATTTTTTCACCCAAAATCCCCAATTTCGGTTCCAAAATCCCAAATTTCGGTCGGAACATCCCAAAAATCCCCAATTTTGGGTCAAAAATTCCCATTTTAGCACCAAAAAAATCCAATTTTTCCCCCAAAATTCCCATTTTTTTCCCCCAAAATTCCCAATTTTTCCCAAAAAATTCCCTATTTTTTCTCCAAAAATTCCCATTTTTCCCCTTTCCCCCCATTTCCCACCCCAAAAATTCCCATTTTTCCACCCAAAACCCCAAATTTTGGCTCCAAAACCCCAAAAAATCCCCAATTTTGGGTCCAAACTTCCCATTTTGGGTCCAAAAAATTCCCATTTTTCACCCAAAAATTCCCAACTTTTTGTCCAAAAATCCCCATTTTGAGTCCCAAAATTCCATTTTAGACCCAAAAACTCTCATTTTAACCCCAAAAAATCCCCAATTTTGGCTCCAAAAACTTCCATTTTTCCCCCAAAAATCCCCAAATTTTAACCCCAAAAATTCCCATTTTGGGTCCAAAAATCCCCAATTTTAACCCCAAAAATTCCCATTTTTTTAAACCTGAAAATTCCCAATCTTTTCCCCAGAAAATCTCATTTTTTTCCCTTCCCGAAAATTCCCATTTTTCCACCCAAAACCCCAAGTTTTGCTCAGAAATCCCCAAAGTTTGGTTCTCTCACCGTTCTCCTCTCCCCCATCATCACCACCAGGGATCCCAAAGCTTCCAGAGCCGCCTGGAACGTTCCGGAATCTTCCGCGGAGCGCAGAGCGTCGCGGCAGAGCGAGAGCAGGGCGGGGCTGGGGCGGGGCAGGGCGGGGCTGGCCACGCCCACCAACCGCAGGGCATGCTGGGAAAAAAAGGAGATTTTTTTAAAAAGTGGGTTTTTTGATGTTTTAGAAAATTTTTTCTGATTTTTTGTGATTTTTTGGTGATTTTTTAGTGATTTTTAAATTATTTTTAGGGATTTTTTGGGGGATTTTTTGGCTGATTTTTTCGGGATTTTTTCGTGATTTTTGGGATTTTTTGGGGATTTTTTGGTGATTTTTTAGAGGTTTTTTGGGGATTTTTTAATGAATTTTTGGGGGATTTTTTTGGGATTTTTAGAGGTTTTTTTGGGGATTTTTTGGGGATTTTTTAGACTTTTTTTTGCGATTTTTTTTTGATTTTTTGGTGATTTTTTATAATTTTTAAGAGATTTTCTGGTGATTTTTAGGGATTTTTTTAGGGATTTTTTAATGATTTTTGGTGATTTTTCATGATTTTTTGACATTTTTTGGGGATTTTTTTTGCAATATTTTTGTGATTTTTGGGGGATTTTTTGGGATTTTTTTGGATTTTTTGGTGATTTTTTTTAGAGATTTTTTGGTGGTTTTTTAAGAATTTTTTGGTGATTTTTTTAATTTTTAAAATGTTTTTCTGGTGATTTTTCTGTTATTTTTCCATTATTTTTGGTGAGTTTTTAGGGATTTTTTGGTGATTTTTTTCCTGATTTTTTGAGATTTTTTGGTGACTTTTTGTGGATTTTTTGGGAATTTTTTTCTCCTGGAACGTTCCGGAATCTCCGGCTGAGCGCAGAGCGTCGCGGCAGAGCGAGAGCAGGGCGGGGCTGGGGCGGGGCAGGGCGGGGCTGGCCACGCCCACCAACCGCAGGGCATGCTGGGAAAGGAAGGGAAAAATTTGGGAAAAAATTTTGATTTTTTTGGGGATTTTTTGGAGGATTTTTTGTGATTTTTTTTGGTATTTTTTGTGATTTTTTTCCCTAATTTTTGGTGATTTTTGGTGATTTTTTTGGTTAATTTTGGTGATTTTTTGAGATTTTTTTAAGATATTTTGGGGATTTTTTGGAGATTTTTTGTGATTTTTTTCCAAAGTTTTGGTGATTTTTGGTGATTTTTTTGGTTAATTTTGGTGATTTTCTGGAGGTATTTTGGGGATATTTTGGGGATTTTTTGGGATTATTTTGGTGATTTTTTTGGTGATTTTTCATGGGTTTTTTTAATTTTTTGGTCATTTTTGGGTGATTTTTTGGAGATTTTTGGGGGATTTTTTTTCCTATTTTTTGAGAATTTTTGAATAACTTTTGGGGACTTTTTGGTGATTTTTTTTCTTATTTTGGGTGATTTTTTGGTCAATTTTTGTGATTTGTTAATCATTTTTAGGGATTATTTTAGGGATTTTTTGGTGATTTGTTGGTGATTTTTTGGGATTTTTTGGGGATTTTTTGGGGATTTTTTAGAGGTTTTTTGGGGATTTTTAAATGATTTTTTGGGATTTTTTTGTGATTTTTAGAGGTTTTTTTGGGGATTTTTTGGGGATTTTTTAGACTTTCTTTGCGATTTTTTTTTTATTTTTTGGGGATTTTTTGCAATTTTTAAGAGATTTTCTGGTGATTTTTAGGGATTTTTTTAGGGATTTTTTAATGATTTTTGGTGATTTTTTTCATGATTTTTTGACATTTTTGGGGGATTTTTTTTGCAATATTTTTGTGATTTTTGGGGATTTTTTGGGAATTTTTTGGATTTTTTGGTGATTTTTTTAGAGATTTTTTTGGTGTTTTTTAAGAATTTTTTTCTGATTTTTTTTGATTTTTCAAAAGGATTTTCTGGTGATTTTTCTGTTATTTTTCCATTATTTTTGGTGAGTTTTTAGGGATTTTTTGGTGATTTTTTTCCTGATTTTTTGAGATTTTTTGGTGACTTTTTGTGGATTTTTTGGGAATTTTTTTTTCTCCTGGAACGTTCCGGAATCTCCGGCTGAGCGCAGAGCGTCGCGGCAGAGCGAGAGCAGGGCGGGGCTGGGGGCGGGGCAGGGCGGGGCTGGCCACGCCCACCAACCGCAGGGCATGCTGGGAAAGGAAGGGAAAAATTTGGGGGAAAATTAGGATTTTTTGGGGATTTTTTGGGATTTTTTTGGTATTTTTTGTGATTTTTTCCCTAATTTTTGGTGATTTTTGGTGATTTTTTTGGTTAATTTTGGTGATTATTCGGAGATTTTTGGGGGATTTTTTTGGGATTTTTGGAGGATTTTTTGATAACTTTTTGGAATTTTTTGGTGTTTTTAAAGAATTTTTTTGTGATTTTTTTTCTGGGTTTTTTCTGATTTTTTAGACTTTTCTTGTGATTTTTTGTTTTTTTACTGATTTTTTTGTGATTTTTTTGGGATTTTTTTCACTATTTTTGGCAATTTCATAGACATTTTTTGGCGATTTTTTTGTGATTTTTTAGAGGTTTTTTGGGGATTTTTTGGTGATTTTTTGGGATTTTTTTGTGATTTTTAGAGATTTTATTGGTGATTTTTTTGTGATTTTTTAGACTTTTTTGGGGATTTTTTTTTTTGATTTTTTGGTGATTTTTGGTGATTTTTTTGTTAATTTTGGTGATCTTTTTCGAGATTTTTTGGGGATATTTTGGGGATTTTTTGGAGATTTTTTGGGATTTTTTGGTGATTTTTTGGGTCATTTTTCATGGGTTTTTTGCATTTTTTGGTCATTTTTTGGGTGATTTTTTTGAGATTTTTGGGGGATTTTTTTTCCTATTTTTCGAGAATTTTTGGATAACTTTTGGGGATTTTTTGGTGATTTTTTTTTTCTTATTTTGGGTGATTTTTCTGACATTTTTTAGTGACTTTTAAATTATTTTTAGGCATTTTTAAAGGGATTTTTTTGTGATTTTTAGGTGATTTGTTGGTGATTTTTCAAGACTTTTTGGCTGATTTTTTGGGGACTTTTTCGTGATTTTTTGGGATTTTTTTTGGATTTTTTTAGACTTTTTGGGGGATTTTTTTGAGATTTTTAAATGAATTTTTGTGATTTTTTAGACATTTTTTGGTGATTTTTTTCCTTATTTTTGGTGATTTTTTTCTGATTTTTTTGGTGATTTTTAGGGAATTTTCGGTGATATTTTTGCGATTTTTGGGGATTTTTTTGGGGATTTTGTTGTGATTTATTGGTGATTTTTGGACAATTTTTAGACATTTTTTGGGGATTTTTCCATTATTTTTTGGGGATTTTTTGGACCTTTTATGTCAATTTTAGTTTTAAATGATTTTTTCTGATTTTTTGTGCATTTTTGGTGATTTTTGGGGAGATTTTTAGAAACTTTTGCATGATTTTTTGGGGTTTTTTGAGGGATTTTTTCATGATTTTTTGACATTATTTGGGGATTTTTTTTGCAATTTCTTTGTGATTTTTGGTTGATTTTTTTGGGATTTTTTTGTGATTTCTTTAGAGATTTTCTGGTGATTTTTTTGTTATTTTTCCATTATTTTTTCATTATTTTTTGTGACTTTTTAGGGATTTTTTTGTGATTTTTTTCCTGACTTTTTGAGATTTTTTGGTGACTTTTTAGGGATTTTTGTGGATTTTTTGGGAATTTTTTTGCGATTTTTTGGGATTTTTTTTCTGATTTTTTCGTGATTTTTTGGGATATTTTTCGCTATTTTTGGCAATTTTATAGACATTTTTTGGTGATTTTTTGGTGATTTTTTGGAGATTTTTAGGTGAATTGTTGGTGATTTTTTGGGGACTTTTTTGTGATTTTTTGGTGATTTTTTGGTGATTTTTAGAGGTTTTATTGGTGATTTTTGGGAGATTTTTTAGACTTTTTTGGGGATTTTTTTTAAATTATTTTTTGGTGATTTTTGGTGATTTTTTTGTTAATTTTGGTGATTTTTTTTCGAGATTTTTTGGGGATATTTTGGGGATTTTTTGGAGATTTTTTGGGATTTTTTTGGTGATTTTTTTGGTGACTTTTCGTGGGTTTTTTGCATTTTTTGGTCATTTTTGGGTGATTTTTTTGAGATTTTTGGGGGATTTTTTCTCCTATTTTTTGAGAATTTTTGGATAACTTTTGGGGACTTTTTGGTGATTTTTTTTTATTTTGGGAGATTTTTTGGCCAATTTTTAGTGATTTTTAAATTATTTTTAGGGATTTTTAAAGGGATTTTTTGGGGATTTTTAGGTGATTTGTTGGTGATTTTTTGGGATGTTTTGGCTGATTTTTTGCGGACTTTTTCATGATTTTTTGGGATTTGTTTTGGATTTTTTAGAGGTTTTTTTGGCAATTTTTAGACATTTTTTTGGTGATTTTTTTGTGATTTTTTAGACTTTTTTGGGGATTTTTTTTTATTTTTTAGACTTTTTCTGGGGATTTTTTTTAATTTTTGGAGTTTTTTGTATTTTTTGGTGATTTTTGGTGATTTTTTTTGTTAATTTTCGTGATTTTGGGGAATTTTTTGGAGATATTTTGGGATTTTTTTTGGTGACTTTTTGGTGATTTTTCGGTGATTTTTCGTGGGTTTTTTGCACTTTTTGGAGATTTTTTGGAGATATTTTGGGGGATTTTTTGGTAATTTTTTTTACTTTCTTGTGTTTTTTTGGTGATTTTTTTCTTATTTTTTAAGAGATTTTTTGGTGATTTCTTCTGTTACTTTTGGCAATTTTTTGTGATTTTCTCTTATTTTTTGTGATATTTTTGTAATTTTTGGAGGATTTTTTTAGTGATTTTTCAGGCTTTTTTTGGGATATTTTTCTTCATTTTCTAGGGATTTTTTCATCCTTTTTTGGTGTTTTTTAACCATTTTTGGTGATTTTTTGTGATTTTTTTGGTGATTTTTGGGTGATTTTAAGGAATATTTTGGTGATTTTTCGTGATTTTTAATGGATTTTTTGGTGATTTTTGGTAATTTTTTGGGGATTTTCTTGGTGATTTTTTAGTGATTTTTAAAAAAAATTTTTTAGGTTATTTTTTGGTGATTTTTTTAGAAGTTTTGTGATTCTAAGGAAAATTTTTTGGTGATTTTTCCTTATTTTTTTGTGAATTTTTGGTGATTATTATGTAAATTTCTTAGCGATTTTTCACTGAAATTCACCAAATTCTCATCAATTTCAACCCAAATTTCCCTTTTTTTCACCCAAATCCCCCAAATTTTGAAAAATTTCCCATTTTTTTCGTTCCTCACCTCCATTTTTTGAGATTTTTTTGGAGATTTTTTTAGTGGTTTTTTTGGTGATTTTAAGGACTTTTTTGGTGATTTTTCTCTGACTTTTTGGTGATTTTTTCGTGATTTTTCTGTGATTTTTTTGTGATTTTTAAAATTTTTTTTGGGATGTTCTTGGTGATTTTTTTGCAAATTTCGGGTGAATTTTTGTTATTTTTTAGGGGTTTTTGGTGATTTGAAGGATTTTTTTTGGGGTGCTTTTTAGGGATTTTTTGGGTGATTTTTTCATGGGTTTTTTTAGGGATTTTTTGGGTGACTTTTTGTAATTTTCCTGTAATTTTTTTTCATGATTTTCAGGAAATTTTTTAATGATTTAAAGGAAATTTTTTGGGTCATTTTTAGGGAATTTTTGGTTATTTTTGGGAGACTTTTTGGTGATTTTTTGGGGAATTTTAGGGAATTTTTTTGGGGATTTTTGGGGATTTTTTTAGGGATTTTTTTGAGATTTTTTTGTGATTTTTCGCGATTTTTTGAAGTTTTTTTAGGAATTTTTTTGGATTTTTTTTATTTTTGGTGATTTTTTGAAGATTTTTTGGAGATTTTTTGTGATTTTTAAGAATTTTTTTGTAATTTTTAGGGAATTTTTTGTTGATTTTTGTGAATTTTTGGTGATTTTTCCATCAATTTTTCCCAAATTTCAACCTAAATTCACCAAATTTCCCATTTTTTTCACCCAAATTTCTGGATTTTTCCCAAATTTCAGGATTTTTCCCATTTTTTTCTCTCATCATCTCCATTTTTGGGTGATTTTTTGCGATTTTTTTGCTATTTTTTTTGGTGATTTTTAGGCAATTTTTTGGTGATTTTTTAGTGATTTTTTGGTGAGTTTTAGGGAATTTTTTTAGTGATTTTTTGGTGATTTTTCATTATTTTTTGCTGATTTTTTGGGGGATTTTTTTGGGATTTTTTGGGTGATTTTTAGGGAATTTTTTGGTGATTTTTTTGTGATTTTAAGGAAACTTTTTGGGTGATTTTTAGTGATTTTTTTAGCAATTTTAAAGAATTTTTTTTAGACTTTTAGTGAATTTTTTGGTGAATTTTTCACGATTTTTCACCAAAATTCCCCAAATTTTCATCAATTTCAACCCAAATTTCCCTTTTTTTCCCCCCAAATCCCCCAAATTTCCGGATTTTTCCCAAAATTTCCAGATTTTTCCACTTTTTCTGTCCTCACCTCCATTTTTTGTGATTTTTTTGGGTGATTTTTTGGGAATTTTAGGGAAATTTTTTGGTGATTTTATTGTGATTTTTTTTGGATTTTAAAAAATTTTCTTGGTGATTTTTCAGTGATTTTTTTGGGGATTTTTTTGTGATTTTAAGGAATTTTTGGTAATTTTTTTTTTTTACTTTTTTTGGTGATTTTTAGGGAATTTTTTGGAGATTTTTTTGTGATTTTAAGGAAATTTTTGGGTGATTTTTGCAATTTTTATGTGAATTTCTAGGGATTTTTCACCAAAATTCCCCAAATTTTCCTCAATTTCACCCCAAATTTCCCATTTTTTCCCCCAAATCCCCCAAATTTCTCAGCTTTTTCCCAAATTTTTTGGAAAAATTCCCATTTTTTTTCCTCTCCTCACCTCCATTTTTATGTGATTTTTTTGGTGATTTTTTTGGAGTTTTTTTTGTGATTTTTTCAGGATTTTTTTGCTGATTTTTTGGGGATTTTTTGGGTGATTTTTAGACTTTTTTTTTTGATTTTTTGGTGATTTTTTGGGGATTTTTTTTAGGGATTTTAAGGACTTTTTTTGGTGATTTTTAAGAATTTTTTTGTGATTTTTTTCATGTTTTTTCTGGGATTTTAAGGATTTTTTGGGGATTTTTAGAGAATTTTTTGGTGATTTTTTTGGAGATTCTTTGGGGAATTTTTGGGGATTTTTTGGGTGATTTTTTTTGATTTTTAGGGAAATTTTTTAGTGATTTTTCATGATTTTTAAACGATTTTTTCGTAATTTTTTGGAGTTTTTTTGGTGATTTTTTTGGAAATTTTTTGGTGATTTTTTGGGGATTTTTTTAGGGATTTTTTTTGGATTTTAAAGAATTTTTTGGGGATTTTTTCTGATTTTAAAGATTTCTAGGATTTTTTTTGGTGACTTTTAGAGAATTTTTTTTAGTGATTTTTAATGAATTTTTTGGTGAATTTTCACCAAACTTCCCCAAATTGTCATCAATTTCACCCCAAATTTCCCATTTTTTTCACCCAAATTTCCGGATTTTTCCCCAAATTTCCGGATTTTTCCCCAAATTTCCCAGATCTTTCCCATTTTTCTCTCCTCACCTGAATTTTCCGCGGATCCTTCGCCGCCTGTCGAATCCAAACCTCCAAAGGTTCCCAAAATTCGGGAATTTTTCCCAAGGAATTCCCCAAAATCAGCAGTTTTGCCCCCAAATGGCACAGAGAGCTGAAGGTGGAGGAGCTGGGGAGGAAAAAAAATGGGATTTGGGGAGAAAATTCCCGAAATTCCTGAAAAAATTCCCAAATTTTTGGGGAAAAAATGGAATTTTTTAGCAGAAAACTTCAATTTTTTAGCCAAAAAAAAAATTTTTTAGGGCAAATTTGGAAATTTTTGTAAAAAGTTTCTATTTTTTAAGCTAAATTTTTGGGGGTTTTGCAAAAATTTGGAATTATTTAAAAAAATTCCTGAATTTTCTGATGAAATTCCTGATTTTTTTCAGGAAAATTTCCTCTTTTTTTGAAAAAAATTGGATTTTTTACAGTAAAATTCACTGTTTTTAACAAAAAATTGAATTTTTTCAGCTATTTTTTTTGTTGGTTTTCTGCAAAGATTCCAAATTTTTCATAAAATTCCCAAATTTTCCGACGAAATTCCCCATTTTTATCCCAAAAAAAAAATCAATTTTTTTTTTTAAAAAATTGAATTTTTTTACAGTAAAATTCGCATTTTTTGGAAAAATATTCCCATTTTTTTGCCCCAAAATTTCCCTTTTTCTGCAAAGTTTCCAAATTTTGAGGAAAAATTCCTGAATTTTCGGATGAAATTCCCAATTTTCGGCAAAAAATCCAATTTTTTAGTGAAAAAAATCTGATTTTTTACAAGGAAAATTCACATTTTTTAGCAAAAAAATTCCCTTTTTTTGGCCAAAATTCGCATTTTTTCTAAAAAGATTCCAAATTTTAGGAAAAAAAATCCAAAATTTTCTGACAAAATTCCCAAATTTTTGGGGAAAAAATTGAATTTTTTAGCGAAAAACTTTGATTTTGTAACTGAAAAATTCTTTTTCCCACCAAAATTCGGATTTTTTAACAAAAAAATTTTCCTTTTTTTGGGCAAAATTTCTCTTTTTCCACAAGGATTCCAAATTTTAGGAAAGAATTCCCAAATTTTGGGAGAAATTCCCAATTTTTTTGGAAAAAAATTAAATTTTTTTGTGAAGAAAATTGGATTTTTAAAGGAAAATTTGGATTTTTTAGTTTAAAATGTCCATTTTTTCAGCTCAATTTTTTTTCTTTTTCTGCAAAGATTCCAAATTTTTAACAAAATTCCCAAATTTTCTGATGAAATTCCCAATTTTTTTGCCAAAATATTTGATTTTTTTTCAAAAAAATTGAATTTTTTACAGTAAAAGTCACTTTTTTCGTTAAAAAATTCCATTTTTTCATCTAATTTTTTCTTTTTGGGGAAAAATTCCAAGTTTTAGAGAAAACTCCCAAATTTTAGGACAAAATTCCCAAAATGTCCCAATTTTCTCCAAAAAATCCCCAATTTTCCCTCAAAATCCCAAATTTTTCCCCAAAATTCCCAATTTTTCACCCAAAGTTCCCAATTTTTCCCCCAAACTTCCCAGATTTTCCCCCAAACTTCCCAATTTTTCCCCAAAATTCCCAGATTTTCCCCCAAAATCCCCAATTTTTTCCCAAATTTCCCGATTTTTCCCCAAAATTTCCCAGATTTTTCCCCAAAACTCCCAATTTTCCCTCAAAATTCCAATTTTTTCCTCCAAATTTTCCCCCAAAATTTCCCAAATTTCCCCCCCAAATTCCCAATTTTTCCCAAAATCTCCCAATTTTTTCCCCAAAATTCCCATTTTTCCCCCCAAATTTCCATTATTCCCCCAAAATTCCCCAATTTTTCCACCAAAATTGCCAAATTTTTCCCAAAATTTCCCAAATTTCCCCCCCAAACGTCCCAATTTTTCCCCAAAATTCCCAATTTTTTTCCCAAATTCCCAATTTTCCCACAAAATCTCCAATTTTTCCCCAAAATTTCCCAATTTTCCTCCAAAATTTAAATTTTTTCCCTAAATTTCCCCCAAATTCCCAAATTTTTCCCCAAAATTCCCATTTTCCCCCCAAAATTCCCCAAATTTCCACCAAAATTTCCCAAATTTCCACCAAAATTCTCCCAATTTTTCCCCAAAATTCCAAATTTTCCCCCAAAATTCCCAAATTTTCCCAAATTTTCCCAATTTTCCCCCAAATTTCCCAATTTTTCCCCCCCAAAAATCCCCAAAATTCGGCGTTTCCCGCCTTTTCCCGACTCACTCTGTCTCTCCATCCAGAGCTTCGACCAATAGCAGCGGCAGCCTGCAGGGGGCGTGGCCAGCGTTAGCCCCGCCCACTCCCCAGTGCCTCCAATGGCAGCCAAGCCCCGCCCACTCCCATTGAGTCCAATGTGAGTTAAGCCCCGCCCACTCCCATTGAGTCCAATGTGAGTTAAGCCCCGCCCACTCCCCATTGTTTCCAATGGGATTCAAGCCCCGCCCACTCCCCATTGTTTTTAATGGCACTCAAGCCCCGCCCACTCCCCATTGTTTTTAATGGGCTTTAAGCCACGCCCACTCCCCATTGAGTTCAATTGCGTCTAAGCCCCGCCCACTCCCCATTGTTTCCAATGGTATTTAAGCCACGCCCACTCCCCATTCATTCCAATGGTGTTTAAGCCCCGCCCCCTTCCCCAGGCCACGCCCACCTGTCCAGCAGATCTTCCGGAAGTTTCCTGAGGATCCTCCGGAGCAGAACGGCGGCCAGAGCGCGGAGCTGGGCAGGCAATTCCCGAAATTCCGACAAATCAACCCAAAATTCCAACGGAAATCCCAAAATTCCAACGGAAATCCCAAAAATCCAACGGAATTCCCAAAAATCCAACAAATCAACCCAAAATTCCAACGGAATTCCCAAAAATTCACCCAAATTGATCCAAAATTCTGACGGAATTCCCAAAAATTCAAACAGGAAATCCCAAAAATTCCAACAAGAAATCCCAAAAATCCAACGGAATTCCCAAAAATCCACTGAAATCCACCCAAAATTCCCAAAAATCCTAATCAGGAAACTCCAAAATTCCCAAAAATCCAACAGAATTCCCAAAAATTCAAACAGGAAATCCCAAAATTCCCAAAAATCAACCAAAAATTCCCAAACCCTAATTCCCAAACCATAATCAACTCAAATTCCCAATCCACCCAAATTCCCAAATCCACAAATCAACCAAAATTCCCCAAAATCCCAAAATCCAACAATCCAAATTCCACTAAACAACCAAAATTCCCCAAATCCACCCGACCCAAAATCCCAAAATCCCAACCAAAACCCCAAATCCACCAAAATCAACCCAAAATTCCCAAAAACCACTAACCAACCAAAAATCCCAAAACCCCAAACCCCCCAAAATTCCCAAAATCCATCAAAATTTTAAACCCACCTAAACCCAAAATCCCAAAACCAACAATTCCACAATTCAACAATCCCAAAATCCCCCAAAATCCCAAAACCACTAAATTCCCAAATTCCCAAAACCTAATAACCCCAAAATTCCCCAAAATCAACCAAACACCAAAATTCCCAAAACCAACCTAAACCCAAAATTCCCAAACAAATTCCCAAAATCCACTAAACAACCAAAATTCCCAAAACCCCACCTAACCCAAAATTCCCCAAATCCCCAAATTTCCAAATTCCCAAAAATCCCAAAACACCAATTCCCAAAACCCAAATTCCCATTCCCACCCCAAATTCCCAAAATCCCCTTCCCAAAATCCAACAAATCCCAAAATTCCCCAAAATCCCAGGAAACACCAAAATTCCCAAAAATCCGTCAGAAGTCCCAAAAATCCAACGGAATTCCCAAAAATCCATTGAAATCAACAAAAAATTCCCCAAAATCCCAATCAAGAAACCCCAAAATTCCCAAAAATCCAACAGAATTTCCAAGAATTCAAACAGGAAATCCCAAAATTCCCAAAAATCCACAAAAAATTCCCCAAAAAACAACTGAAATTCCCAAAGATCCACTGAAATCAACAAAAAATTCCCAAAAATCCCAACCAGGAAACCCCAAAATTCCCAAAAATTCAAACAGGAAACCCCAAAATTCCCAAAAATCCAACAGAATTCCCGAAATTCCACTGAAATCAACCAAAAATTCCCCAAAATCCCACCCGGGAATCCCAAAATTCCCAAAAATCCAACCTGGGAATCCCAAAATTCCCAAAAATCCACTAAAAATTCCCAAAAATCCACCTGGTAATCCCAAAATTCCCAAAAATCCACCGAAGTTAACTGAAATTCCCAAAAATCCACTGAAATCAGCCCGAAATTCCAACCAAAATTCCCAGAAATCCATCAAAATTGATCCAACATTCCCAAAAAATCGACACAGGAAATCCCAAAATTCCCCAAAATCCACCAAAATTCCCAAAATCCAACAAATTCCCCAAAATCCCAACCGGGAAATCCCAAAATTCCCCAAAATCCACCAAAAATTCCCAAAAATCTCACGTGGGAATCCCAAAATTCCCAAAATTAGCCCAAAATTCCCAGAAATCCACCCAAAATGAACCGAAATTCCCAAAATCCATCAAAAATCCCAAAATCCACTGAAATTACCAAAACTCCCAAAATCCCAATCGAATCCCAAAAAATCCACCAAAATCAACTGAAAATTCCCCAAAATCCACCAAAATTCCCAAAATTCCAGCTGGGAATCCCAAATCTTCCCCAAAATTCCCAATTTTCCCATTAAATTAGTTAAAATTCCCCCAAAATCCATGAAAATTGTCATCCTGGATCCCCAAAATTCCCCAAAAATTCCCAAAATTTCCCCCAAATCTTCCCAAAAATTCCCCAAATCCCACAAAATTCTTTCCCAAATTCCCCAAATTTCCCCCAAATCGTCCCAAAATTCCTCCAAAATGCCTCCAGGAATTCCCAAAATTCCCAAATTTTCCCAAAGTTCCCCAGAAAAAACCCCAAAAATCCCCAAAATCTCCAAAAATATTAAAAAATCCCCCAAAATCCCCTAAAAAATCAGAAAAAAATCCCCCAAAACCCCCAAAATTTCCCCCAAAAAATCCCCAAAAATCTCCAAAAAAAACCCTAAAAATCCTCAAAAATCCCAAAAAAATCCTCCAAAAATCCCCCAAAATTTCCCAAATTCCCCCCAAAATCTTCCCAAAATCCCCCAAATCCCCCAAATTTTCCTGAATTCCCCCAAATCTCCCCAAATCCTCCTAAATCTCCCCAAAAATTCCCCAAAAACTCCCCAAAAAAATCTCAAAATCCCTCCAAAAATACCCCAAAATTGACCCCAAAATCCTCCCAAAAAATCCTAAAAATCCCCCCAAAATCCCCAATTCCCCCCAAACCCCCAAATTCCCCCAAATGCTCCCAAAATTCCCCAAAAAACCTGCAAAAACCCCCAAAATCCCCGAAAATTCCTCCAAAATCTTCCCAAAGTCCTCCAAAATTCCCCAAAAAACCCCAAAAAATCTCCCAAAAAACCCCAAAATATTCCCCAAATTTCCCCAAAAATCTCCCAAAATTCACCCCAAATCTCCCAAAAATCCCCCCAAAAAATCCCCAAAATTCCCCCAAATTCCCCAAAATCCCCAAAAATCCCTAAAATCCCAAAAATTCCCCCAAATCTCCCCAAAAACCCAAAAAAAAAAACCACCCCAAACCAAAATCCCCCAAATCCCCTCAAAATCCCCCAAAAAATCCACAAAAAACCCTCAAATTCCCCCAAAATTCCCCAAATTCCCCCAAAATTCTCCCCCAAATCCTCCCAAAAAAAGCCCAAATTTCCCCAAAATCCCCAAAAAATCCCCCAAAAAATTCCTCCAAATTTCCCCAAAATTCTTCCCTAAAATCCCACCAGGGTCCCCAAATTCCCCCAAAATCTTCCCAAAAAATCCCCAAAAATCTCCAAAATCTTCCCAAAATCTCCAAAATCCCCCAAAGATCCCCAAAATTCCCCATAAATCTCAAATCCCTCAAAATCTTCCCAAATCCCCAAATATCTTCCCAAATTCCCCCAAAATTCCCCAAAATTTCCCAAATTCCCCCAAAATTCCCCAAAATTTCCCCCAAATACCCCAAAAAAATCTCCAAAAACCCCAAAAATCCACAAAAATCTCCAAAAATCCACAAAATCTTCCCAAAATCCAACAAAATCCCCC
This sequence comes from Entomyzon cyanotis, assembly GCA_024500445.1. Taxonomy (NCBI): domain Eukaryota; kingdom Metazoa; phylum Chordata; class Aves; order Passeriformes; family Meliphagidae; genus Entomyzon; species Entomyzon cyanotis. Next base: position 111,469 of record JAKEPQ010000285.1, on the reverse strand, counting down.
AAAAAATCCCCAAAAAATCCCCAAAAAATTCCCACAAATCCCCCAAATTTTCCCAAATTCCCCCAAAAATCCCCAAATCCTCCTAAATCTCCCCAAAAAATCCCCAAAAATCTCTAAAAATCCCCCAAAAATCTGCAAAATCTGCTCAAATATCCCCAAAATTAACCAAAAATCCCCCAAATTCCCCAAAATCCCCCAAAAAATCCCTAAAAAATCCCCAATTTTCCCAAAAATCCCCCAAAATCTCCTCAAAATTCACCCTAAATCTCAAAAAAATCTCCTAAAAATCCCCAAATTTCCCCAAATTTCCCCCAAAATCTCCAAAAAATCCCCCAAAAGCCCCAGAAAATCTCCACAGAATTCCCAAAAATCCCCAAATTCCCCCAAAATCTCCCCAAAAATCCCAAAAAATCCCCAAAATCTCCCCAAATTCACCCAAAAACCCCAAAAAATCCCCAAAATTCCCCCAAATTCACCCCAAAATCTCCCAAAATTCCTCCAAAATCCCCTAGAAATCCCAAATATGCCTCAAAAATTTCCCCCAAAATCCCCAAAATCTCCAAAAATCCCCAAAAAATCCGCAAAATCTTCTCAAATCTCCCCCAAAATCTCAAAAAAATCCCCAAAAAATCCCAAAAAATCCCCAAAATCTCCCCAAATTCACCCAAAAAACCCCAAAAAGCACCAAAATTCCCCCAAAAAATCCCCAAAAGTCTCCAGAAATTCCCTAAAATCCCGAAAAATCATCGAAAAATCCCTAAAAACCCCCAAAAATCCCCAAAAATTCCCCAAAAAAATCCCCAATTTCCACCCAAATCTTCAAATTCTCCTCCAAATCTTCCCAAATTCCCTAAAAATCTCAATTTTTCCCAAATTTCCCCCAAATTTCCCCAAAATTCCCCAAAATTGCCCCAAAAAAATCTCCCAAAATCCAAAAAAATCCCCAAAAAATCCCCCAAATCTCCCCAAAATCCCCCAAATCCCAGAAAACCCCTAAAAATCTCCCCAAAAATCCCCAAATTTCCCCAAAAATCTCCCAAAATCTGCAAAATCTTCCCAAAATCCAAAAAAAATCCCCAAAAATCCACCAAAAAACCCTAAATATTCCCCAAAAATCCCTAAATTCCTGCAAAATCTTCCCAAATTCCCCCCAAATCCCAGAAAACTCCTAGAAATCCCAAAAAAGCCAAAAATCTCCTCAAAATTCACCACAAATCTCCAAAAAAATCCCAAAAAATCCCAAAAAATCCCAAAAAATCCAAAAAATTTCCCCAAAATTCCCCAAAATTTCCCCCAAATACTCCAAAAAATCTCCAAAAACCCCAAAAATCCACAAAAATCTCCAAAAAAATCCCCCAAATATCCCAAATTCCAAAAAAAACTCCAAAAATGCCCTTAAACCCCCAAAAAGTCCCCAAAAAAATCCAAAAAAACCCCAAAAAATCCCTAAAATCCAAAAAATTCCCCCAAAAAATCCCCTAAAAATCCCCAAAAAAATCTCAAAATCCCAAAAAAATCCCCAAAATTGACCCCAAAATCCCCCAAAAATGCCTAAAAAAATCCCCAATTTCCCCCCCAAACTCCCAAAATTTCCCCCAAATTCTCCCAAAATTCCCAAAAATCCCAAAAATTCCTCCAAAAATCCTTTAAAAATCCCCAAAAATCCCCAAAATCTTCCCAAATTCCCCCAAAATTCCCCAAAATGCCCCAAAATTCCCCCAAACCTCCCCAGAATCCCCAAAAACCCCCAAAAAATCCCCCAAAACCCCCAAAATCCCCCAAAAAATCTCCAAAAACAAAAAAAATCCCCAAAATCCAAAAGAATCCCTGAAAACTCCTCCAAAATCTTCCCAAAATTCCCCCAAATCCCCGAAAATCTCCCCAAAAAAATCCCCAAAATATCCCCCAAATCCCTCAAATTTCCCCCAAATCTCCCAAAAAACCCCAAAATTCCCAAAAATCCCCAAAACCCCCCAAAATCTTCCCAAATTCCCCCGAAATCCCCCAAAAAGTGCCCAAAATCCCCAAAAAATCCCTAAAATCCCAAAAATTCCCCCCAAAAATCCCCAAAAATCCCCAAAATCCTCCGAAAATTCCCCCAAAATGCTCCCAAATCCACCCCAAACTTCCCAAAAATCTCCCAAAAATCTCCCAATATCCTGCAAAAAAATTCCAAAAATCTCCCAAAAACCCCTAAATCCCAACAATCCCCGCAAATCTCCTCAAGATCCCAAAAAAAAATTCCCAAAAAACCCACCCAAAAAAATCCCCCAAAATCCACCCGAAATCTCCCAAAATTCCTCCAAAATCCCCTAAAAACCCCGAAAATGCCTCCAAAATTTCCCCCAAAAAATCCCCCAAACCCCCCAAACCCCAAAAAATCCCTAAAAAACCCCAAAATCCCCCAAATTTCCCCCCCAAATCCCCAATTTCTTACCTGCGGCCTCTCCTCCTCCCTCAGCAGCCCCGCCAGGCCTCGCAGCGCCTCCGGATCCTCCAGCGCCTCCCGCAGCCTCCCGCTGGCCTAAAACCACCTGGAAAATATCCCAAAAATCCCCGAAACCCCAAAACTTCCCGAATTTCCCCCGAAAATCCGGATTACCTGGCGAATTCCAGAGTTATTTGGTTCCAAAATCTCCGTCAGGAGCTGGCGGAGAGAGGGCGCCGCCATCTTGGAAACCCTGGGCGCCGCCATGGTGGAGCATGGAGGAAGCGGAAGTGAGGGCGGAAGGGCGCCGGAAGTGAGGCGCGCTGGCGGGTTGGAGGACTGCTCGATGGTTTTTTCTTAAAGGGGCGATGGGGTGGGGGGGGAAGGAATTTTTGGGGTGAAAAATGAGGATTTTTGGGGAAAAATTTGTTCTTTCTGAGGAGAAAAATGAGAATTTTGAGTTTAAAATCGTGGTTTTGGGGCTAAAAATGGTGATTTTTGGTGCTAAAAATGCGATTTTGGGACTAAAAATGCGATTTTGGGGCTAAAAAATGATGATTTTGGGGTTAAAAACGTTGAATTTAGGGTTAAAAATGAAGATTTTGGGGTTAAAAATGATGATTTTGGTGCTAAAATTGTGCTTTTTGGGGCTAAAACCGATAATTTTGGGTTAAAAATGGAGATTTTGGGGCGAAATTGGAACATTTTGGGGAGAAAAATGAGAATTCTGAGTTTAAAATGTGATTTTGGGGCTAAAATTGACAATTTTGGTGAGAAAAATGGAGATTTTGGGGCTAAAAATGAAGATTTTGGTGGTAAAAATGGTGATTTTGGGGCTAAAATTTGTGATTTTGGGGTTAAATTGGAACATTTGGGGGAAAGAAATGAGAATGAAAGAGTTAAAAATGTGATTTTTTTTTGGGACTAAAAATGATGATTTTGGGGCTAAAAAATGGAGATTTTGGGGGAAAATTGGTGCTTTTTGGGGAGAAAAATGAGAATTCGGAGTGCAAAATGAGGATTTTGGGCTAAAAATGGTGATTTGGGGGTTAAAAATGGAGATTTTGGGGTTAAAAATGATTATTTTGGTGACAAAAAATGTGATTTTGGTGTTAAAAATTACGAATTTCATACTAAAGATGGAGATTTTGGGGCTAAAAATGATGATTTTGGGGCTAAAATGGTGATGTTTGGGGTGGAAATTTTAATTTTGGAGCTTAAAATTATGATTCTGGGGTTAAAAATGGTGATTTTGGGGCTTAAAATGAACATTTTGGGGTTAAAAGTGGAGATTTTGGGGCAAAATGGGAATATTTTGGGAGAAAAATGAGAATTAAAGAGTTAAAAATGGAGATTTTTGGGGTTAAAAATGGTGATTTTGGGGAGAAAAATGAGAATTCTGAGTTAAAAATGGTGATTTTGGGGCTAAAAATTATGATTTTGGAGTTAAAAATGGAGATTTCGGGGCAAATTTGGTGCTTTTGGGGGAAAAAATGAGAATTTTGAGTTAAAAATGAAGATTTCTGGGCTAAAAAATGTGATTTTTGGGGCTAAAAATGGTGATTTTGGGATGAAAAATGGTGATTTCGGGGCTAAAATGGTGATTTTGGGGTTAAAAGTGGAGATTTTTGGTAAAATGGAGATTTTTGGGTTAAAAAATGTTCATTTTGGGGCTAAAAATGGGGATTTTGGGGTGAAAATAGTGATTTTTGGGGTGGAAATGACAATTTTGGGGTTAAAAATGATGATTTTGGGGCAAAATTGGAATATTTGTTGGCAGAAATGAGAATTTCTGAGTTAAAAATGCGATTTCGGGGCTAAAAACTGCGATTTTGGGATTAAAAATGGTGATTTTGGTGTTAAAAATGATCATTTTGGGGGTAAAATAAATTTTTTTTTAAAATTTTTTTTTGGGGAAAGGTTTGGGAAATGGTGATTTTGGGGCGAAATTGGAACATTTTGGGGAGAAAAATGAGAATTTTGAGTTAAAAATGAACATTTTGGGGCTAAAAAAGGAGATTTTGGGATTAAAAATGGCAATTTTGGGGCTAAAAATGATCCTTTTGGGGGAGAAAAATGAGAATTCTGAGTTAAAAATGAGGATTTTGGGGCTAAAAATGAAGATTTTGGGGTTAAAAATGGGATTTTGGGGTTAAAAATGGAATATTTTGGGGAGAAAAATGAGAATTTTGAGTTAAAAATGAGGATTTTGGGGTGAAAAATGGAGATTTTGGGATATAATTGGTGATTTTGGGGCTAAAATGGAATATTTTGGGGAGAAAAATGAGAATTGTGAATCAAAAACTATTCTGGTGCTAAAAATGGTGATTTTGGTAATAATAATGGAGATTTTGGGGCTAAAAATGACGAATTTGGGGTTAAAAGTGGTGATTTTGGGGCTAAAAATTATGATTTTGGGGCTAAAAATGATAATTTTGGGGTGAAGTTGGACTTTTTGGGGAAAGAAATGGAAATTTTGGGGCTAAAAATGGTGATTTTGGTAACAAAAATGCAGATTTCGGGGCGAAAAAAGGTGATTTCGGTGCTAAAATGGTGATTTTTGAGGCGAAAAATGGTAATTTCGGGGTAAAAAATGAACATTTTGAGGCGAAATTGGAGCATTTTGGGAGAAAAAGTAGAATTTTGAGTTAAAAATGAGGATTTTGGGGCTAAAAATGATGATTTTGGTGACAAAAAATGTGATTTTTGGGGCTAAAAATGAACATTTTGGGGCGAAAAATGATTCTTTTCCGGGAGAAAAATGAGAATTCTGAGTGAAAAATGGAGATTTTGGGGCTAAAAATGATGATTTTGGGGTTAAAAATGAAGATTTTGGGGAGAAAAATGAGAACGAAAGAGTTAAAAATGGTGATTTTTGGTGCTAAAAATGATGATTTTTGGGGTCAAAAATGGAGATTTTGGTGCAAAATTGGAATATTTGGGGAGAAAAATGAGAATTAAAGAGTTAAAAATGGAGATTTTGGGGTAAAAATGGTGATTTTGTGGCAAAAATGACAATTTTGGGGTGAAAATTGGTGATTTTGGGGCGAAAAATGATTATTTCATTGCTCAAATGGTGATTTTTTTGGGGTGGAAATGACAATTTGGGGCTAAAAAAGGTGATTTTGGGGCTAAATTGATGATTTTGGGGTGAAGTTGGACTTTTTTGGGGAAAGAAATGGAAATTTTGGGGCAAAAAATGGTGATTTTGGTGATGAAAATGGGAATTTTGGGGCTAAAATGAGGATTTTGGGGATTAAAAATGGTAATTTTGGGGTGAAATTGGTGCTTTTTGGGGAGAAAAATGAGAATTCTGAGTGCAAAATGAGGATTTTTGGGGTGGAAAGGATAATTTTGGAGATAAAAATGATAATTTTGGGCTAAAAAAGTGATGATTTGGGTGCTAAAAGTGGAGATTTTGACGGTAAGAATGATGATTTTGGGGAGAAAAATGGTGATTTTGGGGTGGAAATTACAATTTCGGGGTAAAAATGGCAAATTCGGGGCGAAATTGGAACATTTTGGGGAAAGAAATGAGAATTCTGAGTTAAAAAATGTGATTTTTGGGGCTAAAAATGAACATTTTGGGGCTAAAAATGATTCTTTTTGGGGAGAAAAATGAGAATTCTGAGTTAAAAATGATGATTTTGGGGTAAAAATGGAGATTTTGGGGTTAAAAATGAACATTTTTGGGGTTAAAAATGGAGATTTTAGGGTGAAATTGGAGCATTTTGGGGAGAAAAATGAAAATTAAAGAGTTAAAAATGGTGATTTTAGGGAGAAAAATTGTGACTTTTGGGGCAAAAATGATGATTTTGGTGCTAAAAATGGTGATTTTTGGGGGTAAAAATGGCGATTTTGGGGCAAAATTGGAACATTTTGGGAGAAAAATGAGAATTCTGAGTTAAAAAATGAAGATTTCTGGGCTAAAAAATGTGATTTTTGGGGCTAAAAATGGAGATTTTTGGGGCAAAAATTGGATATTTTTAAGTCCAAAATGAACATTTAAGGGTTAAAAGCTCTTAAAGGGGCAACACCATCCTGTGGGGCCCACCAGGCTCTTAAAGGGGCAATGATGCCTTTAAGGGGCAATGTCGCCTTAAAAGGGCAATGCCATACGGTGGGGCCCCCTATGGTCTTAAAGGGGCAATGTCACCTTAAAAGGGCAATGCCACCAAGTGGGGACCACAGTGATCTTAAAGCGGCAATGTCACCTTAAAAGGGCAACGCCGGCAAAAAGTGGGGCCCACCCGCCGTTTTAACCCGGAAATGACGCCACGGATGGGAAATGACACCACGGACACATTCATGACGTCACCAAACCGCCGGTGACGTCACCAGCCAACCTTTATTAAACAAGAACCAAATCCAAAGGGGGAAACAACCTCAGTGTGGGAGGTGGGTGTGGTCAGAGGGGGTGGGCGTGGCCGGGAGTTGGCCCCGCCCCCCGGTCAGGGCTTGGCCCCGCCCCCCCGCAGGGCCAGGACAAGATGGAGGACGGAGCCGCCCTGGATCTTGTAGTCGGCGGCAGTTTTCTCATCGTTCCTGGAAAAGGGAGGACGGGAAGGGGTGTGGTCAGCCAGGCCACGCCCACTTCCGGTTGGAGCGTTTCCGGCCACGCCCACTTCCGGGGCGGTCGCTTCCGGCCACGCCCCTTTTAAAAGTCCTAAATTTGCTCCTTTTCAACCCAATTTTTCCTCATTTTTCACCCAAATTTTTCCCATTTTCCCACATTTTTCCCCCAAATTTCGCCATTTTTTCCCTAAATTTTTCCCATTTTTCCCCAAATTTCCCCCAAATATTTTTCAAATTTTCCCCAAATTTCCCTCATTTTAACCCAAATTTTAACCCAAATTTTTCCCCAAATTTCCCCATTTTTAACTCAAATTTTCTCCACTTTTCACTCCAATTTTCTTCATTTTAACCCCAATTTTTCCCAAATTTTCCCCCAAATTTCCCCATTTTTAACCCAAAATTTCTCATTTTTAACCCAAATTTTCTCATTTTCAACCCAAACTTTCTCCATTTTTAACCCAAATTTTCTTTATTTTTAACCCAAATTTTCCCATTTTTCCCCCAAATTTCCTCCATTTTATCCCAAAATTTTCCCAAAATTTTTTCCACATTTTTCCTCCCAAATTCCCACATTTTTCCCCTCAATTTTTTGCCATTTTCCCCCCAATTTTCCCTGAATTTCCCCCAAATTTCCTCCATTTTTAACCCAAATTTCCTTCATTTCCAACTCAAATTTCCCCCAAATTTCTCCCATTTTCCCCCAAATTTCCCCCATTTTTCCCCAAATTTTTCTCAAAATTTTCCCAAAATTTCCCCAAATTTTCCCCAAAATTTTCCCAAAATTTCCCCAAATTTTCCCCAAAATTTTCCCTGAATTTCCCCCAAATTTCCTCCATTTTTAACCCAAATTTCCCCCATTTTTCCCCAAAGTTTCCCCCAATTTTCCCCATTTTTAACCCAAATTTTTCCCATTTTTCACTCCAATTTTCTTCATTTTAACCCAAATTTCCCCCCAAAATCCCCACATTTTTACCCAAATTTCCTCCATTTTTTCCCCAATTTTCCCCAAATTTAACCCAAATTTTTCCCAGAATTTTCTCCAAATTTTTCCCCAAAATTTCCCCCATTTTTAACCCAAATTTTCCCAATTTTTCCCTAAATTTTTCCCCAAAACTTCCCCCAATTTTCCCCCATTTTTCCCCAAATTTCCCCTATTTTTTCCCCATTTTTCACCAAATTTTCCCCCAAATTTTTCCTATTTTTTCCACATTTTTCCCCCAATTTTTTCCCAAATTTTCCCCCAAATTTCCTCCATTTTTCCCCATTTTTTCCCCAAATTTTTCCCCAAAATTTCCCCCATTTTATCCCCAAATTTCCCCATTTTTCCCCCATATTTTCCCAAAATTTTCCCCAAATTTCCCTCATTTTAACCCAAATTTTTCCCATTTTTCCCCCAAATTTCCCCCAAATTTCCCCCAAAGTTTTCCCCAAATTTCCCTGAATTTTCTTCAAATTTTCCCAACATTTTTCCCAAATTTTTCCCAAATTTTCCCCCAAATTTCACTCAACTTTTCCCCAAATTTTCCCATTTTTCCCCCCAAATTTGTCTAATTTTTCCCCCAAATTTCTCCCAAATTTCCCCATTTTTAACCCAAATCTTCCCCATTTTTTAACTCAACTTTCTGCTGTTTTACCCCAAATTTCCCCATTTCTCCCCACAAATTCACATATTTTTCCCTCATTTTTCCCCCCAATTTTCACCAAAATTTTTCACATTTTTTCCACATTTTTCCCCCAATTTTTCCCCAAATTTTCCTCCCAAATTCCCATATTTTTCCCCCAAATTTCCCCCATTTTTTCCCCAAATTTTTCCCCCATTTTTCCCCTAAATTCCCACATTTTTACCTCAATTTTTTGCCATTTTTCCCCAAGTTTCCCCCATTTTTCCCCCAAATTTTCCCTGAATTTTTTCCCAAATTTCCTCAAATTTTAACCCAAATTTCCCTTATTTCCAACTCAAATTTCCCCCAAATTTCCCCCAATTTTTCCCCAAATTTTCCCCAAATTTCACCATTTTTCCCCCAAATTTCCCCCAGTTTCCCCCAAATTTCCCTGAATTTTCTTCAAATTTTCCCCAAATTTTTCCCAAAATTTTCCCCATTTTTCACAAATTTCCCCAAAATTTTTCCCAAATTTTCCCCAAATTTCCTCCATTTTTCCCCGAATTTTCCCAAATTTTTCCCCCAAATTTCCCTTGTTCTAACCCAAATTTTTCCCATTTTTCCCTCATTTTTCCCCAATTTCCCCCAAATTTTACTAAAATTTTCCCAAAATTTCCCCCAAATTTTCCCCATTTTCCCCCCAAATTTTTCCCCAAATTTCTTCCATTTTTCCCCAAATTTTCCCCAAAGTTTCCCCCCCATATTTTTCCCATTTTTCCCACATTTTTCCCCCAAATTTCCCCCATTTTTCCCTGAATTTTCCCAAATTTTCCCCAATTTTTCCCCAAATTTCCCCCATTTTTTCCCCCAATTCTCCCCAAATTTTCCCCTAATTTCCCCAATTTTTCTCCAATTGTCTCCAAATTTTCCACCAAATTTCCCAAATTTTCCCCAAATTTCCCCCAAATTTTCCCCATTTTCCCCCAAAATTTTTCCCATTTTTTTCCACATTTTTCCCCAAATTTTCCCCCAAATTTCCCCAATTTTTCCCCTGAATTTTCCTCAAATTTTCCCCGAATTTTTCCCCAAATTTTCCCCAAATTTTCCCCAAATTTCCCCAATTTTCCCCCAAAATTTTCCCCCAAATTTTCCCAAAATTTCCCCCAAATTTCTCTTATTTTAACCCAAATTTTTCCCATTTCTCCCCCAAATTTTCCCCCAAATTTCCCCCAATTTTCCCCCAAATTTTCCCCCAAATTTTTCCCCATTTTTCCTCCCAAATTCCCACATTTTTACCTCAATTTTTAGCCATTTTTCCCCCAAATTTCCCCATTTTTTTATCCCAAATTTCCCCCAAGCTTTTCCCCAAATTTCCCTGAATTTTCTACAAATTTTCCCCCAAATTTCCCAAAATTTTCCCCAAATTTCCCTCATTTTAACCCAAATTTTTCCCATTTTTCCTCTCCCCCCCAAATTTCCCCCATTTCAACCATATTTTTCCCCCATTTTTCCCCCAAATTTCCCCTGAATTTTCCCTCAAACTTTCCCCCAAATTTTCCCAGAATTTTTCCCCAACACTTTCCCCCAATTTTTCCCCAAATTTTTCCCCAAAATTTTTCCCATTTTTAACCCAAATTTTCCCCATAATTTCCCCCATTTTCCATTTTCCCCCCAAATTTTTCCCAAATTCCCCATTTTTTCCCCAAAATTTTCCCCAAATTTCCCCAAAATTTTCAACCCAAATCTTCCTCATTTTTATCTCCATTTTTTGCCATTTTCCCCCAAATTTCCCCCAAATTTTCCCTCAAATTCCCCCAAATTTTCCCCCAATTTTCCCCATTTTTCCCCAAAATTTCCCCCAAATTTTCTCCAATTTTCCCCCAAATTTCCCTGAATTTTCCCCAAAATTTCCCCCAAATTTTCTCCAATTTTCCCCCAAATTTCCCTATTTTCCCCAAATTTTTCCCCAAATTTCCCTCATTTTAACCCAAATTTTTCCCATTTTTCCCCCAAATTTTCCCCATTTTTTCCCCGATTTTTCCCCCCCAAAATCCCAATTTCCTACATCTGTTTCCCGCTGTAGATCAGTCGCTGCTGCTGAGGAGGAATTCCTTCCTTCTCCTCCACTCGCTCCTTGATCCTCTCCACCTGGGGGAAAAACACACCTGGATCAGCCTGGAATATTTTGGGGAATTTTTGGGAATTTTTTTGGATTTTTTGGGAATTTTTAGGAATTTTGTCTGATTTTTTGGTTTTTTGGAATTTTTTGGGGGTTTTTTTGCATTTTTTTTGGGTTTTTTTTAAAATTTTTTTTTTCTTTTTAAATTTTTTTTGTTGGATTTGGGACATCTGAACACACCTGGATACACCTGGGAAATTTTGGGGATTTTTGGGGAAATTTTGGGGATTTTTTGAGAGCTTTTGGGAATTTTTTGGGATTTTTTTAGGAATTTTTTAACATTTTTTTCGGATTTCTTTTGGTTTTGTTTTAACTTTGGGGATTTTTTGGGCTTTTTTTCCCTATTTTCTTGGGATTTGGGATACCTGGATGCACCTGGATACACCTGGGAATTTTGGGAAATTTTGGGGAATTTTTTGGGATTTTTGGAAATTTTTTCTGCTTTTTTTCTGATTTTTTTCAGATTTTTTTGCATTATTTTAGATTTTTGGGGGATTTTTTTTGGGCCTTTTTTTCCTTTCTTTTGTGGATCTGGGATCTCTGAAAACACCTGGATACACCTGGGAAACTCTGGGAATTTTTGGGAATTTTTGGGAATTTTTGGGATTTTTTGGAATTTTTTCTGACTTTTTTCAGAATTTTTTTGGATTTTTTTTGCATTTTTTAAAATCTTCCGGGAATTTTTTTTGCTTTTTTTCGCCATTTTCTTGGGATTTGGGATACCTGGATGCACCTGGATACACCTGGGAAACTCTGGGAGTTTTTGGGAATTTTTGGGCAATTTTTTTGATTTTTTAAGAATTTTTTCCAACTTTTTATTGAATTTTTTCGGATTTTTTTTGCTTTTTTAAAATTTTTCCCTTGCTCCTTGATCCTCTCCACCTGGGGGAAAAAAATATCTGGATAAGCTTTGGGAATTCTGGGAATTTTTGGGGGAATTTTTGGGAATTTTTTTGGGAATTTTGGGGAATTTTCTCAGATTTTTTTCTGAATTTTTTTGGATTTTTTCACCTTTTTTTTTTTTTTTAACTTTCTGGGGATTTTTCTGATGCTTTTTTTTCCTTTTATTTTTGTTTTATATATCTGAACACACCAGGATAGACCTGGGGAATTTTGGGAATTTTTGGGGAATTTTTTTTATTTTTTAGGAATTTTTTCAGCTTTTTTAGAAATTTTTTTCAGCTTTTTTAGGAATTTTTTCAGATTTTTTTAGGAATTTTTTCAGATTTTTTTAGGAATTTTTTCAAAACTTTTAGGATTTTTTTTTTTTTTTAATTTTTTTTTTTGCATTTTTTTGGTCATTTTTTCCATTTTTTGAATTTATTTTTCACTTTTTTGGGGGGAATTTGGGTATCTGAACACACCTGGGAAAATTTTGGAAACTTTTGGGAATTTTTGGGATTATTTTGGGGTTTTTTTCCGATTGTTATGGAAATATTTTAAGATTTTTTTTCCATTTTGGGGGAATTTTTTGGGGTTTTTTTTTCAATTTTTGGGATACCTGGATACACCTGGGAAACTCTGGGAATTTTTTTTTTAAATTTTTGGGGTTTTTTTGGGAAATTTTTTTACATTTTTAAAGAATGTTTTAGGGATTTTTTTTTTCTGGATTTTAAGTGATTTTTTTAAATTTTCTTTTCCTTTTTTTTTATTTGATTTTTTAAAATTTTTTGGGATCTTTAGATTTTTTTTTTCCTGGATTTTTCCTGGATACACCTGGAGAAATCTGGGAATTTTCAGAATTTTTTTTTTTTGAACTTTTGGGAATTTCAGGGGATTTTTTAAAAAAAATTTACAATTTTTAGGGAAATTTTAACTTTTTTTAAACATTTTTCTACAATTTTTAGAATTTTTTTCCCAGTTTTTTTTTTTTAATTTTTTGACACTTTTCTGAGAGATTTTTAAAATTTTTTTTCTGGAATTTATGGGATTTTTTTTTTTTTTTAAATTTTGGAAAATTTTTCAGGATTTTTTTTTTTTTTAAGATTTTTTTTCCAGTTTTTTACTTTTTTTTCCTGGGGTTTTTTTGGGGTTTTTTTTCTCAAATTTTCAGGGATGTGGGATATCTGGATACACCTGAGGAATTCTGGCAATTTTTGGGAATTTTTAGGCATTCTTCAGGATTTTTCCAGAATGTTTTGGGAATTCTTTATGGATTTTTTTATTACATTTTCCTGGGAATGTTTTTGGAATTTTTCATGAATATTTTTGGAATTTTTCAAGAATTTTTGGGGGATTTTTTCAGGATTTCCAGGAATTTTTTTAAAATCTTTTTAATATTTTTCTGGGAATTTTTATTTTTAAAATTTTTATTTTAAATTTTTATTCTGGGAATTTTTAAAGAATTTTTTGGGGATTATTTTCAGAATTTTTGGAAAATTTTTTAAAATTTTTTTTTACATTTTTCTGGGAATTTCTGGGAATTTTTTTCCCTGAATTTTGAGGGATTTGGGATGAACTGGGATTGAACTGGGAGGGACTGGGATGGACTGGGATGGACTGGGATGGGCGGGTGAACTGGGATTGAACTGGGATGAACTGGGATGAACTGGGATGGACTGGGATTGAACTGGGATGGACTGGGATGGACTGGGATGGACTGGGATTGAACTGGGATGGACTGGGATTGAACTGGGATGGACTGGGATGGACTGGGATGGACTGGGATGGATTGGGATTGAACTGGGATGATGAACTGGGATGGACTGGGATGGACTGGGATGAACTGGGATGGACTGGGATGGACTGGGATTGAACTGGGATGGACTGGGATTGAACTGGGATGGACTGGGATTGAACTGGGATTGAACTGGGATGGACTGGGATTGAACTGGGATGGACTGGGATGGACTGGGATGGACTGGGATGGACTGGGATTGAACTGGGATTGAACTGGGATTGAACTGGGATGGACTGGGATGGACTGGGGTGGACTGGGATGGAACTGGGATTGAACTGGGATTGAACTGGGATGGACTGGGATGGACTGGGAGACCCCTAGGCATTCCCCTCACCACCCACCCGCCCCAGACTGGTCCCTACTGGTCCCTACTGGTCCCTACTGGTCTCACCTTGTCGGTCGGCTCGATGTCGATCTCGATCTCCTTCCCCGTCAGCGTCTGCAGGAGGCGCCATTGCTCGGTCCTCCTCCATCCCACAATGCCCCGCGCCCCCCTCACGGCCTCCCCCCGCTCAAAAAAACCCCAAAAAACCCCCAAAAAACCCCCAAAACCCGCGTTTTTCCCCCCAAATCCACACCCACCCTCCCCGCCCGCCTGGGGGGTGTGGGGAAACCCGGGAATTTGCCCGAATTGCGCGTTTTTCGCCCCAAAAAGACCTTGACTTTGATCAGCATCGTGGCGGCTGCGGCGCTCGGGCTGCCGCCAGAAGCGGGAGTGCGGCTCCGCCCCCCGAACGCAACATGGCGGTCGGGGCGCTTCCGGCGCGGCGCCAGCCTCAAAAATGGCGGCGGTGTAGTTCGGAGAGAACTTCCGGCCTCCCGCCCGCGTGAAAAATGGCGGCGGTTTGTAGTTCGGAGAGCACTTCCGGGCTCTCAATGCGCGTGATTGGTTGATACGAGAGACTTCCGCCCGCGCTTTGTGGGCGGCGCCATTTTGGATGCGGCGTGAGGGGAGGAGGGGGAGAAGCTCCGAAATTGGGGTTTTTGGACCCAAAATTGGGGTTTTTTCACCCAAAATTGGGGTTTTTCACCCCAAAAATCGGCCGGTTGGGAGGCTGGGTGACGTCACGCCCCTCCTCAGCCGTCTCGCGCTGCGATTGGTTGAGGGAATTTTGAGAAAAAAGCGGATTTAGCCAATCAAAACCCTTCCGGTGGGAAATACTAAAAATAAGAGATTTTTCCCCAAAATTTCCCCTTGGAAGCCCTCGGTGACGTCATCGCCAAAGCCACGTCCCCGCCCCACCCCCTCAACCTGATTGGCTGCGTGAAAACCTCATTGGAATGGCTAATTGCATGCTAATGAGTGGGCGGGGCTTAGGCTGAGCGTACCATAGAGGGAGAAGCGGAGTGGGCGGAGCCTCCGGCGGGGTGGGCGTGGCCTCGGGCGAGCCGGGAGTGGGCGTGGCACCGGCGCTGTGGGCGGAGCCAGATTGTCACCCTTCCCGCCCTCATTTGCATATGAAACCCCACCCCTCCCCTTAAGCCCCGCCTACCTGAGTGGGCGTGGCCGAGCTCCTCCAGATAGCGCTGCAGGATTGGCCCGGGGTGTGGGCGTGGCCCGGGAGGGGCGTGGCTCAGGCAGAGCAGCTCTAACTGCTCCATATAAGGAAAAAGAGGCGTGGTTTGACCCAAAATGGGCGTGGCTTGGCGGGGAAGGGGCGCGGCTGGTTGGCCACGCCCCCTGGGGCTGGCCACGCCCCCTGAGCTCACCTGGTGCAGGTCGGGGGGGAAGGGCGCTGTCAATGCGACGGAGAAACTCCAGATAGAGATGGCGGAGAGAGTTCCGGAATACGGAGCCGTAGTCCTGGGATTGAACTGGTTTGTACTGGTGTATACTGGGATGGAACTGGGAGGGACTGGGATGGACTGGGATGGACTGGGATTGAACTGGGATTGGACTGGGATGGACTGGGATTGGACTGGGATTGAACTGGGATTGGACTGGGATGGAACTGGGATTGGACTGGGATTGAACTGGGATGGACTGGGATGGACTGGGATTGAACTGGGATTGAACTGGGATGGAACTGGGATTGAACTGGGATTGAACTGGGATGGACTGGGATGGACTGGGATTGAACTGGGATGGACTGGGATTGAACTGGGATTGAACTGGGAGTTACTGGTTTGAACTGGGAGGGGACTGGGAGCTTTACTGGTTCATACTGGTTTATACTGGGAGGGACTGGGATGAACTGGGGACTCCCAGGGGAGTCACTGGACCATACTGGGATGAACTGGGAGCAGACTGGGAGGCATTGGGATGGACTGGGAAGCCCTGGGAGGTTTACTGGGCCATACTGGTTTATACTGGTTTCTAGGAGTTTCCATTGGTTTCTATGGATCTGTACTGGTTTATACTGGTCTATACTGGTCTATACTGCTCTATACTGGTTTCTATGAGTTTCTATGGATCTATACTGGTTTATACTGGTTTATACTGGTCCATACTGGTCTCACCTGCAGGAAGCGGCGCAGGCCACGCCCACTTCCCAGAATTCCCAGCACTTGCTCCCGGAAGTTCTCCTCGGCCAGAGCCACCAGGGGGCGCCCTTGTCCTGCCTGGGGGCGGGGCTGCGGTTAGCCACGCCCACTGACCATATATGGGCATGTGGGGGAGGGAAGGGGTTCCAGTTCCATCCCAGTTCAAACCAGTCCAATCCCAGTTCAATCCCAGTCCATCCCAGTTCAAACCCAGTTCATCCCAGTCCATCCCAGTTCAATCCCAGTCCAATCCCAGTTCAATCCCAGTTCAATCCCAGTCCATCCCAGTTCAATCCCAGTTCAATCCCAGTCCATCCCAGTCCATCCCAGTCCATCCCAGTCCATCCCAGTTCAATCCCAGTTCAATCCCAGTCCATCCCAGTTCAATCCCAGTTCAATCCCAGTTCATCCCAGTCCAATCCCAGTTCAATCCCAGTTCACCCTCCCAGTCCATCCCAGTCCATCCCAGTTCATCCCAGTTCAATCCCAGTCCATCCCAGTCCATCCCAGTTCAATCCCAGTTCAATCCCAGTCCATCCCAGTCCATCCCATTCAATCCCAGTTCAATCCCAGTCCATCCCAGTCCCTCCCACTCTCACCCAGTGGGCGTGGCCAGGCCTTGGCCCCTCCCCCTCCGGGAACAGCCAATCCAGCGCATCCAGCACCTCGGGGGCGGGGCTTCCCTCCCGCAGCAATGACGTCACCACCTGGGGGAGGAGCAGACAGAGGGGGTGTGGCCTGGGGGAGTGGGCGTGGCTTATGCAAAGTGGGCGTGGCTTGGCGGTATCCATTGGCTACACTGGGTGGGGTTGGGCGGTGGGCGTGGCTTTGGGCGAAGTGGGCGTGGCCTAATGGTTCTCAATGAGTGAAGGGGTGTGGCTTGGGAAGTGGGCGTGGCTTAATTGGTCCCATTGACCCCAATGGGAGGGGTTTGGGGGGTGGGCGTGTCCAGGGGTGGAGTGGGCATGGCTTGGAGTGACCCATTGACTATAGTGGGAGGGGTTTGGAGGGTGGGCGTGGCCAGAGATAGAGTGGGCGTGGCTTGAGTGCCCCATTGACTGCAGTGGGAGGTGTTTGGAGGGTGGGCGTGGCCAAGGATGGGGTGGGCGTGGCTCTGATGGCTGCCAGTGGCTATAAAAGGAAAAGGGGGTGTGGCTTGGATGGGGTGGGTGTGGCCTGGGCGGGGGTGGGCGTGTCCGGGGTGGAGTGGGCGTGGCCTGACCATGATCCCAGGTGACCCCAGAGCCCTCCCAGGTGTCCCCAGGTGTGTCCCAGGTGTCCCCAAAGTGTCCCCAGGTGACCCCAGGTGTGTCCCCAGGTATCCCCAAGTGTCCCCAAAGTGTCCCCAACCCTCCCAGGTGTCCCCAAAGTGTCCCAAGGTGTCCCCAAACCCCTCCCAGGTGAGTCCCAGGTATCACCAGCTGGCCCCAGCTGTCCTCAGGTGTCCCCAGGTGAGACCCAGGTGTCCCCAGGTGTCCCCAGGTGTGTCCCCAAAGTGTCCCCAAGCCCCTCCCAGGTGTCCCCAGGTTTCCCAAAGCGTCCCCAGGTGAGTCTCAGGTGTCCCCAGGTGTCCCCAAACCCCTCCCAGGTGTCCCCAGGTGAGTCCCAGGTGACCCCAAACACATCCCAGGTGACCCCAGGTGACTCCTAGGTGTCCCCAGCTGTCCCCAAGCCCCTCCCAGCTGTCCCCAAAATGTCCCCAGGTGAGTCTCAGGTGTCCCCAAAGTGTCCCCAGGTGACTCTCAGGTGACCCCAGGTGTCCCCAGGTGACCCCAAAACATATCTCAGGTGATGCCAGGTGACCCCAAACCAGTCCCAGGTGACCCCAGGCCCCACCAGATGTCCCCAAAGTGTCCCCAGGTCAGTCCCAGGTGAGTCCAGGTGAGTCTCAGAGTCCCCAGCCTCTCCCAGGTGTCCCCAGGTGTCCCCAAATGAGTCCCCAAGCCCCTCCCAGCTGTCCCCAAGTGTCCCCAAACCCCTCTCAGGTGTCCCCAAAGTGTCCCCAGGCCCCTCCCAGGTATCCCCAGATGTCCCCAGGTGTCCCCAAGCCCCTCCCAGGTGCATCTAGATGCCCCCAGGTGACTCCCAGGTATCCCCAGGTGTCCCCAAAGTGTCCCCAAAGTGTCCCCAAACCCCTCTCAGGTGTCCCCAGGTAACACCAGGTGTCCCCAGAGTGTCCCCAGGTGAGACTCAGGTGTCCCCAGGTGTCCCCAAACCCCTCCCAGCTGTCCCCAGGCCCCTCCCAGGTGTGCCCAGGTGAGTCCCCAGGTGTCCCCAAGCCCCTCCCAGGTATCCCCAGGTGTCCCCAGGTGAGTCTCAGGTGTCCCAGGTGTCCCCAAGCCCTCCCCAGGTGTATCCCCAGCTGTCCCCAGGTGAGTCTCAGGTGTCCCCAGCTGTCCCCAGGTGTGTCCCCAGCGTATCCCCAGGTGTGTCCCCAGCTGTCCCCAGGTGAGTCCCCAGGTGTCCCCAGGTGTCCCCAAGCCCTCCCCAGGTGTATGTAATGCCCCCAGGCTGACCTCCAGGTCCCCAAAGTGTCCCCACCCTCCCAGGTATCCCCAGGTGTCCCCAAAGGTCCCAAAGTGTCCCCAGCTGTGTCCCCAGGTGTCCCCAGGTGTCCCCAGGTGTCCCCAGGTGTCCCCAGCCCCCCCACGTGTCCCCAGGTTTCCCAAAGTGTCCCCAGGTGAGTCTCAGGTGTCCCCAGGTGATCCCCAGCGTGTCCCCAGCTGTCCCCAGGTGTCTGGATGTCCCCAGGTGAGTCCCAGGTGTCCCCAGGTGTCCCCAAGGTGTCCCCAGGTGTGTCCCCAGCTGAGTCCCAGCTGTCCCCAGGTGTCCCCAAAGTGTCCTCAACCCCTCCCAGGTATCCCCAGCTGTCCCCAGGTGTCCCCAGGTGTGTCCCCAGGTGTGTCCCCAGGTGTGTCCCCAGGTGTGTCCCCAGGTGTGTCCCCAGCTGTCCCCAGGTGTGTCCCCAGCTGTCCCCAGGTGTGTCCCCAGGTGTGTCCCCAGCTGTGTCCCCAGGTGTGTCCCCAGGCTGTGTCCCCAGGTGTGTCCCCAGGTGTGCCCCAGCTGTCCCCAGGTGTGTCCCCAGGTGTGTCCCCAGGTGTGTCCCCAGCTGTCCCCAGGTGTGCCCCAGGTGTGTCCCCAGGTGTGTCCCCAGCTGTCCCCAGCTGTGTCCCCAGGTGTCCCCAGCTGTCCCCAGGTGTCCCCAGGTGTGTCCCCAGGTGTGTCCCCAGCTGTCCCCAGCTGTCCCCAGGTGTGTCCCCAGGTGTGTCCCCCCCCCGTCCCTCACCTGTGCGCGCAGCCCCAGCCCCAGCCTGTCGCGGTGCTTCCCCCGCAAGGCCCCCGGCGCCACGCCCAGGGCTGTCTCGAACAGTGCCTGCAGCCGCGCCCAGCCACGCCCTCCCAGGCCACGCCCACCGGCGCCACGCCCCTCCGGGCCACGCCCACGGAGAGCCCACCAGGCGCCGGCGAGAGCCAATCGGAGCGAGAGGGCGGGGCTGGAATGGAGAGGGGTAGAGAGACCAGTTTGGACCAGTTTGGAGCAGTTTGGGGCTCCCAGTTCATCCCAGTCCATCCCAGTCCATCCCAGTTCAATCCCAGTCCATCCCAGTCCATCCCAGTTCAATCCCAGCCCATCCCAGTCCATCCCAGTCCATCCCAGTTCATCCCAGTTCATCCCAGCCCATCCCAGTCCATCCCAGTCCATCCCAGTCCATCCCAGTTCAATCCCAGTCCATCCCAGTCCATCCCAGTCCCTCCCAGTTCCCCCCCGCTCTCACCTGACGTCACTCCCGCCCATCCTCTCTCCCCTCCCCCCTCCCCGCGCTCTCTGACGTCACTTCCGCCCCGGCCCGCCGCGGCTCCGCTCAGCTCCGCCGAGGCTCCGGTAACGGCGGCGGCGCGGGAAAGTGACGTCATCCCCCCGCGCGCCCGCGCCCGCTCCCCATTGGCCGACTCGCCAGCCAATGGCGGAGCGGCTCGGGAAACGAAACCCCGCCCAAGAATGACGTCAGCCGGCTGCGGTTTGGAACTGCGTTTTATTGGAGGGCGGGAGAGTGACGTCAGCGAGCGCGGTGACGTCAGCGGGACGGGCTGGGAGGGACTGGGAGGGACGGGGGAGAGCCCAGTATGGACCAGTATGGACCAGTAGGGCTCCCAGTATGGACCAGTATGGACCAGTAGGGCTCCCAGTATGGACCAGTATGGACCAGTAGGGTCCATATGGACCATATGACCAGTAGGGCTCCCAGTATGGACCAGTATGGACCAGTATGGACCAGTAGGGCTCCCAGTATGGACCAGTATGGTTCCACCAGTATGGCTCCCAGTGCTCCCAGTTTGGACCAGAATGGCTCTCAGTGCTCCCAGTATGGACCAGTGTGGACCAGTATGCACCAGTATGGACCAATACGGCTCCCAGTATGGACCAGTATGGCTCCCAGTATGGACCAGTGTGGCTCCCAGTCTCAGTATGGACCAGTGTGGCTCCCAGTGCTCCCAGTGACAATTCCCAGTGCTCCCAGTATCGCCAAATCCCCTCCCAGTCCCCTCCCCAGTGCTCCCAGTATGGACCAGTATGGCTCCCAGTGCTCCCAGTATGGACCAGTGACCTCTCCCAGTGCTCCCAGTACAACTCAAACTCCTTCCCAGTCCCCTCCCAGTGCTCCCAGCGCCCTCCCAGTGCTCCCAGTATGGCCCAAATCCTCTCCCAGTCCCCTCCCAGTGCTCCCAGTATGGCCCAAATCCTCTCCCAGTCCCCTCCCAGTGCTCCCAGTATGGCCCAAATCCTCTCCCAGTCCCCTCCCAGTGCTCCCAGTGCCCTCCCAGTGCTCCCAGTTCACCCCCCGGTGCTCCCCGCCGGCCTGCCCCTCCTCCTCCTCCCTCTCCGGTTCGCCCCTCCCTCGTTCCCAGTGCTCCCAGTCGCGTTCCCAGTGCTCCCAGTTGGGTCTGGCGCCGCCTCGAACTGGAGGCTGCCGTGCAGGGGGGCAGGGCGGCGCTCTCCAGGGCGGCCACCAGGCGGCGCTGTCCTGCCCTCAGCGGCGTCACTGATTGGCTGATGCGGAGCGTCTGGCCAGCCGCCACCGACCTGGAACCAGTATAAACCAGTATAAACCAGTACTGCCCAGTGGCCATAAAGCTACTCCATTGGAGTCAATGGGGAATTTGGGATAGCAGGTCTACCCCATTATAGTCAATAGGAAAATTGGGACAGCAGGTCTACCCCATTGGAGTCAATGGGGAAATTGGGGCATCAGGTCTACCCCATTGCTTTCAATGGGGAAATTGGGGCATCAGGTCTACCCCATTGCTGTCAATGGGGAAATTGGGGCATCAGGTCTATCCCATTATAGTCAATAGGAAAATTGGGACAGCAGGTCTACCCCATTGGAGTCAATGGGGAAATCGGGACAGCAGGTCTTCCCCATTATAGTCAATAGGGGTTTTGGGATAGCAGATCTACCCCATTATAGTCAATGGAGAATTTGGGTTATCAGGTCTACCCAATTGTAGACAATGGGGAATTTGGGACATCAGGTCTACCCTATTATAGTCAATGGGGACATTGGGACATCAGGTCTACCCTATTATAGCCAATGGGGGAATTGGGACATCTGGCCTACCCCATTGCAGTCAATGGAAAATTTGGGCAAACAAGTCTACCTAATTATAGACAATGGGGAAATTAGTACATCAGGTCTTCCCAAACGTAGTCAATAGGGAAATTGGGACATCAGGTCTACCCCATTATAGTCAATGGGGAAATTGGGACTTCAGGTCTACCCCGTTATAGTCAAAGGGGAAATTGGGACATCAAGTCTACCCCATTATAGACAAAGGGGAAATTGGGACTTCAGGTCTACCCCGTTATAGTCAAAGGGGAAATTGGGACATCAAGTCTACCCCGTTATAGTCAATAGGGGAAATTGGGACATCAAGTCTACCCCATTATAGTCAAAGGGGAAATTGGGACATCAGGTCTACCCCGTTATAGTCAAAGGGGAAATTGGGACATCAAGTCTACCCCATTGCACTAAGTAGTAATCTTGGGCCATCAGGTCTACCCAATTCCAACCATGGGACAGTGGGTCTACCCCACTGCCAATTGTGCTGAGCTGGAGCATCTGCCCTGCCCCCACCGAGCTGGAACCAGTATAAACCAGTATAAACCAGTATGGACTGCTATGGGGATCCTCCTCTCTCCCAGTATGAGCTTAACAGGTCCCAGTCAATCCCAGCCATTCCCAGCTCATCCCAGTCCCACTCAATCCACTCCCAGTTCCCTCCCAGTCCCTCCCAGTCCATCCCAGTCCATCCCAGTCCCTCCCAGTCTCACCCCAGTGCCACTGGTTTGGGGCAGGCGATTCCTGCCCCCTCCATCCTGAGCGAGGCCCCGGTGAGAGGCTCGGGCAGAGGGTTCTGGAAAACCACCTGGATCGGCACCTCCTGCCCCACCACGGCCGGGCCCAGGAGCTGCCAGGAGAGCCAAAATTCCCATTTACATCCCGGAAAATTCCAGTCCCAAAATCCCCATTTTTCACCCCCAAAAAATCCTGGGTTTGATCACCCAGAAATCCCCAGTTTTTTGTCCCCCAAACTCTTCGTTTTGAACCCAAATAAAGGTTTTCAGCCCTGAAATTGTGATATTTCAGCTCTATGTGAGTTTTTTTGCTCAAAAATAATGATATTTTAGCAGGATTTTGACCCCAAAATCAGCATTTTTGGCCCCAAAATATTATGGATATCAGGTCTACCCATTGAAAGCAATAGGGGTTTAACAGACACCAGGTCTACCCATTAAAGACAATGAAGCATTGAAGACATCAGGTCTACCCATTGGGATCAATGGGGATTTTGGGGACATCAGGTCTACCCATTGTGAGCAATGGGGATTTTTGGGACATCAGGTCTACCCGTTGTGATCAAGGGGGGATTCTTTTTGGCCACCAGGTCTACCCATTGTGATCAATGGTGGGTTTTTTGGCCATCCGGTCTGCCCACTTTGATCAATAGGGTCTTTTTGGGACATCAGGTCTACCCGCTGTGATCAAGGGGGATTTTTTTGGTCATCAGGTCTACCCATTATGATCAATGGTGATTTTTTGGCCATCAGGTCTACCCATTGTGAGCAGTAGGGATTTTTGGGACATCAGGTCTACCCATTGTGATAAATGGGGATTTTTTGGGACATCAGGTCTACCCAATCAGGCCTGTGGAAATCAGGTCTACCCCATTTTAGTCAATGAGGAAATTGGGACATCAGGTCTACCCATTGCAGTCAATACGGAGGTTGGGCCATCTGGTCTACCCAGTTAAGACATTGGGACATCCTGTCTACCCCATTGCAGTCAATAGGAAACTTGGGACATCAATTCTACCCCATTGCAGCCAATGGGGATCTTAGGACACCCAGTCTGCCCTATTGCTGTCAACAGGAAACTTGGGACATCAGGTCTACCCCATTAAAGTCAACGGGGACCTTCGGACATCAATTCTACCCTATTGCTTTCAATGAGGAATTTGGGCCATCAGGTCTACCCTATTGTGACCAATGAGGAATTTTGGCCATCAGGTCTACCCCCCATTGCTTTCAATGAGGAATTTGGGCCATCAGGTCTACCCTATTGTGACCAATGAGGAATTTTGGCCATCAGGTCTACTCCATTGCTTTTCAATGAGGAATTTGGGCCATCAGGTCTACCCCATTGCTGTCAATGAGGAATTTGGGCCACCACGTCTACCCACCCACCTCATCCCCATCCCAAAACTCTCCCCAAATCCCACGACTCTCCCAAACTCCCAGCCTCATCCCAACTTTTTCCCGGGAATCCCCGGGATTTCGGGATCATCCTCCTTACCGTCAGGGTGAGCTCGGGGGTGTGCAGCCGGACCCTGAGCTCCTTGGCCAGGACCTGCCCGGTTTCCTGGACGCTTCCCACCACGGTGAGCTTCAGGGCGTCCTGGTCACCCACGTGGGGCTGGTACTCGGCGTAGGTCACCGTCATGGTCACCGTGTCCTCTGCGGGGGGGGATTGGCCTCCCAGTTCAGCCCAGTTCAGCCCAGTTCAGCCCAGTTCAGCCCAGTATAGCCCAGTGCCATCCCAGTGCCATCCCAGTACAAAACACTAACCCCAAACCCCTTTTTTCCTCCCTTTTTTCCCCCATTTTTCCCACTTTTCACCTCTTTTCAACTCTCTCCCAGTTCAACCCAGTTTGTCCCAGTTTATCCCAGTTCATCCCAGTTTAATCCCAGTTCATCCCAGTTCCTCCCAGTTCATCCCAGGATAGCCCAGTGCTCTCCCAGTACAAACCACTAACCCCAAACCCCATTTTTCCCCTTTTTCTGCTCATTTTTCGCCCCTTCAACTCCCTCCCAGCCTCCCCCCCCCCCCCCCCCCCCCTTTTTCTCCCTTTTTCCCCCCTTTTTTCCCCTTTTTTCCCCTTCAACCCCCCCCCATTTCCCCCTCCCAGTTTATCCCAGTTTATCCCAGTTTGATCCCAGTTCAATCCCAGTCCATCCCAGTTCATCCCAGTCCATCCCAGTACAAACCACTAACCCCAAACCCCATTTTCCCCCCTTATTTCTCCCATTTTCTCATTTCATATTTCTCTATTTTCTATTTTCTCACCCTCTTCCCTCATTTTTCACCTCATAAACTGTCTCCCAGTTCATCCCAGTTCATCCCAGTCCATCCCAGTTCATCCCAGTTCATCCCAGTTCATCCCAGTCCATCCCAGTTCATCCCAGTCCATCCCAGTTCAATCCCAGTCCAATCCCAGTTCATCCCAGTCCATCCCAGTCCATCCCAGTTCATCCCAGTTCATCCCAGTCCATCCCAGTTCAATCCCAGTCCATCCCAGTTCAATCCCAGTCCATCCCAGTTCAATCCCAGTCAATCCCAGTTCATCCCAGTCCATCCCAGTTCAATCCCAGTCAATCCCAGTTCATCCCAGTCCATCCCAGTTCAATCCCAGCCAATCCCAGTTTATCCCAGTCCATCCCAGTCCATCCCAGTTCATCCCAGTCCATCCCAGTTCAATCCCAGTCCAATCCCAGTTCAATCCCAGTCCATCCCAGTTCCCTCCCAGTCCATCCCAGTACAAACCACTACCCCCAAACTCCCATTTTTAACCCTTTCCGCTCATTTTTAACCCTTTCAACTCCATTCCAACTCCCTCCCAGTCCATCCCAGTCCCTCCCAGTTACTCCCAGTTTGTTCCCAACCCCCTCCCAGTATAAACCAGTACAAACCAGTAACTCCAAACCCCATTTATCCCCAATTTATCCCTCATTTTGCCCAATTTTCCCCCTTTTCCCCTCTTTTTTAACCCTTTCAACACCCTCCCAGTCCATCCCAGCCCCTCCCAGTCCAAACCAGTCCAAACCAGTATAAACCAGTACCAAACCAGAGCAAAAATTCCCCTTTAAGAGTGATTTTCGTACATTTTTTCCCCATTTCCACCCCATAAAACCCCCAAATTTCACCCCATTCACCCCAAATTTTTTTTCCCAGTCCCCTCCCAGTTCCTCCCAGTCCCTCCCAGTATAAACCAGTATAAACCAGTATGAAAATCCCACTTTAACACCCATTTCCTCCCATTTTCCCCCATTTCCACCCCATAAAAACCCCAAATTTCACCCCATTCACCCCAAATTTTTCCTCCCACTTCCCTCCCAGTCCAAACCAGTATAAACCAGTGCCCTACCCTGGCCGGGCGGGATGGTCCGGCGGTGCTGCTCGTGCCGAAAAGCCTCTCCGGCCACGCCGGTGTACTTCACGGCGCCCAGCGCCATCCTCAGCCGCACCGTGATTGGCTGAATCCCCGCGTTCCTTAGCTCCGCCCACAGGCCCAGCTCCGCCCCCGCCACCGCTGGCCCCGCCCCCAGCTTGAGGGACAGCTCGCCCGGGGGGGCGTGGCCTCGGCGGGGGGGCGGGAGCCGTGCGAGGTGGCGGTGGAGACGGCGCGGCGCTCTTCCTCCGAGCCTGGGGGGTATTGATTATTGATTGGTTATTGATCATTGATCGGTTATTGGGTGGGGTTGGGTGGGGACAGTGCATTGCTTGCCATTGATCCCCATTGATCCCCATTGGTTCCCATTGGTTCCCATTGGTTCCCATTGTTTCCCATTGATTTTCGTTGATCCCCGTTGGTTCCCATTGATTCCCATTCATTCTCATTCATTCCCATTGACTCCCATTGGTCCCCATTAATCCCCATTGATCCCCATTAATCCCCATTGATCCCCATTGGCTACCTATTGGTTCCCATTGATCTCCATTGATCCCCATTGATCCCCATTGGTTCCCATTGATTCCCATTGGTTCCCATTGATCCCCATTGGTTCCCATTGATCCCTATTGGTTCCCATTGATTCCCATTGATTCCCATTGATCCCTATTGGTCCCCATTGATCCCCATTGATTCCCATTGATCCCCATTGATTCCCATTGATCCCTATTGGTTCCCATTGATCCCCATTGATTCCCATTGATTTCCATTGATTTCCACTGATTCCCATTGATTCCCAATGGTTCCCATCGATTCCCATTGATTCCCATTGATCTCCATTGACTACCATTGATTCCCATTGATCCCCATTAGATCCCCATTAGTTTCCATTGATCCCCATTCATCCCCATTGATTCCCATCCCATTGACTCCCATTCATTCCCATTGATCTCCATTGATCCTTATGGATTCCCATTCATTCCCATTCAATCCCTGTACATCCCCATTGATTCCCATTGATCCCCAGTGATCCTCATCGATTTGCATTGATTCCCATTAATCCCCATTGATCCTCATTGATTCCCATTGATCCCCATTGGTTCCCATTGATCCCCATTGATTCACATTGATCCCCATTGGTTCCCATTGATCCCCATTGATCCCCATTGATTCCAATCCCATTGGTTCCCATTGATTTCCATTGATTTCCCATTGATTCCCATTGATTTCCATTGATCCCCATTGATTCCCATTGATTCCCATTGATTTCCATTGATCCCCATTGATTCCCATTAATTCACATTGATTCCCATTGATTTCCATTGATTCCCATTGGTTCCCATTGATTTCTATTCATCCCCATTAGTTCCCCCATTGGTTCCCATTGATCCCCATTGATTCCCATAGATCCCCATTGATTCCCCCCATTGATTTCCATTGATTCCCATTGATTCCCACAGTTTACCATAGATTCCCATTGATCCCCATTGATTCCCATTGATTCCCATTCACCCTCCTCCCATCCCATACACCTCATTGATCCCCATTGATTTCCATTGATTCCCATTGATCCCCATTGGATCCCCCCATTGACCCCATAGACTCCTATTGATCCCATTCATTCCCATTCATTCAAATTGGTCCCCATTGATCCCCATTCATTCCCATTGATCCCCATTGATCCCCATTGATCCCCACTGATCCCCATTGATTCCCATTGATCCCTATTGATCCCCATTCATTCCCATTGATCCCCATTGATTCCCATTGATCCCTATTGATCCCCATTCATTCCCATTCATCTCCATTGATTCCCATTCATTCCCATCCCTCCCAGTGCTCCCAGTCCAACCCAGCCCAACCCAGTCCACCCCAGTCCACCCAGTTTACCCTCGGGGTGCTTGTACTGGTCAGTGATGTCCACCCTGGCCATCGTCCCCACGCCCAGCGTGCTGATCCTGCGGCCGATGGCTCCTTCCTCCACGTGAACCACGGCGAACCCTCCGTGGCTTTGCCGCTGCCAGTACACCTTGTCGCTGTTCACCTGGCCACGCCCCCTCATTAGCATACGCAAGCCACGCCCCTCGTCAGCATCAACACGCCCGCCGCCCCTCACTGGCATCCCGGCGTAAACCAAGCAGAATTTTCCCAAATTTTCCTCCATTTTTAAATGATTTTTCCTGATTTTCCCAAATTTTCCTCCATTTTTAAATGATTTTTCCTGATTTTTTCTGATTTTCCCAAATTTTCCTCCATTTTTAAATGATTTTTCTTGATTTTTCCTGATTTTCCCAAATTTTCCTCCATTTTTAAATGACTTTTCCTGATTTTTTCTGATTTTCCCAAATTTTTCTCCATTTTTCAATAATTTTTCCTGATTTTTCCTGATTTTCCCAAATTTTCCTCCGTTTTTAAATGATTTTTCCTGATTTTTCCTGATTTTTTTCACTAATTTTTGACTATTTTAAAGACCCAAAACTCGCCCAAATTCCACCCCAAAGCTCTCCCAGTCCCTCCCAGTATAAACCAGTTGAAACCAGTTGAAACCAGTTAGAACCAGTTAAAACCAGTACGGGATATTTCCCGATTTTTCCTGATTTTTTCCCAATTTTTTTCCAATATTTTTCTAATTTTTAAACTATTTTTTCTCATTTTTTAACCATTTTTAATGATTTTTTAATGCTTTTCCCATGATTTTTTACCATTTTCAACACCTAAAACTGCCTCAAAATCCATCCCAGCTCATCCCAGTACAAACCAGTACAAACCAGTTTAAAAGGGATTTTTCCTCATTTTTTAAGAATTTTCCCCGATTTTTTTCCCAATATTTTCCCAATTTTTTCCCAATCTTTTTTCAATTTTTTAACAATTTCTACAATTTTCTAAAAATTTTTTTCCAACTTTTTCATGATTTTTCATTACTTTTTCCAATTTTCATCACCTAAAACTGCCCCAAAATCCATCCCAGTCCCCCACAAACCAGTACAAACCAGTTTAAAAGGGATTTTTCCCCATTTTTACATTTTTTCATGATTTTTCCTGATTTTTTCCAATTTTTTCTGATCTTTTCCCAATTTTTTAATGATTTTTTTACCATTTTTTAACAATTTTTTCCAATTTTTTCACAATTTTTCCCAACTTTCAACACCTAAAACTGCCCCAAAATCCATCCCAGTCCATCCCAGTACAAACCAGTACAAACCAGTTCAAAACGCATTTTTCCCGAATTTTTTTCCACAATTTTTCCCAAATTTTTTTCCCAATTTCCCCAAATTTTTCCCCAATTTTCCCCAATTTTTCCCCATTTTTAACCCTTTCCAAGCCCCAAATCCCCCCGAATTTCACCCCAGAGTGTCCCAGCTCCCTCCCAGTATAAACCAGTATAAACCAGTATAAACCAGTATGAACCAGTGTGGCTCATTTGCATACGGAGGCCACGCCCACCTCGGCGAAGACAAAGGGCGTGTCGTACTTGAGGAAGACTTCGCCGTTCTTCACGGCTTTGACCGAGCAGGGACCGCAGCAGAACAGCCCTGGGGACCAGTTTGGACCAGTATAAACCAGTATGGACCCGTATGGACCGGTTCGGACCGGTTTGGACTGGTTTGGAGCAGTATAAAGCGGTAAAACCAGTATAAACCAGTATAAACCAGTACAAACCAGTATAAACCAGTAGAAACCAGTAGAAACAGTAAACCATAAACCATATACCAATAAACAAGTACAAACCAGTATAAACCAGTATAAAGTGGTGTGGATTGGAAGGATCAGGAACCAGTATAAACCAGTATAAACCAGTATGGACTGGTTTGGACTGGTTTGGACCAGTATAAACCAGTATAAACCAGTATAAACCAGTATAAACCAGTATAAACTCAGTATAAACCAGTATAAACCAGTATAAACCAGTAAAATTGCTATAAACCAGTATGGACCAGTTTGGACTAGTATAAACTGGTATAAAGCAATAAAATCAATACAAACCAGTATAAGCCAGTATAAACCAGTATAAACAATCATATAAACCAGTAAAAACCATTCACCAGTACAAACCAGTATAAACAACTATAAACCAGTATAAATCCAGTATAAACCAGTAAAATTATTAGTAAACCAGTATAAACCAGTCTAAACCAGTATAAACCAGTATAAACCAGTCCAAACCAGTCCAAACCACTCCAAACCAGTCCAAACCAGTACAAACCAGTCCAAACCAGTATAAACCAGTATAAACCAGTTCAAACCAGTATAAACCAGTATAAACCAGAATAAATCAATATAAAGGATTAAAATTTATATAAACCAGTAAAAACCAGTATAAACCAGTATAAGAGATTAAAACGTATATAAACCAGTATAAACCAGTATAAACCACCCCAAACCAATATAAACCAGTATAAACCAGTATAAACCAGTCCAAACCAACAAAAAAAAAAAAACCCAAACCATCCAAACAAAAACCACCCCAAACCAATATAAACATATAAACATATAAACATCCAAACCACCCCAAACCACCCCAAACCACCCCAAACCAGTATAACCCAGTATAACCCAGTCCAAACCAGTATAAACCAGTATAAACCAGTATAAAAAACCAGTATAAACCAGTACCCCACCACCCCCCTCACCCCCTCCCCACAGCCTCCTCCCAGTCCAAACCAGTCCCTCCCAGTCCAAACCAGTCCCTCCCAGTCCCTCCCAGTCCAAACCAGTCCAAACCAGTCCAAACCAGTATAAACCAGTATAAACCAGTATAACCAGTACCGCTGCTGGTCTCCTGGGGCGTGGCGTCCACCACCTGCCACCCGTCGTAGCCGTCGGGGAGGTCGGGGCGTTTCATCCAGCAGTCGTTCCACACGTGGAAATTCCTGGAACCAGTATAAACCAGTATAAACCAGTATAAACCAGTATAAACCAGTATAAACCAGTATAAACCAGTATGGACCGGTATGGACCGGTATGGAAATCCGGATTTTTCTCCCATTTTTTTCCCATTTTTTGGTCATTTTTTCTCCAGTTTTTTGTCAGTTTTTCTCCGTTTTTCCCCTCCCAGTATAAACCAGTATAAACCAGTATAAACCAGTATAAACCAGTATAAACCAGTATGAAAATCCCAATTTTTTTCCCATGTTTTCCCCAATTTTTACTCATTTTTTTGCCATTTTTTCCCCAAATTTTCACCA
The DNA here is from genome assembly GCA_024500445.1 of Entomyzon cyanotis. Taxonomy (NCBI): domain Eukaryota; kingdom Metazoa; phylum Chordata; class Aves; order Passeriformes; family Meliphagidae; genus Entomyzon; species Entomyzon cyanotis. The sequence goes on along the minus strand of JAKEPQ010000285.1, from coordinate 80,610 downwards.
TTTTTTCGCCATTTTTTCCCAGTTTTCCCCTCCCAGTCCCTCCCAGTATAAACCAGTATAAACCAGTAAAAACCAGTAAGAAAATCCCAATTTTTCTCATGTTTTCCCCATTTTTCCTCATTTTTTTGCCATTTTTCCCCATTTTTCCCCCAATTTCCACCGATTTTCCCCATTTTCTCCCCTCCCAGTCCCTCCCAGTATAAACCAGTAACTCCCAGTCCCAAACCAGTACAAACCAGTACAAACCAGTAACCCCAAACTCCATTTTCTCTCCATTTTTAACCCTTTCCTCCCCATTTTTCCCCATTTTCCCCCTATTTTCCTCATTTTTTCACCATTTTTCCCCCTAATTTTCATCATTTTCCCCATTTTTTCCCCTCCCAGTCCCTCCCAGTACAAACCAGTATCTCCCAGTCCCAAACCAGTACAAACCAGTAAGAAACCAATAAGCAAATCCCACTTTTCCCCCATATTTTCCCCCATTTTTAGCCATTCTTAGTCATTTTTTCCTCATTTTTTCACTGATTTTCCCCATTTTCTCCCCTCCCAGTCCCTCCCAGTATAAACCAGTATAAACCAGTACAAACCAGTACAAACCAGTAACCCCAAACCCCATTTTTCCCCATCCCATTTCCCCCATTTTCCCCCCCATTTTCCTCATTTTTTCCCCATTTTTCCCCAAATTTTCCCCATTTTTCCCCTCCCAGTCCCTCCCAGTATAAACCAGTATCTCCCAGTCCCAAACCAGTACAAACCAGTAAGAAACCAATAAGAAAATCCCACTTTTCCCCATATTTTCCCCATTTTTCCACCCCATTTTCCTCATTTTTTCACCATTTTTTCCCAAATTTTCCCCATTTTTTCACCTTCCCCTAGTCCCAATTTTCCCTAGTTTTCTCTTCCCAGTCCAAACCAGTATAAACCAGTATAAACCAGTAACCCCAAGCCCCACTTTTCCCCATTTTTCCCCCCATTTTTTCCCCATATTTTCCTGTCATATTTTCCCCATATTTTCCACCAATTTTCCCCATTTTTTTCACCATTTCTCCCCATTTTCTCCCCTCCCAGTCCCTCCCAGCATAAACCAGTATCAACCCAGTCCCAAACCAGTACAAACCAGTACAAACCAGTAAGACAATCCCAATTTCTCCCATTTTTCCCTCCATTTTTAACCCTTTTAGTCATATTTCCCCAGTTCTTCCACCGATTTTCCTCATTTTCTCACCATTTTTCCCCCTTCTCCAGTCCCTCCCAGTCCTAAACCAGTATAAACCAGTATAACCCAATTCCAAACCAGTATAAACCAGTACAAACCCGTAAGAAAATCCCATACTTTCCCCCATTTTTTGCCATATTTTTCCCATTTTTCACTATTTTTGCCAAATTTTCCCCAATTTTCCCCATTTTTCCACCATTTCTCCCCATTTTCTCCCCTCCCAGTCCCTCCCAGTATAAACCAGTAACTCCCAGTCCCAAACCAGTATAAACCAGTACAAACCAGTAAGAAACCAGTAAGAAAATCCCAATTTTCTCCCATTTTTCCCCATTTTTTCCCCATTTTTCCCCTATTTTCCCCATTTTTTCACCGTTTCTCCCCATTTTTCCCCTCCCAGTCCATCCCAGTCCCAAACCAGTCCAAACCAGTCCAAACCAGTAACCCCAATTCCAATTTTCCCCCATTTTTAACCCTTTCTTCCCCATTTTCCTCTTATTTTCCCCATTTTTTCACCATTTTTAGTAATTTTTTCCCTGATTTTCACCAATTTTCCCCATTTTTTCCCCTCCCAGTCCCTCCCAGTATAAACCAGTCCATCCCAGTCCCAAACCAGTATAAACCAGTAACCCCAAACTCCATTTCCCCCCATTTTTAACCCTTTCTTCCCCATTTTCCCCCCGATTTTCCCCGTTTTTTCACCGTTTCCCCCCATTTTCTCCCCTCCCAGTCCCTCCCAGTATAAACCAGTCTGTCCCAGTACCAGACAGAGTCGGTGTTGAGCCTCTCCAGGGGTTTCATGGCCTCGTCCAGGTAGATGTCGGTGGTCAGCGAGGTGTCCGTGTCGTGGGCAGAGTTGTAGTTGGTCACCGTGCGGGTGGGCAGCCCCAGGCAGCGCAGCACTGACCAGTAGAAACCAGTTAGAACCAGTCAGGACCAGTTGGGACCAGTCTGGGATTTTTCCCGATTTTTTTCTGATTTTTTTTCTGATTTTTTACCAATTTTTTAGGGTTTTTTTACCAATTTTTTAGGATTTTTTCGGATTTTTTTTTACCATTTTTTACCATTTAAAAAATTTTTTTCCCGACTTTTCCCGATTTTTAACACCTAAAACTGCCCCAAAATCCATCCCAGTTCATCCCAGTACAAACCAGTATAAACCAGTTTAAAAGGGATTTTTCCTGATTTTTTAACAATTTTTAACGATTTTTCCTGAATTTTTTTATGATTTTTCCCGATTTTTTCATGATTTTTGACCATTTAAAAAGCCTAAAATTCATCCCAATAATCTCCCAGTCCCTCCCAGTATAAACCAGTAAAAACCAGTAAAAACCAGTTAGGACCAGTCAGAACCAGTTGGGGATTTTTCCCGATTTTTTCCAGATTTTTTTCCGATTTTTTCCGATTTTTTCAGATTTTTTTCTGATTTTTTAATGATTTTTTCTGATTTTTTAAAGAGTTTTTTCTGATTTTTTTTTTTCTGATTTTTTAATGATTTTTTAAAAGATTTTTTAATGATTTTTTAAAGACTTTTTTCTGATTTTTTCAAGATTTTTCCCCCTTTTTTTTTTTTGCAATTTTTCCCCAATTTTTTTACGATTTTTAAACGATTTTTTACCATTTTCCCCCCAATTTTTTTACATTTTTTTCCCGAATTTTTTACAATTTTTCCGATTTTTTCCCGATTTTTAAATGACTTTAATGACTTTTTACAATTTTTTTACGATTTTTAAACGATTTTTTACCATTTTCCCCCAATTTTTTACCATTTTTAACCATTTTTTCCCTTCTTTTTAACCATTTTTAAACAATTCTTTTACAATTTTTTATGATTTTTCCCCAATTTTTTAATGATTTTTTCCCAATTTTTTTACCATTTTTCCCAAATTTTCCCTGATTTTATCTGATTTTTTCCTGATTTTTCCTGATATTTCCCGATTTTTAAATGATTTTAAAATGATTTTTAAAGATTTTTTACGATTTTTCCTGATTTTTTCCCAATTTTTTCCCAAATTTTTAAACGATTTTTTACCATTTTTTCCTGATTTTTTACCATTTTTTTTACAATTTTCCCCAATTTTTTTTCGATTTTTCCTGATTTTTTTAATGCCTGGAAGCTTCAAATTCATCCCAATCCCATCCCAGTATAAACCAGTAAAAACCGGAATAAACCAGTTAGAACCAGTCAGAACCAGTTGGGGATTTTTCCCGATTTTTTTCTGATTTTTTTTCTGATTTTTTACCAATTTTTTAGGATTTTTTTACCAATTTTTTAGGATTTTTTCGGATTTTTTTTTACCATTTTTTACCATTTAAAAAATTTTTTTTCCCGACTTTTCCCAATTTTTAACACCTAAAACTGCCCCAAAATCCATCCCAGTTCATCCCAGTATAAACCAGTATAAACCAGTTTAAAAGGGATTTTTCCTGATTTTTTAACAATCTTTTAACGATTTTTCCTGAATTTTTTTATGATTTTTCCCGATTTTTTCATGATTTTTGACCATTTAAAAAGCCTAAAATTCATCCCAATAATCTCCCAGTCCCTCCCAGTATAAACCAGTAAAAACCAGTAAAAACCAGTTAGAACCAGTTAGAACCAGTTGGGGATTTTTCCCGATTTTTTCCAGATTTTTTTCCGATTTTTTCCGATTTTTCAGATTTTTTTCTGATTTTTTAATGATTTTTTATGATTTTTTAATGATTTTTTCTGATTTTTTAAAGAGTTTTTTCTGATTTTTTAAAGATTTTTTCTGATTTTTTAAAAGATTTTTAAAAGATTTTTTAAAGATTTTTTTCTGATTTTTTCAAGATTTTTCCCCATTTTTTTTTTTGCAATTTTTCCCCAATTTTCCCCCAATTTTTTAACGATTTTTAAACGATTTTTTACCATTTTCCCCCCAATTTTTTTACATTTTTTCCCGAACTTTTTACAATTTTTCCGACTTTTTCCTGATTTTTAAATGACTTTAATGACTTTTTACAATTTTTTTAGAATTTTTTTACGATTTTCCCCCCATTTTTTTACGATTTTTTTTACAATTTTTAAACGATTTTTTCCTCCCCCCCCTCCTTTACAATTTTTTAAATGATTTTTCCCCAATTTTCTTATGATTTTTCCGCCAATTTTTAAACGATTTTTCCAGATTTTTTTCCGATTTTATCTGATTTTTTCCGATTTTTTAACAATTTTTTCCGATCTTTTTTCTGATTTTTTTCCAATTTTTAAATGATTTTTTATGACTTTTTTTACAATTTTAAAAAATATTTTCCCCCTTTTTTTTTTTGCAATTTTTCCCTATTTTCCCCCAATTTTTTTACGATTTTCCCCATTTTTTTTACATTTTTTCCGATTCTTCCCCGATTTTTCCTGATTTTTAAATGATTTTTAATGATTTTTAATGATTTTTATTACTTTTTCGATTTTTCCCATTTTTTTTACCATTTTTTCCGATTTTTCCCCAATTTTTAAACGATTTTTTCTCTTTTTTTCTGATATTTTTCTCGATTTTTAAATGATTTTTAAATGATATTTTTACGATTTTTTAATGATTTTTCCTAATTTTTTCTTTTTTTTTTTACAAATTTTTTACGATTTTTTCTGATTTTTTTCTTATTTTTTCTCGATTTTTAAATGATTTTTTAAATGATTTTTAAACGATTTTTAAATTACTTTTCCTGATTTTTTCCCAATTTTTAAACGATTTTTTACCATTTTTTTCCTGATTTTTTTACCATTTTGAAACGATTTTCCCCAAAATTTTTTCGATTTTTCCCAATTTTTTTAACCATTTTTCCCAATTTTATCTGATTTTTTCCCGATTTTTTCTGAATTTTAAATGATTTTTTTAAATGATTTTTTACAATTTTTTACGATTTTTCCTGATTTTTAAACTATTTTTTGACAATTTTTAAACTATTTTTTACCATTTTTTCCCCAATTTTTAAACGATTTTTAAACAAATTTTTACAATTTTTTTACGATTTTCCCCAATTTTTTTTTCGATTTTTCCTGATTTTTTTAATGCCAGGAAGATTGAATTTCATCCCAATCCCATCCCAGTATAAACCAGTAAAAACCAGTAAAAACCAGTTAGAACCAGTTTGGAATTTTTCCCGATTTTTCCCCATTTTTTCCCAATTTTTCCCCAATTTTTTTACGATTTTTCCTGATTATTTTACAATTTTTAAACTTTTTTTTTTACTATTTTTGACCATCTTAAAGACCCAAAAATCCCCCAAATTCCATCCCAGTCCCTCCCAGTATAAACCAGTCCAAACCAGTCCAAACCAGTCCAAACCAGTCCAAACCAGTTTAAACCACTTTTCCCAATTTTCCCCAAATTTTTCCTGATTTTTTTCCCATTTTTTCCCCATTTTTTCCCATTTTTTGAAATTTTAAAACCCCAAAATTCCCCAAATTTCACCCGATTTTCCTCAATTTTTTTTCCCAGTTCATCCCAGTCCAAACCAGTCCAAACCAGTATAAACCAGTATAAACCAGTCCAAACCAGTACAAACCAGTATAAACCAGTATAAACCAGTACAAACCAGTATGAAAATCCCACTTTAACTCCAATTTTTTCCCATTTTTTCCCCATAAAAACCCCAAATTTCATCCAATTCACCCCAAATTTTTTCCCCAGTTCCCTCCCAGTCCATCCCATCCCCTCCCAGTCCAAACCAGTACAAACCAGTCCAAACCAGTATAAACCAGTATAAACCAGCATGAAATTCCCACTTTAACTCCAATTTTTTCCCAATTTTTCCCATTTTTTCCCCATAAAAACCCCAAATTTCACCCGATTCTCCCCAAATTTTTTTCCCCACTTCCCTCCCAGTCTCCCCCAGTACCTCCCAGTCCAAACCAGTATAAACCAGTATAAACCAGTACAAACCAGTATGAAAATCCCACTTTAACTCCAATTTTTTCCCATTTTTTCCCCATAAAAACCCCAAATTTCATCCAATTCACCCCAAATTTTTTCCCCAGTTCCCTCCCAGTCCATCCCAGTCCAAACCAGTATAAACCAGTACAAACCAGTACAAACCAGTATAAACCAGTACAAACCAGTATGACAATCCCACTTTAACTCCAATTTTTTCCCATTTTTTCCCCTTTTTTCCCCATAAAAACCCCAAATTTCACCCGATTTTCCCCAAATTTTTTTTCCCTGTTCCCTCCCGCTCTCCCCCATCCCCTCCCAGTCCAAACCAGTATAAACCAGTACAAACCAGTCCAAACCAGTATAAACCAGTACAAACCAGTATCAAAATCCCACTTTAACTCCAATTTTTTCCCATTTTTTCCCCATAAAAACCCCAAATTTCACCCGATTTTCCCCAAATTTTTTTCCCCAGTTCCCTCCCGCTCTCCCCCATCCCCTCCCAGTCCAAACCAGTACAAACCAGTACAAACCAGTGGTCACCACGCCGGCGAACACCCAGCACTGCCCGTAGCGCACCGGCGCTCCGGAGGTGAGGAAACTCCGCAGGATTCCCACGGATCCCGCCCAGGCCGAGGGGTTTGTGCCCTGGGAGTAATCGCCCGTCCAGTTCCCCACCAGGACCCCGTTGTCGTCCAGGGAATTCACCTGAAAAATCGGGAATTCGGGAAAAAAATTTGGGAAAAATCGGAATTTTGGGAGTGGAAAAAATCGCGGAGAAAATCGGCGCAGAATTGTGGAAATTACACCCAAAATGAGTCAAATTTGACCCAAAATCGCTGGAATTCGTTTCAAAAAATGGCTGAGATTCTTCCCAGAAGTTGGGGAAAAAATGGGAATTTTGGGAAAAAAATTTGGGAGAAATCGGAATTTTGGAAGTGGAAAAAAATCGCAAAAAAATTGGAAAAAATTGTGGAAATTACATCCAAAATGTCTCAGATTTGGATCAAAAGTTGGGAAATTTTCACCTAAAGTGACTCAGATTCTTCCCCAAATTTTGGGGAAAAATGGGAATTTTGGGAAAAATTTGGGAAAAATCGGAATTTTGGAAGTGGAAAAAATCGCGGAAAAATTCCACCCAAATTTGAGGAAATTCCAGCAAAAATGAGTCAAATTTTGGCCGAAAGTTGAGAAATTCTCATGAAAAGTTACTCAGATTCTTCCCCAAAAGTGGAAATTTGGGGAAAAAATGGGAATTTTGGGAAAAAATTTGGGAGAAATCGGAATTTTGGAAGTGGTAAAAATTCCCAACGAAAATCGGCGAAAAATTGTGAAAATTACACCTAAAATGAGTCAAATTTGACCCAAAATCGCTGGAATTCGTTCCAAAAAATGGCTGAGATTCTTCCCAGAAGTTGGGAAAAAAATGGGAATTTTGGGAAAAAAATTGGGAAAAATTGGAGTTTTGGGAATTGAAAAAATCGCAAAAAAATTCCACACAAATGTGAGGAAATTCCACCCAAAATGAGTCAAATTTTGGCCAGAAGTTGAGAAATTCTCATGAAAAGTTACTCAGATTCTTCCCCAAAAGTGGAAAAATTTGGGAAAAAATGGGAATTTTGGGAAAAAATTTGGGAGAAATTGGAATTTTGGGAATTGGAAAAAATTGCGAAAAAATTGGTAAAAAATGGAGGAAATTCCATCCAAAATGCATCAAATTTTGCCCAAAAGCACAGGAGTTTGTTTCCAAAAGTGACTCAGATTCTTCCCCAAATCTTAGGAAAAAATGGGAATTTTGGGGAAAAAATTTGGGAAAAATTGGAATTTTGGAAGTGGAAAAAATCGCGAAAAAATTCCACCCAAATGTGAGGAAATTCCAGCCAAAATGAGTCAAATTTTTCCCAAAAGTTGAGAAGTTCTCATCCAAAAGTGACTCAGATTCTTTCCCAAAAGTGGAAATTTGGGGGAAAAATGGGAATTTTGGGAAAAAATTTGGGAGAAATCGGAATTTTGGAAGTCGTAAAAATTCCCAACGAAATCGGCGAAAAATTGTGAAAATTACACATAAAATGAGTCAAATTTGACCCAAAATCGCTGGAATTCATTTCAAAAGTGACTCAGATTCTTCCCCAAATCTTGGGGAAAAATGGGAATTTTGGGAAAAAATTCCAGGAAAAAATTCAATATGGAAATGGTAAAAATCGCGGAAAAAATCCGTTAGAAATTGTGGAAATTCCACCCAAAATGTGTCAAATTTGACCCAAAACTCGAGTAATTCTCAGCTAAAGTGACTCAAATGATTCTCCAAATCTTGGGAAAAAAATGGGAATTTTGGGAAAAAATTTGGGAAAAATTGGAATTTTGGAAGTGGAAAAAATCGCGGAAAAAATCGGTTAGAAATTGAGAAAATTCCACCCAAAAATTACTCAAATTTCCACCAAAAGTTGAGAAATTTCCACCAAAAATGACTCAAATTCTTCCCCAAATCTTAGGGAAAAAATGGGAATTTTGGGAAAAAAATTTGGGAAAAATCAGAATTTTGGAAGTGGAAAAAAATCACGAAAAAATTGGTAAAAAACTGAGGAAATTCTACCCAAAATGAGTCAAATTTTTCCCAAAAGTTGAGAAATTCTCATCCAAAAGTGACTCAGATTCTTTCCCAAAAGTGGAAATTTGGGGAAAAAATGGGAATTTTGGGGAAAAAATTCCGGAGAAATTGGAATTATGGAAGTGGAAAAAAATCGCGGAAAAAATCGGCGCAAAATTGCGGAAATTCCACCCAAAATGAGTCAAAATCTCCCGAATTTTCCCTCTAAAATCCTAAAAATTCCCCCAAAAAAACCCCAAAATTCTCCCCAAAAATTCCCACAAATCCTCCAAAAAGCCCAAATTTTCCCAAAAACCCCAAAATCCCCCCAATTCTTCCCCAAAAATTCCCAGGAATTTCCCCTAAAATTCCCCAAAAAATGACCCAAAATCCCAGGAATTTTTTCCCCCAAAACCCCAAAATTCCCCCAAAAAATCCAAAAAAATTAACCCAAAATCCCTGAAAATTCTCTCCTAAAATCCCAGAAAATTTCCCCAAAAATTGCAGAAATTTCCCCTAAAATCCCCAAAAATTCCCCCAAAAAATCCCCAAAAATTCCCCTAAAAATTCCCCAAAAAAATTCCCCTAAAAATCCCAGTAAATTAACCCAAAAACCTCAAATATTTTTCCCCAAAAACTCCAAATTTCCCAAAATCCCCTGAATTCCCAAAAAAACCCAAAATCCCCCAAATTCCCCCCAAAACCCCCCAAATTTTCCCAAAAATTCCCCAAAAATTCCCCCAAAAATCCCCAAATTTTCCCAAAATTCCCCAAAATCCCCAAATTTCCCCCAAATCCTCACCATGGCTGACACCACTCTCTGGCCACCATGACGGGATCTCCTCCCAAAATCCCAAAAATTCCCCCAAAACCCCAAAAATTAAAATAAAAATCCCACCCAAAAAATTCCACCCAAAAATCACCCAAAATCCCACAAATTTCCCCCAAAAATTCTCCTAAAAATCCTCCAAAAAAATCCCCAAAAATCCCAAAAAATCCAATCAAAAAATCCCCAAAAATCAACAAAAATCACCAAAAAATCCCCAAATTTTCCCAAAAAATTCCCAAAATTCCCAAGAAACCCCAAATCCCCAAATTTTCCCAAAATCCCATTAATTCCCCCAAATCCTCACCATGGCTGACACCACCCTCGCCACCATGACGGGATCTCCTCCCAAAATCCCCAAAATTCCCCCAAAACCCCCAAAAATTAAAATAAAAATCCCAAAAATTCCTCCCAAAAATCACCCAAAATCCCAAAAATTTCCCCCAAAAATTCTCCTAAAAATCCCCAAAAAAACCCCAAAAATCCCAAAAAACATCAAAAAATCCCCAAAAATCCCCAAAAAATCCCCAAAAATCAACAAAAATCACCAAAAAATCCCCAAATTTTCCCCCAAAAATTCCCCCCAAAATTCCCAAGAAATCCCCAAATCCCCAAATTTTTCCCAAAATCCCATTAATTCCCCCAAATCCTCACCATGGCTGACACCACCCTCGCCACCATGATGGGATCTCCTCCCAAAAATTCCCAAAAAAATCCCCCAGAAATTCATCTTAAAATCCCCAAAAATTCCCCCCAAAAATCCCAGAAATTTCCCCTAAAATTGACCCCAAAAATTCCCCCAAAAAATCCCCAAAATTCATCTTAAAATCTCCCAAAATTTCCCCTAAAATTAAAAAAACACCAAAAACCAAAAATCACCAAAAATTCCCCCAAAAATTCCCCAAAAAATCCCAAATTTTTCCCCAAAATTCCCCAAATTCCCAAGAAACCCCAAAATCCCACAAATTTCCCCCAAAAATTCTCCTAAAAATCCCCAAAAAACCCCAAAAATCCCAAAAAATCATCAAAAAATCCCCAAAAATCCCAAAAAACCCCCAAAAATCCCCATAATTCCCCCCAAATTTTCCCAAAAATTCCCCAAAAAATCCCAAATTTTCCCAAAATCCCCAAATTTTTCCCAAAATCCCATTAATTTTCCCCAAATCCTCACCATAGCCGACACCCCTCTGACCACCATGACAGGATTTGATCCCAAAATCCCCAAAATTCCCCCAAAAAATGACCTAAAAATCCCAAAAAATTTCCCCAAAACCCCCCAAAATTTTCCTAAAACCCAAAAAATTCCCCTAAAATCCTCAAAAATCACCCAAAATCCCAAAAATCCCCCAAAAATCCAAAAAAAATCCCCAAAAATCCCCCAAAAAATCCAAAAAAATCCCCAAAAGTCCCAAAAAATCCCAAAAAAATCCCCATAATTCCCCCAAAACCCCCCAAATTTTCCCAAACATTCCCCAAAAAATCCCAAATTTTCCCAAAAATTCCCCAAAAAATCCCAAAAAACCCCAAAATCCCACAAATTATCCCAAAAAATTCCCCTAAAAATGCCAAAAATCACCATAATTCCCCCCCAAAAACCCCCAAAAATCCCCCCAAAACCCCCAAATCTTCCCAAAAATTCCCCAAAAATTCCCCAAAAAATCCCAAAATTCCCCAAATCCCCAAATTTTCCCAAAATCCCATTAATTCCCCCAAATCCTCACCATGGCTGACACCACCCTCGCCACCATGACGGGATCCCCCCTGGCGCTGTGCGGCATTCGGCGGCGATCCAGGATGGACAGACAGGCGTCCAGCACGCCCGGCTCGAACTGCAAACCCCAAAATTTGGGGGAATTTGGGAATTTTGGGGGTTTTTGGGGATTTTCCCAAAAAAACCCCGAAAAAAATCTGATGGGAAATGGAGGAGATTTGGGGGAAAATGGGGAAAATTTGGGAATTTTGGGGATTTTTTTGGGATTTTTTGGCCAATTTTGGTGAATTTGGCATCCCAAATTTTTGGGGGAAATTCCCCAAATCCATCAAATCCCAAAAACCCCAAAAAGTCCCAAAATTCCCAAAAATTCCCCAAAAATTCCGATGGGAAATGGAGGAGATTTGGGGGGAAATCGGGGAAAATTTGGGAATTTTGGGGATTTTTTTGGGGATTTTTTGGGGATTTTTTGGGTGTTTTGGGATCCCAAATTTTGGGTGGAAAATCCCAAAATTCTTTGGGATCTCAGAATTCCCAAAATTCCCAAAAAATTCCCAAAAATTCCCCAAAAATTCCCCAAAATTTCTGACCAAAAATGCCCAAAATTCGCCCAAAATTCGTTAAATTTTGCACCAAAATTGCTCTTTTTGGATGAATTTTTGGGGTTTTTGGGTGAATTTGGGATCCCAAATTTTTTGGGAAAATCCCAAAATTTATTAGGATCTCAGAATTCGCAAAATTCCCAAAACTCCCAAAATTTCCCCAAAAACTTGATCAAAATTGTCCAAAATTTGCCCAAAATTTACTAAAATGGCACCAAATTTTACACCAAAATTGCTGGTTTTGGATGAATTTTTTGGGGTTTTTGGGTGAATTTGGGATCCCAAATTTTGGGAGGACAGACAGGCGTCCAGCACGCCCGGCTCCAACTGGGAAAACCCAAAATTTGGGGAAATTTGGGAATTTGGGGGTTTTTGGGGATTTTCCCAAAAAAAACCCCGAAAAAATCCGATGGGAAATGGAGAAAATCTGGGAAAAATGCGTTGAAATTTGTTAAAATTGTGTCGATTTTGGGATTTTTTGGCCAATTTTGGATCCCAAATTTTTGGGAAAAGGTCCTCAAATCCATCAAATCCCAAAAACCCCAAAAAGTCCCAAAATTCCCCAAAATTCCCCAAAAATTCCGATGGGAAATGGAGGAGATTTGGGGGAAAATCGGGGAAAATTTGGGAATTTTTGGGATTTTTTTGGGATTTTTTTGGGATTTTTTGGGTGTTTTGGGATCCCAAATTTTGGGTGGAAAATCCCAAAATTCTTTGGGATCTCAGAATTCCCAAAATTCCCAAAATTCCCAAAAAAATTCTGATCAAAAATGACCAAAATTTGCCCAAAATTTGTTAAATTGACACCATATTTTACACCAAAATTGCTTTTTTTGGATGAATTTTTGGGGTTTTTTGGGTAAATTTGGGATCCCAAATTTTTGGGAAAAGGTCCTCAAATCCATCAAATCCCAAAAACCCCAAAAAGTCCCAAAATTCCCCAAAATTCCCCAAAAAATCCGATGGGAAATGGAGGAGATTTGGGGGAAATCGGGGAAAATTTGGTAATTTTTGGGATTTTTTTTGGATTTTTTTGGGATTTTTTGGGTGTTTTGGGATCCCAAATTTTGCTGGAAAATCCCAAAATTTATTAGGATCTCAGAATTCCCAAAATTCCCAAAAATTCCCCAAAAATTCCCCAAAAATTCTGATCCAAAATGACCAAAATTTGAGCAAAATTTGCCCAAAAATGGTTAAAATGGAACCAAAATTGTGTTGATTTTGGGAATTTTTGAGCAATTTGGGATCCTAAATTTTGGGTGGAGAATCCCTAAATTTTTTAGATCTCAAATTCCCAAAATCCCAAAATTCCCAAAAATCCCCCCAAAAATTCTATCAAAAATACCAAAATTGTACATTTCACCAAAATTGCTCTTTTAACAATTTTTGGGGATTTAATAATTTTGATTCCAAATTTTGGGAAAATCCCCAAATTTATTAGGATCTCAGAATTCCCAAAATTCCCAAAAATTCCCCCCAAAAAATCTGACCCCAAAAATCCCCAATTTTGGGTCAAAATCCTCAAATTTTAGACAAAAATTCCCAATTTTAATCCAAATTTTAACCAAATTTTGGGTTTTTTCCAACAGAATTTTTCCAGGATGATCCCAAAATTCCCAGAAATCCCAAATTCCCTTTTTCCCCCTCCAAATACTAATTTCCCAAAATTTTGGGAGAAATTTCCCAATTCAGGGAAAAGCAAAATTCCAATTTTTCTAAATTTTAACCAAATTTTTTTTTCCAACAAATTTTTTCCAAATATCCCAAAATTCCCAGAAACCCCAAAATTCATTTTTCCCCCCAAACCTATTTCCCAAAATTTTGGAAAAATTTCTCAATTTTAACAAAAAACCCAATTTTAAGAAAAAAACAAAAACCCCAATTTTACCAAATTTTAACCAAATTTTGGGGTTTTTCAACAGAATTTTTTCCCAAATGATCCCAAAATTTCCCAAAAATCCCAAAATTCCCATTTTTTACCTCCTCTGTCAACACTCAATTTTGGGGTAAAATCTCCAATTTTAAGGAAAAAAAAATAATTTTAGCAAAAAATTCCCAATTTTAGCAAATTTGGTTTTTTTCCAAGACTTAAAAAAAAAACCAAAATTCCCAAAATTCCTAATTTTTTTTGGGGATAAATTCCAGAATTTTTGGGGGATAAATTCTGAATTTTTTTCAGGATAAATTTCGGGATTTTTTGGGATAAATTCTGGAATTTTTGGGAGTAGATTCCCAATTTTTGGGGATAAATTCCTGATTTTTTTGGGGATATTTTTCAGGATAAATTCCTGATTTTTTCGGGATAAATTCCCAATTTTTGGAGGATTTTTTTGGGTATAATTCCAGATTTTTTTGGGATTCGTTCAAGATAAACTCAGGATTTTTTTGCCATTTTTTGGGGATAAATTCCAGATTTTTCGGGATTTTTTGGGGATAAATTCCAGATATTTTCATGACAAATTCCGGATTTTTTCTGGATAAATTCCTGATTTTTTTGGGGGATAATTTTCAGATTTTTTCGAAATGAATTCCAGATTTTTTAGGGATAAATTCCTAATTTTTTTGGGATTTGTTCGAGATAAATTCTGGATTTTTTAAGGATAAATTCCAGATTTTTGGAGGATAAATTCTTAATTTTTTGGGGATTTTTTGGGGACAAATTCCTGATTTTTTTGCCGTATTTTTGGGGATAAATTCTGGATTTTTTCGGAGTTTTTGGGGATAAATTTAGGATTTTTCCAAAATAAATTTCTTATTTTTTGGGGATTTTTTTTTTAATAAATTCCTGATTTTTTTGGGGATAAATTCCCATTTTTTGGGGGATTTTTTGGGGATAAATTCCTGATTTTTTCAGGATTTTTTTGGGGATAAATTCTGGATTTTTTGGGAGTTTTTGGGGATAAAATCCTGATTTTTCCAAAATAAATTTCTTATTTTTAGGGGATTTTTTTGGGGTAAATTCCAGATTTTTTTGAGATTTTTTTTTGGGATAAATTCCTGATTTTTTGGGGATAAATTCCCAATTTTTGGGGGATTTTTTGGGGATAAATTCCTGATTTTTTGGGGATTTGTTCAGGATAAATTCTGAACTTTTTTGCCATTTCTTGGGGATAAATTCCGGATTTTTTTCACCACAAATTCCGAATTTTTTTCAGGAAAAATTCCCGATTTTTCGGGATAAATTCCCGATTTTTTGGGAATAAATTCCAGGATTTTTTTCAGGATAAATTCCAGATTTTTTGGGGACTTTTTTAGATAAATTCTGGATTTTTTTGGGATAAATTCCTGATTTTTTGGGATTTTTTTTGGGGACAAATTCTGGAATTTTTTGGGATTATATTCCCAATTTTTTTCAGGAATTTTTTGGGGATCAAGTCCCAATTTTTTTGGGATTTTTTTAAGATAAATTCCAGATTTTTTTAGGATAAATTCCAGATTTTTTGGGGATTTCTTTTGATAAATACCAAATTTTTGGGGAATTTTTTTGGGGATAAATTCCGGATTTTTTAAAATTTCTTTGGGACAAATTCTGGATTTTTTCAGGATAAATTCCATATTTTTTCAGGATTAATTCCAGGGTTTTTTTGGGATTTTTTGGGATAAATTTCTGATTTTTTGGGGATTTTTTTGGGATAAATTCCAGAATTTTTGGAGATAAATTCTGGATTTTTTCAGGATTTTTTTTTTGGGGATAAATTCTGGATTTTTGGGGATTTTTTTGGGGATAAATTCCAGATTTTTTTGTGATTTCTTTTGGGTAAATTCTGGATTTTTTCAGGATAAATTCCTGATTTTTTGGTGATTTTTTTAAGGATAAATTCCTGATTTTTTTGGGTGATTTTTTGGGATAAATTCCAGGATTTTCAGGATAAATTCCCGATTTTTTGGGGATAAATTCCTGAATTTTTGGGGAGATTTTTTCGGGATAAATTCTGGATTTTCTGGGGAGTTTTTTGGGGATAAATTCTGGATTTTTTCAGGATAAATTCCTGATAAATTGGGGATTTTTTTGGAAAATAAATTCCAGATTTTCTTTAAAATAAATTCCTGAATTTTTTAGGGATAAATACTGGAAATTTTTCAGACAAATTCCAAATATTTTGGGGATAAATTCTGGATTTTTTGGGTATAAATTCCTCATTTTTTGGGGATTTTTTGGGGACAAATTCTGGGATTTTTTCAGGATAAATTCCTGATTTTTTCAGGATTTTTTCAGGATAAATTCCTGAATTTTTTTGAGATTTTTTCAGGATAAATTCCTGATTTTTTCAGGATTTTTTTGGGATAAATCCCTGATTTTTTCAGGATTTTTTCGAGATAAATTCCTGATTTTTTCAGGATTTTTTCAGGATAAATTCCTGAGTTTTTCAGGATTTTTTCGGGATAAATTCCTGATTTTTTCAGGATAAATTCCTGATTTTTTCAGGATTTTTTTGGGATAAATTCCTGATTTTTTCAGGATTTTTTTGGGATAAATTCCTGAGTTTTTCAGGATTTTTTGGGATAAATTCCTGATTTTTTCAGGATTTTTTGGGATAAATTCCTGATTTTTTCAGGATTTTTTCAGGATCAATTCCTGATTTTTTGGGATAAATTCCAGATTTTTTTGGGATTTTTTTCAGGATTAATTCCAGATTTTTGGGGGATTTTTTTGGGATAAATTCCAATTTTTTTTGGGATAAATTCCTGATTTTTTCAGGATTTTTTGGGGATAAATTCCTGATTTTTTCAGGATTTTTTCAGGATAAATTCCTGATTTTTTGGTGATTTTTTTTGGGATAAATTCCTGATTTTTTCGGGATAAATTCCTGATTTTTTCAGGATTTTTTTGGGATAAATTCCTGATTTTTTCAGGATTTTTTTGGGATAAATTCCTGAGTTTTTCAGGATTTTTTTGGGATAAATTCCTGATTTTTTCAGGATTTTTTTGGGATAAATTCCTGATTTTTTCAGGATTTTTTCAGGATCAATTCCTGATTTTTTCAGGGATAAATTCCAGATTTTTTCGGGATTTTTTTCAGGATTAATTCCAGATTTTTGGGGGATTTTTTTGGGATAAATTCCAATTTTTTTTGAGATAAATTCCTGATTTTTTCAGGATTTTTTGGGGATAAATTCCTGATTTTTTCAGGATTTTTTCAGGATAAATTCCTGATTTTTTGGTGATTTTTTTTGGGATAAATTCTGGATTTTTTCAGGATAAATTCCTGATTTTTCGAGGATTTTTTGGGGATAAATTCCTGATTTTTTTGAAATGAATTCCAGATTTTTTAGGGATAAATACTGGAAATTTTTCAGACAAATTCCAAATATTTTGGGGATAAATTCTGGATTTTTTCGGGATAAATTCCAGATTTTTTGGGGATTTTTTTGGGGACAAATTCTGGGATTTTTTCGGGATAAATTCCTGATTTTTTCAGGATTTTTTGGGGATAAATTCCTGATTTTTTTTTGAGATTTTTTCAGGATAAATTCCTGATTTTTTCAGGATTTTTTCCGGATAAATTCCTGATTTTTTCAGGATATTTTCCGGATAAATTCCTGATTTTTTCAGGATTTTTTCCGGATCAATTCCTGATTTTTTCAGGATTTTTTCAGGATCAATTCCTGATTTTTTGGGGACAAATTCCAGGATTTTTGGGCCAACCTCACCTGCCCATAATTCCAGGATCTCTCGGCGATTTGATCTTCAGTTCCATAAAAAATCCTCCCAGTTTCGTTCATCACATATTCACTCAGGTCGCTGGTTTTCTCCATGTACACGGAATCCTCTGCAATTCCAACCAAAAAATTCCCAACATTTTAGGGGAAAAGGTGTCCCAAAAATTGTCAAAGTTCCCAACATTTTTTCTGATTTTTTTCTGATTTTTTCCCAATTTTTTTCTGATTTTTTTTGCAATTTTTTTCTGATTTTTTTCCAATTTTTTTCCCAATTTTTCTCCATTTTTTCCCCATTTTTCCCCCATTTTCCCCCCCATTTTTTCCTCAATTTTTCCCAATTTTTCCCATTTTTTCCTCAATTTTTTCCCAATTTTTTCTCCATTTTTTCTCAAATTTTTCGCAAATTTTTCTCAAATTTTCCCATTTTTTACCAATTTTTTTCCCAATTGTTTCCCAATTTTTCCTCCATTTTTCCCCCATTTTCCCCCAATTTTTTGTCAATTTTTTCCACAATTTTTTCCTTTCCCAAATTTTTCCCAATTTTCCCCATTTTTCCCCTTTTCCCCAATTTTTCTCAATTTTTCAATTTTTTCCAATTTTTCCATTTTTCAATTTCCCCCATTTTTCCTCAATTTTTCCCAATTTTTCCCATTTTTCTGAATTTTTCCCAATTTTTCTCCATTTTTTCTCAAATTTTTCCTCAAAATTTTCTCAAATTTTCCCATTTTTTACCCATTTTTTCCCAATTGTTTCCCAATTTTTCCTCCATTTTTCCCCCATTTTCCCCCAATTTTTTCTCAATTTTTTTCCACATTTTTTCTCCGTTTTTCCCAAATTTTTCCCAATTTCTCCCATTTATTTCCCAAATTTTTCTCCACTTTTTCCCCATTTTTCCCCAATTTTTTCTCCATTTTTTCCAAATTTTTTCTCAATTTTTCCCCCATTTTTTCCTCCATTTTTTCCCAATTTTTTCTCAATTTTTTCCAAATTTTTTCTCAATTTTTTCCCCATTTTTCCCTTTTTTTTCTCCATTTTTTCTCAATTTTTCTCCTTTTTCCCAATTTTTCCCAATTTTTTCCCCAATTTTTTCCCCATTTTCCCCCATTTTCCCCCCCATTTTTTCCTCAATTTTTCCCAATTTTTCCCATTTTTTCCTCAATTTTTTCCCAATTTTTTCTCCATTTTTTCTCAAATTTTTCCTCAAATTTTTCTCAAATTTTCCCATTTTTTACCAATTTTTTTCCCAATTGTTTCCCAATTTTTCCTCCATTTTTCCCCCATTTTCCCCCAATTTTTTCTCAATTTTTTTCCACATTTTTTCTCCATTTTTCCCAAATTTTTCCCAATTTCTCCCATTTTTTCCCCAATTTTCCCCATTTTTTCCCCATTTTTCCCCAATTTTTTCTCCATTTTTTCCCAATTTTTTCCCAAATTTTTCTCCACTTTTTCTCCATTTTCCCCCAATTTTTTCTCAATTTTTTCTCAATTTTTTCTCAATTTTTCCCCCACTTTTTTCCTCAATTTTTTCCCAATTTTTTCTCAATTTTTTCCAAATTTTTTCCTCAATTTTTTCCCCATTTTTCCCTTTTTTTCTCCATTTTTTCTCAATTTTTCTTCTTTTTCCCAATTTTTCCCAATTTTTTCCCCAATTTTTTCTCAATTTTCCCCCATTTCCCCCCCATTTTTTCTCAATTTTTTCCCAATTTTTTCTCCATTTTTTCTCAAATTTTTCCTCAAATTTTTCTCAAATTTTCCCATTTTTTACCAAATTTTTTCCCAATTGTTTCCCAATTTTTCCTCCATTTTTCCCCCATTTTTCCCCAATTTTTTCTCAATTTTTTTCCACATTTTTTCTCCATTTTTCCCAAATTTTTCTCAAATTTTCCCATTTTTTTCCCAATTTTTCCCATTTTTTCCCCATTTTTCCCCAATTTTTCCCCCATTTTTTCCCAATTTTTTCCTCCAATTTTCCCCAATTTTTTCTCCATTTTTTCCCAATTTTTTCCCAATTTTTCTCCATTTTTTCTCCAATTTTTTCTCAATTTTTTCCAAATTTTTTCCCAATTTATTCCCAATTTTTCCCCATTTTTCCCCCATTTTTTCCTCAATTTTTTCTCAATTTTTCCCAATTTTTTCTCAATTTTTTCCAAATTTTTTTCTCAATTTTTTCCTCATTTTTCCCTTTTTTTCTCCATTTTTTCTCAATTTTTCTCATTTTTTCCCAATTTTTCCCAATTTTTTCCCCATTTTTTCACAATTTTTTCTCAATTTTTCCCCAATTTTTTCCCAAATCTTTCTCCATTTTTTCTCAATTTTCCCCAATTTTTTCTCAATTTTTTCCCATTTTTTCCCAATTTTTATTCAATTTTTTCCCCAAAATTTTTGAATTTTTCTGAATTTTTCTCTGTTTTCCCTCCAGGATTTTAATAACCAAATTTTCCCAAATTTTCCCCCCAAATCCTCAAACTTTTCCAAAATTTTCCCAAAAAATCTTCCCAAATTTTGCCCCAAATTTCCCCTGAATTTTCCTCAATTTTTTCTCAATTTTTTCCCAATTTTTTCTCAATTTTTTCCCCATTTTTTCCCATTTTTTTCTCAATTTTTTCTCAATTTTTTTCCCAATTTTTTCCCAATTTTTTCCCAATTTTTTCCCAATCTTTCCCAATTTTTTCCCAATTTTTTCCCAATTTTTTCCCAATTTTTTCCTCAAATTTTCCCCAATTTTTTCCCAATTTTTTCCCAAATTTTTCTCCATTTTTTCCTCAATGTTTTCTCAATTTTCCCTCAATTTTTTCTCAATTTTCCCCTGATTTTTCTCAATTTTTTCTCAAAATTTTCCCAACTTTTTCTCCATTTTTTCTCATTTTTTCTCAATTTTTTCTACATTTTTCTCAATTTTTTCCCCCAAAATTTTTAATTTTTTCTCAATTTTTCTCAATTTTTCTCCCCAATTTTCCCCCAAATTTTTCACTCCACATTTCAATCCCCAAATTCCCAAATTTTCCCCAAAGTTTCTCAAATTTCCCCCAAATTTTCCCCAAATTTCTCCAAATTTTTCCCCCATTTTTCCTCCAAAATTTTCCCAATTTTCTCCCCAAATCCCCAAATTTTCCCCCAGATTTTCTCAAATTTCCCTAATTTTCCCCAAATCTTCCCAATTTTTTCCCAATTTTCCCCTGAAGTTTTTCCCAAATGTTCCCAAAATTCCCCCAAATTTTTCCCCAATTTTTTCCCACTTTTTTCCCAATTTTTCCCAGTTTTTTCCCATTTTTTTCCCCATTTTTCTCAATTTTTCCCAATTTTTTCATTTTTTCCTCAAATTTCAAAATTTTCCCGAATTTTTCCTGATTTTCCTCCAAATTTTAATCACCAAATTTTCCCACAATTTTTCCCAAAATCCCCAAATTTTCCCAATTTTTCCCCAAATTTTCCCCAAATTTTTACAATTTTTCCCCAAATTTCCCCCAAATTTTTCACCAAATTTCTCCCAAATTCTTCCGAATTTTTAAAAAAAAAATCCCCAAATTTTCCCCA
This sequence comes from Entomyzon cyanotis, assembly GCA_024500445.1. Lineage (NCBI taxonomy): Eukaryota > Metazoa > Chordata > Aves > Passeriformes > Meliphagidae > Entomyzon > Entomyzon cyanotis. The sequence continues at coordinate 59,590 of JAKEPQ010000285.1, read as the reverse complement.
AAATTTTCCTAAATTTTCCTAAATTTTTCCCAAATTGTCATCATTTTTTCTCCTAAATTTTCCCAAATTTTTCCTCAAATTTCCCCAAATTTTTCTCAAATTTTTCCTCAAATTCTCCCAATTTTTTCTCCCAAGTTTCCCAAATTTTCCCCCAAATTCTCCCCAAATTTTTACAATTTTTCTCCCAAATTTCCCCAAATTTTTCTCCAATTATTTTCCCCAAATCTCCATTTTTTCCCCAAATTTTCCCCAAATTTTCCTCTTATTTTCCTCATTTTTTGCTCATTTTCCCCCATTTTTCCTCATATTTTCCCCAATTTTCCACCGATTTTCACCAAATTTTTTTCCAATTTTTCCCACATATTTCCCAACTTTCCTTTTTTCCCCAAATCCCCATTTTTCTCCCCAAAACCCACCAAACACCAAGAACTAAAAATCCCATTTTTCCCATTCTTTTCCCATTTTTTCCCCATTTTCCTCATATTTTCCCCATTTTTCACCGATTTCTCCCAAATTTTTCTATTTTCCCAAACCCCCAATTTCCCCAAAATCCCCATTTTTCCCCCCAAAAACCCACCAGGACACCAAGAATTAAAAATCCCATTTTCCCCATTCCTTTCCCCCTTATTTTTCCTTTTTTTCATTTTTCCCCCATTTTTCCTCATATTTTCCCCATTTTTACCAAGTTTTCCCACATTTTTTCCACATATTTCCCAATTTTCATTTTCCCCAAAATCCCCATTTTTCCCCCCAAAACCCACCAGGACACCAAAACTAAAAATCCCCAAAATCCCATTTTTCCCATTCTTTTCCCCCTTATTTCCTCATTTTTCTCTTTTTCGTTGCATTTTCCCCATTTTCCACCGATTTTTCCCAAATTTTTCCCCAATTTCCCCACATTTTCCTTTTTTCCCAATTTTTCCCAAAACCCCCATTTTTCCCCCCCCAAAACCCACCAGGACACCAGGGGTTGAACAGAACCACCATGTCATTCTTGGGCTCAAAAATCTCCAAATTCCCAATTTTCTTTCCACCAAATTTTCCCCATTTTTTCCTGGGATTTTTTCCCCCAAATTCCCCAAATTTTCCCCCAAAATTTTCCCCCCAAAATTCCCAAATTTTCCCTCAAATTTTCCCTCACATTTTCCCCCCAAATCCCCAATTTTTCCCCAATTTTTTTCCAATTATTTTCCAAATTTTCTTCCAAAATTTCCCAAATTTTTCCCCAAAATGTTTCCCATTTTTTCCCAAATTTTCCCCAAATTTTCCCCATTTTTACAAAATTTTTTCCAATTATTTTCCATATTTTCCCCAAATTTCCCCAAATTTTCCTCTTATTTTCCTCATTTTTTTGCTCATTTTTTTCCCCATTTTTCCACCGATTTTCACCAAATTTTTTTTGTTCTTTTCCCAAATTTCTGTTTTTTCCCAAAATCCCCATTTTTCCCCCCAAAACCCCACCAGGACACCACAGATTAAACATCCCAAAAATCCCATTTTCCCTCTTCTTTTCCCTCTTTTTTCCCCATTTTTTCCCATTTTTCCCCCATTTTTCCTCATATTTTCCCCATTTTTCCACCGATTTTCACCAAATTTTTTCCACACATTCCCCAAATTCCCAATTTCCCCAAAATCCCCATTTTTCCCCCCCCAAAACCCACCAGGACACCACGAATTAAAAATCCCCAAAAATCCCTTTTTTTCTCCTTATTTTCCTCATTTTTTCCCCATTTTTCCTCATATTTTCATCATTTTTCCACCGATTTTCACCAAATTTTTTTTGTTCTTTTCCCAAATTTTTGTTTTTTCCCAAAATCCCCATTTTTTCCCCCAGAACCCACCAGGACACCAAGAATTAAAAATCCCCAAAATCCCTTTTTTCCCATTCTTTTCCCTCTTTTTTTCCTCATTTTTTCCACATTTTTTCCTCATTTTTCCTCATATTTTCCCCATTTTTTCACCGATTTTCACCAAATTTTTTTCCCAAATTTTTCCCACATATTCCCCAAATTCCCATTTTTCCCAAAATCCCCATTTTTCCCCCCCAAAAACCCACCAGGACACCAGGGCTTGAACAGAACCACCATGTCATTCTTGGGCTCAAGAATCTCCAAATTCCCAATTTCTTTTCCCCAAAATTTTCCCAATTTTTTCCCAAATTTTCCCCCAAATATTTTCCCAAATTCTCCCAATTTTTTCCCAAATTTTCCCCAAATTTTTACAAATTTTTCCCCAAATTTTCCTAAATTTTCCCCAAATTTTCCCCATTTTCCCCAAAATTTTCCTCAAATTTTCCACCAAATTTTCCCAAAATTTTCCCCAAATTTCTCCCAAATTCTTCTGAAAAATCGCCAAATTTTCCCACATTTTTCCAAAAATTTTTCAAAATCTCCTAGATTTTCCTAAATTTCCCCAAATTTTTCCCAAATTTCCCCAAATTTTCTCGAATTTTTCTCCAAATTTTCCCAATTTTTTTCCCAAATTTCCCCAAATTTTTCCCTTTTTTTTTTTCCCCCAAATCCCCTTTTTTCCCCCAAATTTTCCTCATTTTTTCCCCCATTTTTCCTCCTATTTTCCCCATTTTTCCACCGATTTCCACCAAACTTTTTTCTAATATTTCCCACATATTCCCCAAATTCCCAATTTTCCCAAATCCCCATTTTTCCTCCCAAAACCCACCAGGACACCAAGAACTAAAAATCCCATTTTTCCCATTCCTTTCTCATTTTTCCCCCATTTTTTCTCATATTTCCCCCATTTTTCCACCAGTTTTCCCCAAATTTTTCCCACATCTTTCCCATTCCCCGATTTTTCCCAAAACCCCCATTTTTCCCCCCCCAAAACCCCACCGGGACACCAGGGGTTGAACAGCACCACGATGTCGTTCTCGCTCTCGAACGGCGCGGCGAACTCCCCGCGGTCGCTCCTCGTCCTGACGCTCACCTTGTACCGGCCAATGGGAGCGCTGGGCGGGGCCTGCAGCTCCGCCCACAGGGCGTGGTCACCCCCGGCCACGCCCAGCGGCTCGGCCACGCCCCCCGCCAGCTCGGCCGTCCAACCGGTGGGCGAGGAGCCGCCCAGGGGCAGCAGGACGTGGGTGCCTTTGGCCACCTGCGGGTTCGGGCCTGGAAAACCCAAAATTTGGGGAGATTTAGGGGGTTTTGGGGGTGGTGACGTCATAGAGGGGAAGGGTGACGTCATCGGGTTGGGGGATGACGTCATCGGGTTAGGCGGTTGAGCGAAAATCGCGAAATTCATACTCGAAAAGACGAAATTTTCGCGAAATTTGACCCAAAATTTGGCAAATCCCAAATTCCCAAATTTTGGGGGAATTCGGGATTTTGGGAGGTGGTGACGTCATAGAAGGGAGTATGACGTCATTGGTTTGAGGTATGACGTCATCCAGTTAGGCGGTTGAGCGAAAATCGTGAAATTTCTACTTGAAAAGATGATAATTTTGCAATATTTGACCCAAAATTTGACTCAAAATTCCCAAATTTTGGGGGAATTCGGGATTTGGGGAGGTGGTGACGTCATAGAGGGAAGTGTGACGTCATCGGGTTAGGCGGTTGTGCGAAAATCGCGAAATTTCTACTCGAAAAGACGAAAATTTCGCGAAATTCGACACAAAATTTGAGTCAAAAATGAGTCAAAATTCCCACAGAATTCCCAAATTTGGGGAGATTTAGGGGGTTTTGGGAGGTGGTGACGTCATAGAGGGGAGTATGACGTCATTAGGTTGAGGTATGACGTCATCGAGTTAAGCGGTTGCGCGAAAATCGCGAATTTTCTACTTGAAAAACGAAAATTTCGCGAAATTTGACCCAAAATTTGACCCCAAATTCCCAAATTTTGGGGGAATTCGGGATTTTGGGAGGTGATGACGTCATCGGGTTGGGTGATGACGTCATTTGTTTGGTAGTTGTAAAAAAATTCCGAAATTTCTACTCAAAAAGAGGAAAATTTCGCGAAATTTGACCCAAAATTTGACCCAAAATTTGACACAAAATTCCCACAAAATTGCCTAAATTTTGGGGGAAATTAGGGATTTTGGGAGGTGGTGACGTCATAGAGTGGAGTATGACGTCATCGGGTTAAGCGGTTAGCTGCGAAAATCGCGAAATTTCTACTCAAAAAGACGAAAATTTCGCAAAATTTGACCCAAAATTTGAGTCAAAAATGAGTCAAAATTCTCCCAGAATTCCCAAATTTGGGGAAAATTAGGGGTTTTGGGAGGTGGTGACGTCATAGAGGGGGAAGTGTGATGTCATCGGGTTGGGGGATGACATCATCGGGTTAGGCGGTTGAGCGAAAATCGCGAAATTCGTACTCGAAAAGACGAAAATTTCGCAATATTTGACCCAAAATTTGACTCAAAGTTCCCAAATTTTGGGGGAATTCGGGATTTTGGGAGGTGGTGACGTCATTGGGTTGGGTGATGACGTCATTCAGTTCGGTGGTTGTAAAAAAATCCCGAAATTTCTACTCAAAAAGAGGAAAATTTCGCAAAATTTGATACCAAAATTGGCGAAATTTGACCCAAAATTTGACTCAAAATTCCCACAAAATTCCCAAATTTTGCCCCAAATTTCCCCTGAAAATCCCCAAAATCCCCAATTTCCCCAAAACCCCAAATTTGCCCAAAATCCCCAAATTTTCCCCCCTAAAACCTCCAAATTTCACCCCAAAAATCCCCAAATTCCATCTCAGTGAACCTCAAAAAAAACCCCAAATTTAATCCCAAAAATCCTCAAATTTTCCCCCAAAAATCCCCAAAATTTTTCCCCAAAATCCCCAAATTTTGCCTTAAAAATCCTTCAGATTTCCACCTAAAATCTCCAAATTTTCCCCAAAAATTTCCCCAAAAATCCCAAATTTTCCCCCAAAATCCCCAAATTTTCCCCAAAATCCCCAAATTTTCCCCTAAAAGCTCCAAATTTTCCTCTGAAATCCCCAAATTTCATGTTAAAATCCCCAAAAATTCCCTTAAAATCCCCAAATTTCCACCAAAAACTTCCAAATTTTTCCCCAAAATCCCCAAACTTAACCCTTAAAACCCCAAATCAACCCTTAAATCCCAAATTTTCCCCAAAATCCCCAAATTTCCACCCAAAACCCTCAAATTTTTTTCCCCTCAAATTCCCATTTTTTCCCCCAAAATCATCAATTTTCAAGCAAAAATCCCCAAAATTTCTCCCCAAATCCCCAAATCTTCTCCCCTCCAAATATCCCCAAATGCTTTCCCACTAAAATCCCCAAATTTCACCCCAAAATCCCCAAAATTTCCCCCAAAAATCCCCAAATCTTGCCCTAAAATCCCTCAAAATTTACTCCTAAAATCATCAAATTTCCACCCAAAACCTCCAGATTTTCCACACCAAATCCCCAATTTTCCACCCAAAAATCCCCAAATTTCTCCCCTAAACCCTCCAAATTTAATCCTAAAATCATCAAATTTCCTCCCAAAATCCCCAGTTTTAACCCTTACCAAATTTCCCTAAAATCCCCAATTTTACCCCCAAAACCCCCAAATTTCCCCCAAAATCCCCAAATTTCTGCCCAAAAAACTCTAAATTTCACTCACAAAAGCCCCAAATTTACCCCTTAAAATCCCCAAATTTACCCCTCAAATCCCCAAATTTCCTCCCAAAACCTCCAAATTTAACCCTAAAAATCCCCAAATTTCATCCCAAAAAAACCCCCAATTTTAACCCTTAAATCCCCAAATTTCCCCCAAAAATCCCCAAATTTACCCTGAAAATCCCCAAATTTCCCCTGAAAAATCCCCCAATTTCCCATAAAAACCCCAAATTTCCTCCCTAAAATCTCCAAAATTTCCCCTAAAATCCCCAAATTTCACCCATAAAATCCCCAATTTTAACCCTTAAATCCCCAAATTTCCACCGAAAACCTCCAAATTTTCCCCGAAAATCCCCAAATTTCCACCTAAAATCTCCAAAATTTTCCCCTAAAAATCCCCAAGTTTTCCCCTCCCCAAATTCCCCTCAAATCCCCAAATTTAGCCCTAAAATCCCCAAATTTCCACCGTAAAATCCCCAAATTTCCCCCGAAAATCCTCCAAATTCCCCCCTAAAATCCCCAAATTTCCCCCCACAACCTCACAAATTTCTCCGCAAAAGTTCCCAAATTTCCACCTAAAATCCTCCAGATTTCACACCAAATTTCCCAAATTTTCCACCCAAAATTCCCAAATTTAACCCAAAAATCTCCAAATTTCCAGCCTAAAATTCCAGCAAATTTCTCCTAAAACCTCCAAATTTAACCCGCAGAATCCCCAAATTTCCCCCTAAAAACCCCAAATTTCCACCTAAAAACCCCAAATTTCTACCCCAAAATCCTCCGAATTTAACCCTTAAATCCCCAATTTTAACCCTCAAATCCCCAATTTTCCACAGAAAATGTCCAAAATTTCCCCTAAAATCCCCAAATTTCACTGTAAAAACCCCAAATTTCCTCCCAAAATCCTCAAATTTAACCCTTAACTCCCCGAATTTAACCCTCAAATCCCCAAATTTCCTCAAAAATCCTCCAAATTTAACCCTAAAATCCCCAAATTTCCACCCCAACCCCCTCAAATTTAACCCTCAAATCTCCACATTTGCCCCTAAAATCCCCAAATTTCACCGTAAAATCCCCAAATCTCCCCCAAAAATTTCCCAAAAAATCCCCAAAAAATCCCAAAAATCCCAATTTCCCCGAATTCCCGAATTTTCCCCCCAATCTCACCCAGGGTGAGCTCGAAGCAGAGCTGGTCGTCGTCGCCCAGCGGCCGCGGCAGGATGACCGCCAGGTGGAACGTCTGCCCGCGCCGAACCACCAGGGGGCGCTGCGGGAACTCCTGGGTGTGGTGAGCCGCGCGATTGGCCGAGGAGCCGGGGCGGAGCTTCACCGGAGCCAATAGCCCTGCCGGATGCAAATGAGGGGGGGCGGGGCTTAGCCGGCGGCCATCTTGGATTCCAAAATGGCGTCTTTCTGGCGGAAATTTCCAATTTTTTGGGTGAAATTTGGTTTTTTTGGGACATTTTTGGACTCGAAAGCGGAACTTTTGGAGGGTTTTTTGGATCCAAAATGGAATTTTTTTGGCCCAAAGATGGGATTTTTTGGGACTTTTTTGTGCCCCAAAATGGGATCTTTTTGGCTTTTTTTTGGGTTTTTTTAGCCCCAAAAATTGAAATTTTTTGGCAATTTTTGGGCCCAAAAATGGAATTTTTCAGGTGCTTTTTGGCTCCAAATTGGGAATTTTTGCCCTAAAATGTCTCTTTTTGGCCCCAAAATGAACTCCTGGCTGTGATTGGCCGAGGAGCCGAGGGGCGGAGCTTCACCGGAGCCAATAGGGCAGTGGGATGCAAATGAGGGGGCGGGGCTTAGCGGCGGCCATCTTGGAACGGAAATCGGCCATCTTATAGTAAAAAAATGTGATTTTTTTTTAGTGAAAAATTGAATTTTTTGGCAATTTTTGGCCCCAAAATTGGAATTTTTCAGGTGTTTTTTGGCCTCAAAAATTGGAATTTTTTGGGTATCTTGATTTTTTGGCCTCAAAAATGGGATTTTTTTAGTGTTTTTTTGCCCCAAAAATGGAGTTTTTCATGTTTTTTTGGGCCACAAAATGGAAGATTTTTGGCATTTTTTGGGTCTCAAAATTGGAAACACTTTTGTCACTTTTGGCCCAAAAAATGGAATTTTCCAAGTGTTTTTTTGGCTCCAAAATGGAATTTTTTGGACCCAAAAATGGGTTTTTTTGGGACTTTTTTGGCTCCAAAATTGGAAATTTTTTTGGCATTTTTTGGGCATTTTTTCCCCCAAAAAGGGAAATTTTTTTGGCACTTTTGACACCAAAAATGAAAAAATTTTCAGGTGTTTTTTGGCTCCAAAAATGGAATTTTTTTGGCACTTTTTGGCCTCAAAATTGGAAGTTTTTGGTAATTTTTTGGCCCAAAAAATGGAATTTTTTAGTGGTTTTTGGCTCCAAAAATGGGAATTTTTCATGTATTTTTTGGGCTCAAAATGGAAAAATTTTGGGCATTTTTTGGCCTCAAAAATGGAAATATTTTGGTCACTTTTGGCCAAAAAAATGGAATTTTTGGAGTGATTTTTGGGCCCAAAATGGAATTTTTTTGGCCTCAAAAACGGAATTTTTTGGTCATTTTTTGGCGCCAAAATTGAATTTTTTGGGTGTTTTTCGACCCCAAAAAATGGAATTTTTCAAGTCCTTTTTAGGCCCAAAATGCAAAACTTTTGGAACTTTTTTTCCCCAAAAACCTCAAAAATTTCAGGGATTTTTGGTCCCAAAAATGGAATTTTTTGGGAGAATTTTCGGCCCAAAAGTGGAAATTTTTCACTCCAATAATGGAATTTTTTGGGCAATTTTAAGGATCAAAAATGAAATTTTTTTGGTATTTTTTGCTCTAGCTATGGAATTTTTTTAGTGTTTTTTGGCTCCAAAAATGGAATTTTTTCAGTGGTTTTGGGCCAAAAATGGAAATTTCTTTTGGCTCCGAAATTGGAATTTTTAAAGTGTTTTTTGGACCAAAAAATTGAATTTTTGGGAGCATTTTGGGCCCAAAAATTGAAATTTTTTGGGGCATTTTTTTTATTTTTTTAACCCCAAAAATTGAAATTTTTTTTTTGCACTTTTGACCCCAAAAATGGAATTTTTTGAGTGTTTTTAGGGCCCAAAAAAATTGAAATTTTTTTGCATTTTATGGCCACAAAAATGGATTTTTTTGTAATTTTTTGGCCCAAAAATTGAATTTTTTGGGTGTTTTTTGGCCCCAAAAAATGGAATTTTTTGGGACTTTTTGGCCTCAAAATTGAATTTTTTGGGGTAATTTTGGCTCCAGAAATGGAATTTTTTGAGAGTTTTTTGGGCCTAAAAATGGAAATTTTTTTTGCATTTTTGGCCCCAAAATTAGCATTTTTTGGGTCATTTTTTGGCCCCAAAAATGGGATTTTTCAGCTGTTTTTTGGCACCAAAACTTGAATGTTTTTGGCATTTTTTGTCGCCCAAAATGTCATTTTTTGGGACATTTTTGACCTCAAAATGGAAAACTTTTTGGCCCAAAAATTAATTTTTTTTTTTACATTTTTGGCCCAAAAATTGAAATTTTTTTTTGCCATTTTTGGCCCTAAAAATGTAATTTTTTTAACACTGTTTGCCCTAAAATTAACATTTTTTAACCATTTTTTACCTCCAAAACTGGAGATTTTTGGGCAAATTTTCGCCTCAAAAAAAGGAATTTTTCAGGTTTTTTTTTTTTTTGGTGCCAAAATGGGAATTTTTTACCCTAAAAATCACTTTTTTTTTCACCCCAAAATGGAAATTTTTGATCCCAAAAATTGTATTTTGGAGCAAAAAAAAATTAGAATTTTTTTTGGTATTTTTGAGCCAAAATTTGGGAATTTGACACCAAAATTTTTGGCCCAAATTAGCATTTTTTGAACCCAAAATTCCTTTTTTTTTTCAACCCCAAATTATCATTTTTTGGCCAAAAATTTGATTTTTTCCTCCATTTTTTGGCTCCAAAAAATTGGAATTTTTTGAGGCATTTTGGGGCCAAAAAAATTGGAATTTTTCAGATTTTTTTTGGGATCAAAAATCCCAAATTTTTTCCCCCAAATTACTTTTCCCACCCAGAAAACCCAAAATTTCCCCAAATCCCTGAAAAATTCCCAAAAAATTCCCAAAATTCCCCCTAAAATCCCAAATTTCCCCCAAAACTCCCAAAATTCCCCCAAAAAATCCCAATTTTTCCTCCTAAAACCCCCAAATTTTTCCCAAAAATCCCCAAAATTTTCCCCAAAATCCCCAAATTTACCAAAATTCCCCAAATTTCTCTCCAGAGATCCCAAAATCCCCAATTTTTCCCCCAAAATTTCCTTTTCCCATCTCTCCCCCCCAGAAATTTCCCCAAATCCCAAAAAAATCCCAAAAATCCCAAAAAATTCCCCAAAAAAATCTCAAATTTTTCTCCTAAAATCCCCAAATTTCCCCCTAAAAACCTCATTTTTCCCCCAAAAACTCAATTTTTTCCCAAAATCCCCAAATTTTCCCCCCAAACCCCCAAATTTTTCCCAAAATCCCCTTTTCTCCCCCAAAAACCCCAAATTTCCACCCAAAATCTCCAAATTTTCTCCTAAAATCCCCATTTTTCCCCAAAAACCCCAAATTTTTCCCAAAATCCCCAAATTTTCCCCAAAATCCCCAAATTTTCCCCCCAAAAAGTCCATTTTTTCCCAAAAAACCCCAATTTTTTCCCAAAACCCCCGAATTTTTTCCGAAATCCTCAAATTTCCCCCTAAAAACTCAATTTTTTTCCCCAAAATCCCCCAAATTTCCCCCTAGAAACCCCAAATTTTCCCCCCCAAAACCCCAAATTTTCCCCTAAAAACTCCATTTTTTCCCCCCAAACACCCCAAATTTCCCCCTAAAATCCCCAAATTTGTCCAAAAAATCCCCGTATTTTCCCCTAAAAACTCCATTTTTTCCCCAAAAACTCCATTTTCCCCCAAAATCCCCAAATTTCCTCCCAAAAATGACCCAAAAACCTCCTCAATTCCCAAAACTTCCCAAAACGTCATTCCCCCCCTAAAATCCTCATTTTTCCCCAAAATCCCCAAATTTTTTCCCAAAAACCCCAAATTTTCCCCTAAAATCCCCCAATTTCCCCCCAAAACCCCCAAAAATCCCCCAAAAACCTCCTAAACTCCCGAAATTTCACCAAAAAATCCTCATTTTTCCCCCCTAAAATCCCCAAATTTTCCCCTAAAAACCCCAAATTTCCCCCAAAATACCCAAATTTCCCCCCCAAAAACTCCATTTTTTCCCCCAGAAACTCCATTTTTTCCCCTAAAATCCCCAAATTTCCACCAAAAACTCCTTTTTTTCCCCCAAAAACCCCAAATTTCCCCCCAAAAACCCCATTTTCCCCCCCTAAAAACTCCATTTTTTCCCCCAAAAACCCCAAATTTCCTCCAAAAACTCCTTTTTTCCCCTAAAATCCCCAAATTTCCCCCAAAAACCCCCAAAAATCACCCAAAAACCTCCTGAATTCCCAAAATTTCCCAAAACGTCCTCATTTTTCCCCCAAAAATTCCCATTTTACCCCAAAACCCCCAAATTTTCCCCTAAAACCTCCATTTTTTCCCCTAAAATCCCCAATTTTTCCCCTAAAAACCCCAAATTTCCACCCAAAAACCCCAAACTTCCCCTAAAATCCCCAAATTTTTTTCCAAAATCCCCAAATTTTCCCCCTAAAATCCCCAAATTTCCCCCTAAAATCCTCATTTTTCCCCCCTAAAAACTCCATTTTTTCCCCCAAAACCCCCAAATTTTCCCCAAAACCCCCAAATTTTCCCGTAAAATCCCAAAATTTCCCCCTAAAAACCCCATTTTTCCCCCTAAAAACCCCAAATTTTCCCCTAAAAACTCCATTTTTCCCCTCAAATCCCCAAATTTCCACCCAAAAACCCCAAACTTCCCCTAAAATCCCCAAATTTTTTTCCAAAATCCCCAAATTTTCCCCCTAAAATCCCCAAATTTCCCCCTAAAAACTCCATTTTTTTTCTAAAAAACCCCAAATTTTTTCCCAAAATCCCCAAATTTCCCCCCCCAAAAACCCCAAATATTTCCCAAATCCCCAAATTTTCCACCCAAAAAACCCCAAAAATCACCCAAAACCCTCCCAAATTTCCCCCTAAAAACCCCAAATTTCCCCCTAAAATCCTCATTTTTCCCCCTAAAAACTCCATTTTTTTCCCCAAAACCCCCAAATTTTCCCCAAATTTTCCCCCCAAATTTTCCCCTAAAATCCCCAAATTTCCCCCCCAAAAACCCCATTTTTCCCCCCTAAAACCCCCAAATTTTCCCCTAAAAACTCCATTTTTTCCCAAAAACCCCAAATTTTCCCCCAAAATCCCCAAATTTCCCCCCAAAACCCCATTTTTCCCCAAAAAACCCCCAAATTTCCCCCTAAAAACCCCAAATTTTCCCCTAAAAACTCCGTTTTTTCCCCAAAAACTCCAAATTTTCCCCCAAAATCCCCAAATTTCCCCCAAAAACCCCCAAAATTCCTCCCAAAATCCCCATTTTTCCCCCCTAAAATCCCCAATTTTTTTCCTAAAAATCCCCAAATTTTCCCCCAAAATCCCCAAATTTCCCCCAAATTTTCCCCCAAATCTCCGCACCTGGCCGGATGGGCTGCGCCCCCTCCTGCCGGGGATCTCGCCCGGGATCGGCTCCCAGTCGCGATCTCTGTCGCGACAGCCGCAGCAGCCGCAGCACCCCCGGGCCGCTAGGCGGCGCCAAAGCCCGCGGCGGGGGGAGGGGGAGGAGCCGCTTGGCGCCCCCTGGTGGCGAACGGAGGCGAAGCGCCCTGCGTCCCGCCGGGGGTCGGGGTCCGGCATGGCCTGCGGGAGACCAGTATGGACCAGTTTGGACCAGTATAAACCAGTTCGATGGATCGATAGAAACCAGTATAGACCAGTATAAACCAGTATAGACCAGTATAGACCAGTATGGACCAGTATGGACCAGTATAGACCACTATGGAGCAATAGGAGCCAATGGGATGGACCAGGAGTGAATCTGAAATCATCCCAGTATGGACCAGTATAAACCAGTTTGGACCAGTCTGGATTGGTATAAACCAGTATGGATCGATATAAACCAGTATAAACCAATTCGGACCAGCATGGACCAGTATAAACCAGTATGGATCGATATAAACCATATAAACCTTACCATCTGATTGGTATAAACCAGTATGGACCAGTATGGACCAGTGTAAACCAGTATAAACCAGTATAAACCAGTCTGGATCGATATAAACCAGTATAAACCAGTATGGACCAGTACAGACCAGTATAGACCAGTATGGAGCAATAGGAGCCAATGGGATGGACCAGGAGTGGATCTGAAATCATCCCAGTATGGACCAGTATAAACCAGTTTGGACCAGTCCGTTTGGAAATTTGACATTTGGATTGGTAGAAACCAGTATGGATCGATATAAACCAGTATGGACCAGTATGACCAGTATGGACCAGTATGGACCAGTATGGAGCAATAGGAGGCAATAGGATGGACCAGGAGTGGATCTGAGATCATCCCAGTATGGACCAGTTTGGACCAGTATGGACCAGTTTGGATTGGTATAAACCAGTATAGACCAGTATAAACCAGTATGAACCAGTATAAACCAGTATAGACCAGTATGGAGCAATAGGAGGCAATGGGAAATGGACCAGGAATGGATCTGAAATCATCCCAGTATAAACCAGTTTGGACCAGTACGACCATTCGATCGATAGAAACCAGTATGGACCAGTATGGACCAGTATAAACCACTATGGACCAGTTTACCAGTTCGGACCAGTACGACCAGTTCGGATCATAGAAACCAGTATGAATCGATATAAACCAGTATGAACCAGTATGGACCAGTATAAACCAGTATGGAGCTATAGGAGGCAATGGGATGAACCAGGAGTGGATCTGAGATCATCCCAGTATGGACCAGTTTGGACCAGTATAAACCAGTTTGGATTGATATAAACCAGTATAGACCAGTATAAGCCAGTTTGGATTGGTATAAACCAGTTTGGATCGATAGAAACCAGTATAAACCAGTCTAGACCAGTATAAACCAGTATAAACCAGTATAAACCAGTTCAGACCAGTCTGGCCCAGTAAGAGCTTCTGGAAAGGCCCAGTAAAGCTCCAGAGCCTTCCCAGTATAAACCAGTATGGACCAGTGTAAACCAGTATGGACCAGTATAAACCAGTTTGGATTGATATAAACCAGTATAAACCAGTATAAACCAGTTTGCATTGGTATAAACCAGTATAGACCAGTATGGACCAGTACAAACCAGTATAACCAGTATAAACCAGTATAACCAGTATGGACCAGTATGGACCAGTAACGGCCTCCAGTACAGTCTCAGTGCTCCCAGTATGAACCAGTAACCTCCTGGTCATTCCCAGTATAAACCAGTAACACCCCCAGTCCATCCCAGTATGAACCAGTAACCTCCAGGTCATTCCCAGTATAAACCAGTAACACCCCCAGTCCATCCCAGTATGAACCAGTAACCTCTCCCAGTCCTTCCCAGTACAAACCAGTAACCCCCAAGTCCATCCCAGTATAAACCAGTAACGCCTCCCAGTCCATCCCAGTATCCCCCCCCCCCCCCCCCCCCATCCCCCCCATTAAACCAGTAACGCCTCCCAGTCCATCCCAGTCCATCCCAGTTCCCTCCCAGTACATCCCAGTCCTTCCCAGTACAAACCAGTAACCCTCCCCGTCCTTCCCAGTATGAACCAGTAACCCACCAATCCCTCCCAGTACAAACCAGTAACCCCCCCAGAGCTCCCAGTACAAACCAGTAACCCCCCCAGCCCTTCCCAGTATGAACCAGTAACCCCCAGTCCATCCCTAACCCCCCAGTCCATCCCATATAACAGTAACCCCCAGTCCCTCCCAGTATGGACCAGTACAGCCCAGTTCCTTCCCAGTAACCCTTCTCAGGCTCCCAGTACAAACCAGTAACCCCCCAGTCCATCCCAGTACATCCCAGTACAAACCAGTAACCCTTTTCAGGCTCCCAGTATAAACCAGTAACCCCCCAGTCCATCCCAGTATAAACCAGTAACCTCCTCAGTGCTCCCAGTTTGCCCCAGTTTGGCCCAGTCCATCCCAGTAACTCCCCCAGTCCATCCCAGTCCATCATATGAACCAGTAACCACCCAGTGCTCCCAGTATGGTCCAGTTCCCTCCCAGTCCATCCCAGTATGAACCAGTAACCCCCAAGTCCTTCCCAGTATAAACCAGTAACGCCTCCCAGTGCTCCCAGTACAGCCCAGTTTGCCCCAGTCCAGTCCCAGTAACCTCTCCCAGTCCTTCCCAATATGAACCAGTAACCCCCCCAGTCCATCCCAGTATGAACCAGTAACCCCCAGTCCATCCCAGTATGAACCAGTAACCCCCCAGTGCTCCCAGTATGAACCAGTAACCTCCCAGTCCATCCCAGTATGAACCAGTAACCCCCCAGTGCTCCCAGTATGAACCAGTAACCCACCAATCCCTCCCAGTACAAACCAGTAACCCCCCCAGTGCTCCCAGTATGGCCCAGTTTGCCCCAGTCCGTCCCAGTAACTCCCCCCAGTATGAACCAGTTCCCTCCCAGTACAAACCAGTAACCCCTGCCAGACTCCCAGTACAGCCCAGTTTGCCCCCCAGTCCATCCCAGTATAAACCAGTAACACCCCCAGCCCATCCCAGTATGAACCAGTAACCTCTCCCAGTCCTTCCCAGTACAAACCAGTAACCCCCAAGTCCATCCCAGTATAAACCAGTAACGCCTCCCAGTCCATCCCAGTCCAAACCAGTTCCCTCCCAGTACATCCCAGTCCTTCCCAGTACAAACCAGTAACCCTCCCCGTCCTTCCCAGCATGAACCAGTAACCCACCAATCCCTCCCAGTACAAACCAGTAACCCCCCCAGAGCTCCCAGTACAAACCAGTAACCCCCCCAGCCCTTCCCAGTATGAACCAGTAACCTCTCCCAGTGCATCCCAGTACAACCCAGTTCCCTCCCAGTCCATCCCAGTACAAACCAGTAACCCTTTTCAGGCTCCCAGTATAAACCCGTAACCTCCCCAGTGCCTCCCAGTATGAACCAGTAACCTCCCAGTGCTCCCAGTATGGACCCGTTTGGCCCAGTCCGTCCCAGTAACTCCCCCCAGTCCATCCCAGTACTACCCTATAAACCAGTAACCCCCCAGTCCATCCCAGTATGAACCAGTAACGCCCCCCCCCCCCCCCAACCCCCACCATCCCAGTATGAACCAGTAACCCCCTGTCCATCCCAGTATAAACCAGTAACCCCCCAGTGCGTCCCAGTATAAACCAGTTTGCCCCAGTGCTCCCAGTATGAACCAGTAACCTCCCAGTCCATCCCAGTATGAACCAGTAACCCTTTTCAGGCTCCCAGTACAGACCAGTAACCCCCCCAGTCCTTCCCAGTATGAACCAGTAACCCCCCAGTCCATCCCAGTAACTCCCAGTCCCACCCAGTCCTTCCCAGTCCAGCCCAGTTCCCTCCCAGTCCCTCCCAGTCCATCCCAGTATGAACCAGTAACCCCCCAGTCCATCCCAGTATAAACCAGTAACCCCCCAGTCCATCCCAGTATAAACCAGTAACCCCCCAGTCCATCCCAGTCCTTCCCAGTCCAGCCCAGTTTGCCTCCCAGTCCCTCCCAGTACAAACCAGTAACCCCTCCCAGCCTCCCAGTCCAGCCCCAGTCACTCCTCCCAGTGCTCCCAGTATGGCCCAGTCCCTCCCAGTATGAACCAGTAACCTCTCCCAGTCCCTCCCAGTCCAAACCAGTAACCCCCCCAGTCCAAACCAGTCCAAACCAGTACAAACCAGTACAAACCAGTAACCCCTCCGTGCTCCCAGTGCCTCCCGGAAGCTTCTCCCAGTCCCTCCCAGTCCCTCCCAGTCCCTCCCAGTTCCTCCCAGTCCCTCCCAGTCCCTCAGGCCATTCCTCTCCCGCCAGACCAGTTCTCCCAGTTTGCCCAGTAACCCCTCCCAGTAACCCCAGTTCGCCCAGTAACCCCTCCCAGTTCCCCCCTAGCCCAGCTCCCAGTGCTCCCAGTTTGCCCAGCAAGCCCTCCCAGTGCTCCCAGTAACCCCCGCGAGCTCCCAGTAGGAACCAGTAACCCCTCCCAGTTCTCCCAGTTTGCCCAGTAAGCCCTCCCAGTGCTCCCAGTAAGCCCTCCCAGTTTGCCCAGTAAGCCCTCCCAGTACTCCCAGTTCCCCTCCCGGCTGCTTCCGGCCACTCCCAGTGCTCCCAGTTTGACCAGTAACCCCTTCCCAGTGCTCCCAGTTTGACCAGTAACCCCTTCCCAGTGCTCCCAGTTTGACCAGTAACCCCTTCCCAGAGCTCCCAGTTTGACCAGTAACCCATCCCAGTCCTCCCAGTTTGCCCAGTAACCCCTTCCCAGTCTCCCAGTAACCTCCCAGGCTCCCAGTTTGCCCAGTAACCCCTTCCCAGTGCTCCCAGTAACCTCCCAGTGCTCCCAGTTTGACCAGTAACCCCTTCCCAGTGCTCCCAGTAACCTCCCAGTGCTCCCAGTTTGACCAGTAACCCCTTCCCAGTGCTCCCAGTGCTCCCAGTCTGCCCTCCCAGTTTGACCAGTAATCCTTTCCCAGTCCTCCCAGTAACCTCCCAGTGCTCCCAGTGTTCCCAGTTCGCCCTCCCAGTGCTCCCAGTAAGCTCCCAGTCCTTCCCAGTCACCCCAGCCGCCCCTCCCAGTGCTCCCAGTATGCCCAGTAACCCTTTCCCAGTGCTCCCAGTATCCCCCCAGTCCTCCCAGTTTGTCCATTCGCCCCTCCCAGTCCTCCCAGTTTGCCCAGTAACCCCTTCCCAGTGCTCCCAGTAAGCCCCCAGTTCACACAGTTTGCCCATTCGCCCCTCCCAGTTTGCCCAGTTTGCCCTCCCAGTGCTCCCAGTTTGCCCAGTAACCACTTCCCAGTCCTCCCAATAACCTCCCAGTGCTCCCAGTTCGCCCTCCCAGTGCTCCCAGCATCCCCCAGTCCTCCCAGTCCCCCCATTCGCCCCTCCCAGTTCACCCAGTTTGCCCTCCCAGTCCCCCCAGTTCGCCCAGTTTGCCCTCCCAGTGCTCCCAGTTTGCCCTCCCAGTGCTCCCAGTGCTCCCAGTAACCCCCTCCCAGTCCTCCCAGTAACCTCCCAGTCCTCCCAGTAACCTCCCAGTGCTCCCAGTAACCTCCCAGTCCTCCCAGTAACCTCCCAGTGCTCCCAGTAAGCCCCCAGTCCTCCCAGTTTGCCCATTCGCCCCTCCCAGTTCGCCCAGTTTGCCCTCCCAGTCCTCCCGGTTCGCCCTCCCAGTTTGCCCAGTTCGCCCTCCCAGTGCTCCCAGTGCTCCCAGTTCGCCCCCCAGTACCTCCCAGTAGCTCCCAGTAGCTCCCAGTAACTCCCAGCGCCGGCGGAGCGGGGAAGGGGCGTGGCCAGCGGAGGAAGGGGCGTGGCCAGCTCAGGCCACGCCCACCGGCACACCTGGCTCACTATTTGGCAGGTGGGGCTCGATGGGAGCGGCAATGGCTCACTATGTGGCAACGCGGAAATCCCTCCCAGTATAAACCAGTATAAACCAGTAAGGGCAAAAAACACCCGAAGGGGTTCCCAGTGAGGCTCGGAGTGTGCTGAGAACCCTCCCAGTATAAACCAGTATAAACCAGTTAGGCCAAAAAAACCCAAAAGTCGTTCCTGGTGGTTCCTGGAGCCCCGTGAATTCCCTCCCAGTATAAACCAGTATAAACCAGTAAGGCCAAAACCACCCAAAAGTCGATCCTGGTCGTTCCTGGAGCGTCGTGAGTTCTCTCCCAGTATAAACCAGTATAAACCAGTAAGGGAAGAAACACCCAAAGGGGTTCCCAGTGAGTGCCAAACCGCCTCCCAGTATAAACCAGTATAAACCAGTATAAACCAGTAAGGGCAAAACCACCCGAAAGGGTTCCCAAACCTCCTCCCAGTATAAACCAGTATAAACCATTAAGCCCAGAACCCCCCAAAAGCAGCTCCCAGTGCATCCCAGAGCCTCCCAGCCACCCTCCCAGTATAAACCAGTATAAACCAGTATGTGGCTGGGAGAATCAATGGCTCACTATGTGGCAATATCGATCCCTATAGGGTAATCAATGGCTCATTATCTGGCAATAGGGATCAATAGGGTTTCCCCCCCCCAGTGGCTCACTATCTGGCAATAGGGATCAATAGGGTTTCCCTATAGGGTTTCCCATGGCTCACTATTTGGCAATAGGGATCAATAGGATTTCCCTATAGGGGTTTCCCATGGCTCACTATCTGGCAATAGGGATTAATAGGGTTTCCCAATAGGGTTTTCCCATGGCTCACTATTTGGCAGGACAGTCCCAATGGTGTTTCTCCATAGCTCACTATTTGGCAAGCCCTGAGTCACTATTGTGCAATCCCCTCCCCGCCCTATGGCTCACTATTTGGCAATAGGGATCAATAGGATTTCACCACAGCCCAACCCTATGGCTCACTATCTGGCAGAGCTGGTCACACCAGTGGCTCACTATCTGGCAATAGGGATCAATAGGGTTTCCCTATAGGATTTTCCCATGGCTCATTATCTGGCAATAGGGATCAATAGGGTTTCCCTATAGGATTTTCCCATGGCTCACTATCTGGCAATAGGGATCAATAGGGTTTCCCTATAGGATTTTCCCATGGCTCACTATCTGGCAATAGGGATCAATAGGGTTTCCCTATAGGATTTTCCCATGGCTCACTATCTGGCAATAGGAATCACTAGGGTTTCCCTACAGGGTTTTCCCATGGCTCACTATCTGGCAATAGGGATCAATGGGGTTTCCCAATAGGGTTTTACTGTTGCTCACTATTTGGCAAGAGGGATCCATAGGGTTTCCCTATAGGGTTTCCTATGGCTCACTATCTGGCAATAGGGATCAATAAGGTTTCCCTACAGGGTTTTCCCATGGCTCACTATCTGGCAGCACAATCCCAATAGGGTTTCCTATGGCTCACTATCTGGCAATAGGAATCAATAGGGATTCCCTATAGGGCTTTCCAATGGCTCACAATTTGGCAGCACAATCCCAATGGTGTTTCTCGATGGCTCACTATTTGGCAAGCCCTGAGTCACTATTGCGCAATCCCCTCCCCCGCCCCATGCCTCACTAGTTGGCAATAGGGATCAATAGGATTTCACCACAGCCCAACCCTATGGCTCACTATCTGGCAGAGCCGGTCACACCATTGGCTCACTATGTGGCAATAGGGATCAATAGGGTTTCCCTGTAGGGTTTTCCCATGGCTCACTATTTGGCAATAGGGATCAATAGGATTTCCCCATAGCCCAACCCTATGGCTCACCATCTGGCAGAGCCGGTCACACCATGGCTCACTATTTGGCAATAGGGATCAATAGGGTTTCCCTATAGGGTAATCAATGGCTCACTATCTGGCAATAGGGATCAATAGGGTTTTCCCATGGCCCACTATTTGGCAATAGGGATCAATAGAGTTTCCCTATAGGGTAATCAATGGCTCACTACCTGGCAATAGGGATCAATAGGGTTTTCCCATGGCCCACTATCTGACAGCACAATCCCAATAGGATTTTCCTAGGGCTCAGTATTTGGCAATATGGATCAATAGGGTTTCCCTATAGGGTGATCAATGGCTCACTATCTGGCAATAGGGATCAACAGGGTTTCCCATAGATCACTATCTGGCAGCACAATCCCAATAGGGTTTCCCATGGCTCACTATCTGGCAATAGGGATCAATAGGATTTCCCAATAGGGTTTCTCCATGGCTCACTATTTGGCAATGAAAATCCCAATGGTGTTTCTCCATGGCTCACTATCTGGCAAGCCCTGAGTCACTATTGCGCAATCCCCTCCCCGCCCTATGGCTCACTATTTGGCAATAGGGATCAATAGGATTTCCCCATAGCCCAACCCTATGGCTCACCATCTGGCAGAGCCGGTCACACCAGTGGCTCACTATTTGGCAATAGGGATCAATAGGGTTTCCCTGTAGGGTTTTCCCATGGCTCACTACCTGGCAGGACAATCCCTATAGGGTTTTCCTAGGGCTCACTATTTGGCAATTGGGATCCATAGGGATTCCCAATAGGGTGATCAATGGCTCACGATCCGGCAAGACAATCCCTATAGGGTTTTCCCATAGCTCACTATCTGGCAATAGGGATCCATAGGGTTTCCCTATAGGGTTTTCCTATGGCTCACTATTTGGCAGGACAATCCCAATGGTGTTTCTCCATAGCTCACTATTTGGCAAGCCCTGAGTCACTATTGTGCAATCCCCTCCCCGCCCTATGGCTCACTATTTGGCAATAGGGATCAATAGGATTTCCCCACAGCCCAACCCTATGGCTCACTATTTGGCAAGGCCTCGCCCGGCAGTGAGTCAATGGAGCACTATTTGGCAGCTGGGCAAGGCGACTGGGATTGAACTGGGATGGACTGGGATGGACTGGGATGGACTGGGAGCTCAAACTGGGAGGCCAAACTGGTCTGAACTGGTGTGAACTGGTGTGAACTGGTGTGAACTGGTCTGAACTGGTCTGAACTGGTGTGAACTGGTCTGAACTGGTGTGAACTGGTGTGAACTGGTGTGAACTGGTCTGAACTGGTGTGAACTGGTCTGAACTGGTGTGAACTGGTCTGAACTGGTCTGAACTGGTGTGAACTGGTGTGAACTGGTGTGAACTGGTCTGAACTGGTGTGAACTGGTCTGAACTGGTCTGAACTGGTCTGAACTGGTGTGAACTGGTCTGAACTGGTGTGAACTGGTGTGAACTGGTCTGAACTGGTCTGAACTGGTCTGAACTGGTGTGAACTGGTGTGAACTGGTGTGAACTGGTCTGAACTGGTGTGAACTGGTCTGAACTGGTCTGAACTGGTGTGAACTGGTGTGAACTGGTCTGAACTGGTGTGAACTGGTGTGAACTGGTGTGAACTGGTGTGAACTGGTCTGAACTGGTCTGAACTGGTGTGAACTGGTGTGAACTGGTGTGAACTGGTCTGAACTGGTGTGAACTGGTGTGAACTGGTCTGAACTGGTCTGAACTGGTGTGAACTGGTCTGAACTGGTCTGAACTGGTGTGAACTGGTGTGAACTGGTGTGAACTGGTCTGAACTGGTGTGAACTGGTGTGAACTGGTGTGAACTGGTCTGAACTGGTGTGAACTGGTGTGAACTGGTCTGAACTGGTGTGAACTGGTGTGAACTGGTCTGAACTGGTGTGAACTGGTGTGAACTGGTGTGAACTGGTGTGAACTGGTCTGAACTGGTCTGAACTGGTGTGAACTGGTGTGAACTGGTCTGAACTGGTCTGAACTGGTCTGAACTGGTCTGAACTGGTGTGAACTGGTGTGAACTGGTGTGAACTGGTCTGAACTGGTGTGAACTGGTCTGAACTGGTGTGAACTGGTGTGAACTGGTCTGAACTGGTGTGAACTGGTGTGAACTGGTCTGAACTGGTGTGAACTGGTCTGAACTGGTGTGAACTGGTGTGAACTGGTCTGAACTGGTCTGAACTGGTGTGAACTGGTCTGAACTGGTGTGAACTGGTGTGAACTGGTGTGAACTGGTGTGAACTGGTCTGAACTGGTGTGAACTGGTGTGAACTGGTCTGAACTGGTCTGAACTGGTGTGAACTGGTCTGAACTGGTGTGAACTGGTGTGAACTGGTCTGAACTGGTGTGTACTGGTGTGAACTGGTCTGAACTGGTGTGAACTGGTCTGAACTGGTGTGAACTGGTGTGAACTGGTGTGAACTGGTCTGAACTGGTCTGAACTGGTCTGAACTGGTGTGAACTGGTGTGAACTGGTGTGAACTGGTCTGAACTGGTCTGAACTGGTGTGAACTGGTCTGAACTGGTGTGAACTGGTGTGAACTGGTCTGAACTGGTGTGAACTGGTGTGAACTGGTCTGAACTGGTGTGAACTGGTGTGAACTGGTCTGAACTGGTGTGAACTGGTCTGAACTGGTGTGAACTGGTCTGAACTGGTGTGAACTGGTGTGAACTGGTGTGAACTGGTCTGAACTGGTGTGAACTGGTGTGAACTGGTCTGAACTGGTCTGAACTGGTCTGAACTGGTGTGAACTGGTCTGAACTGGTCTGAACTGGTCTGAACTGGTGTGAACTGGTGTGAACTGGTGTGAACTGGTGTGAACTGGTCTGAACTGGTGTGAACTGGTGTGAACTGGTGTGAACTGGTCTGAACTGGTCTGAACTGGTGTGAACTGGTCTGAACTGGTCTGAACTGGTCTGAACTGGTCTGAACTGGTCTGAACTGGTGTGAACTGGTCTGAACTGGTCTGAACTGGTGTGAACTGGTGTGAACTGGTGTGAACTGGTCTGAACTGGTGTGAACTGGTGTGAACTGGTCTGAACTGGTCTGAACTGGTGTGAACTGGTGTGAACTGGTCTGAACTGGTGTGAACTGGTGTGAACTGGTGTGAACTGGTCTGAACTGGTGTGAACTGGTCTGAACTGGTGTGAACTGGTGTGAACTGGTGTGAACTGGTGTGAACTGGTGTGAACTGGTGTGAACTGGTCTGAACTGGTGTGAACTGGTGTGAACTGGTCTGAACTGGTGTGAACTGGTGTGAACTGGTGTGAACTGGTGTGAACTGGTGTGAACTGGTCTGAACTGGTCTGAACTGGTGTGAACTGGTGTGAACTGGTCTGAACTGGTGTGAACTGGTCTGAACTGGTCTGAACTGGTGTGAACTGGTCTGAACTGGTCTGAACTGGTGTGAACTGGTGTGAACTGGTGTGAACTGGTGTGAACTGGTGTGAACTGGTCTGAACTGGTGTGAACTGGTCTGAACTGGTCTGAACTGGTCTGAACTGGTGTGAACTGGTCTGAACTGGTGTGAACTGGTCTGAACTGGTGTGAACTGGTCTGAACTGGTGTGAACTGGTGTGAACTGGTCTGAACTGGTCTGAACTGGTGTGAACTGGTCTGAACTGGTCTGAACTGGTCTGAACTGGTGTGAACTGGTGTGAACTGGTCTGAACTGGTCTGAACTGGTGTGAACTGGTGTGAACTGGTCTGAACTGGTGTGAACTGGTGTGAACTGGTCTGAACTGGTGTGTACTGGTGTGAACTGGTCTGAACTGGTGTGAACTGGTCTGAACTGGTGTGAACTGGTGTGAACTGGTGTGAACTGGTGTGAACTGGTCTGAACTGGTGTGAACTGGTGTGAACTGGTGTGAACTGGTCTGAACTGGTCTGAACTGGTCTGAACTGGTGTGAACTGGTGTGAACTGGTGTGAACTGGTCTGAACTGGTCTGAACTGGTGTGAACTGGTGTGAACTGGTGTGAACTGGTCTGAACTGGTCTGAACTGGTCTGAACTGGTGTGAACTGGTGTGAACTGGTGTGAACTGGTGTGAACTGGTGTGAACTGGTCTGAACTGGTGTGAACTGGTGTGAACTGGTCTGAACTGGTGTGAACTGGTGTGAACTGGTCTGAACTGGTGTGAACTGGTCTGAACTGGTGTGAACTGGTGTGAACTGGTGTGAACTGGTCTGAACTGGTCTGAACTGGTGTGAACTGGTCTGAACTGGTCTGAACTGGTGTGAACTGGTCTGAACTGGTCTGAACTGGTGTGAACTGGTGTGAACTGGTGTGAACTGGTCTGAACTGGTGTGAACTGGTGTGAACTGGTGTGAACTGGTGTGAACTGGTGTGAACTGGTCTGAACTGGTGTGAACTGGTGTGAACTGGTGTGAACTGGTGTGAACTGGTCTGAACTGGTGTGAACTGGTGTGAACTGGTCTGAACTGGTCTGAACTGGTGTGAACTGGTGTGAACTGGTCTGAACTGGTGTGAACTGGTGTGAACTGGTGTGAACTGGTGTGAACTGGTCTGAACTGGTCTGAACTGGTCTGAACTGGTCTGAACTGGTGTGAACTGGTGTGAACTGGTGTGAACTGGTCTGAACTGGTGTGAACTGGTCTGAACTGGTGTGAACTGGTGTGAACTGGTCTGAACTGGTGTGAACTGGTCTGAACTGGTCTGAACTGGTCTGAACTGGTCTGAACTGGTCTGAACTGGTGTGAACTGGTGTGAACTGGTCTGAACTGGTGTGAACTGGTCTGAACTGGTCTGAACTGGTCTGAACTGGTGTGAACTGGTCTGAACTGGTCTGAACTGGTCTGAACTGGTGTGAACTGGTCTGAACTGGTCTGAACTGGTCTGAACTGGTGTGAACTGGTGTGAACTGGTCTGAACTGGTCTGAACTGGTCTGAACTGGTGTGAACTGGTCTGAACTGGTCTGAACTGGTCTGAACTGGTGTGAACTGGTGTGAACTGGTCTGAACTGGTCTGAACTGGTCTGAACTGGTCTGAACTGGTCTGAACTGGTGTGAACTGGTCTGAACTGGTCTGAACTGGTCTGAACTGGTGTGAACTGGTGTGAACTGGTCTGAACTGGTGTGAACTGGTCTGAACTGGTGTGAACTGGTGTGAACTGGTCTGAACTGGTCTGAACTGGTCTGAACTGGTCTGAACTGGTCTGAACTGGTGTGAACTGGTCTGAACTGGTGTGAACTGGTCTGAACTGGTCTGAACTGGTCTGAACTGGTGTGAACTGGTGTGAACTGGTCTGAACTGGTGTGAACTGGTCTGAACTGGTCTGAACTGGTGTGAACTGGTGTGAACTGGTGTGAACTGGTGTGAACTGGTCTGAACTGGTCTGAACTGGTGTGAACTGGTCTGAACTGGTGTGAACTGGTCTGAACTGGTCTGAACTGGTGTGAACTGGTGTGAACTGGTGTGAACTGGTGTGAACTGGTGTGAACTGGTCTGAACTGGTGTGAACTGGTCTGAACTGGTGTGAACTGGTGTGAACTGGTCTGAACTGGTGTGAACTGGTCTGAACTGGTCTGAACTGGTGTGAACTGGTGTGAACTGGTGTGAACTGGTGTGAACTGGTCTGAACTGGTGTGAACTGGTGTGAACTGGTGTGAACTGGTCTGAACTGGTGTGAACTGGTGTGAACTGGTGTGAACTGGTCTGAACTGGTCTGAACTGGTGTGAACTGGTGTGAACTGGTCTGAACTGGTGTGAACTGGTGTGAACTGGTCTGAACTGGTGTGAACTGGTGTGAACTGGTGTGAACTGGTGTGAACTGGTGTGAACTGGTCTGAACTGGTGTGAACTGGTCTGAACTGGTGTGAACTGGTGTGAACTGGTCTGAACTGGTGTGAACTGGTCTGAACTGGTCTGAACTGGTGTGAACTGGTGTGAACTGGTGTGAACTGGTGTGAACTGGTCTGAACTGGTGTGAACTGGTGTGAACTGGTCTGAACTGGTCTGAACTGGTGTGAACTGGTGTGAACTGGTCTGAACTGGTCTGAACTGGTCAGCACCATCCATTCATTCATCACTTTATTCACCGGAAGCGCTCAGAGCCAAACCCGGAACTTCCTCCAGCAAAACCGGAAGTGACGACACAACCCGGAAGCGACCGCGCAGAGTCCGGAACTGATTCCGGCCGAACCCGGAAGTGACCACGCCAAACCCGGAAGTGGCGCGGTGCCATCCAATCAGGTGAAGGTGACGTCAACGCGTGGGAGGAGCCGGGCCAGGTGGGCGTGGCCGTCGGGGGCGGAGCTTAGCGGAGTGCCAGCCAATCCCAGCAGGGCCAGCCGGGGCCAGGCAGCCAATGGGGAGAGAGCAGCGGCTCGGCCAATGGCTGCGGGGGAAAGGTGAGGCCACGCCCACCAGTATGGACCAGTATGGACCAGTATGGACCAGTGTGGAGCTCCCAGTCCATCCCAGTCCATCCCAGTTCAATCCCAGTCCATCCCAGTTCAATCCCAGTCCATCCCAGTTCAATCCCAGTTCAATCCCAGTTCAATCCCAGTTCAATCCCAGTCCATCCCAGTACAAACCAGTTCAATCCCAGTCCATCCCAGTTCAATCCCAGTTCAATCCCAGTTCATCCCAGTCCATCCCAGTCCATCCCAGTTCAATCCCAGTCCATCCCAGTCCATCCCAGTTCAATCCCAGTCCATCCCAGTCCATCCCAGTCCATCCCAGTTCAATCCCAGTCCCTCCCAGTTCCTTACGGTTTCTGTCCAATCGCAGCAGCCGCAGGCGGGGGAGGGGCGGAGCCACGCCCAGTTCCGACAGACGATTCCCAGTAAGGTCCAGTTCCTGCGGGGGGATGGACTGGGATGGACTGGGATGGACTGGGATTGAACTGGGATGGACTGGGATGGACTGGGATGGACTGGGATTGAACTGGGATGGACTGGGATTGAACTGGGATTGAGGACTGGGATGGACTGGGATTGAACTGGGATGGACTGGGATTGAACTGGGATTGAACTGGGATGGACTGGGATTGAACTGGGATTGAACTGGGATTGAACTGGGATGGACTGGGATTGAACTGGGATTGAACTGGGATTGAACTGGGATGGACTAGGATTGGACTGGGATGGTACTGGGATTGGACTGGGATTGACACTGGGATGGACTGGGATTGAACTGGGATTGGACTGGGATTGAACTGGGATGGACTGGGATGGACTGGGATGGACTGGGATTGAACTGGGATTGAACTGGGATTGAACTGGGATTGAAGTGGGATGGACTGGGATGGACGGGGATGGACTGGGATTGAACTGGGATTGAACTGGGATGGACTGGGATGGACTGGGATGGACTGGGATTGAACTGGGATGGACTGGGATTGAACTGGGATGGACTGGGATTGAACTGGGATTGAACTGGGATTGAACTGGGATGGACTGGGATGGACTGGGATGGACTGGGATTGAACTGGGATTGAACTGGGATGGACTGGGATGGACTGGGATGGACTGGGATTGAACTGGGATGGACTGGGATGGACTGGGATGTCACTGGGAGGTCACTGGGATGAACTGGTCTGAACTGGTCTGAACTGGGATGTCACTGGGAGGTCACTGGGAGGTCACTGGTGTGAACTGGTGTGAACTGGTGTGAACTGGTGTGAACTGGTGTGAACTGGTGTGAACTGGTCTGAACTGGGATGTCACTGGGATGTCACTGGGAGGTCACTGGTGTGAACTGGTCTGAACTGGTGTGAACTGGTGTGAACTGGTCTGAACTGGTGTGAACTGGTGTGAACTGGTCTGACCTGCAGTCTCCTCAGCGCCGCCAGGCCGGCCGGGAAGCTGCTGAGCTCGTTGCCAGTCAGGTCCAGCTGGGTGACCAGTGCCAGCCGCTCGGCCAGGGGCAGCGAGGTCAGGCCCTGCCCAGTACAAACCAGTATGAACCAGTATAAACCAGTATAAACCGGTATAAACCAGTATGAACCAATTAGAGCCAAAAACTCCCATTAAAACCCCAAAACCAGTATAAACCAGTATGGCCCAGTGCCCTAAATCCATCCCCAAACCCCCAAACCCATCCCAGTACAAACCAGTATAAACCAGTATAAACCGGTATAAACCAGTACAAACCAGTATATACCGGTATAAACCAGTATGAACCAATTAGAACCAAAAAATCCCATTAAAACCCCAAAACCAGTATAAACCAGTATAAACCAGTATGGAGCAGTGCCCTAAATCCATCCCCAAACCCCCAGACCCATCCCAGTATAAACCAGTATAAACCAGTATAAACCAGTTAAAACAAAAAAATCCCATTAAAAAGGCTTTTAGGCCCAAAACCAGTATAAACCAGTATAAACCAGTTAGCCCAGCAGCCCCAAATCCACCCCCAAACCCATCCCAGTATAAACCAGTATAAACCAGTATGGAGCAATTAGAATGAAAAAATCTCATTAAAAAGGGTTTTAAGCCCAAAACCAGTATAAACCAGTATAAACCAGTATAAACCAGTATAAACCAGTATAAACCAGTTAGCCCATCAGCCCCAAATCCATCCCCAAACTCCCAAACCCATCCCAGTATAAACCAGTACAAACCAGTATAAACCAATTAGAGCGAAAAAATCCCATTAAAAAGAGTTTTAAACCCAAAACCAGTACAAACCAGTCCAAACCAGTACAAACCAGTACAAACCAGTACAAACCAGTCCAAACCAGTCTGCCCACCTTGCCGCTGAGGCTCAGCCGCCCCTCCCCCGCTCCCAGTGCTCCCAGTGCTCCCAGTGAGGTTTCCAGTCTGGCGATGACGTCACTGACGAACCCCGAGCGCAGCGGGTCGGCGGCCTGCGACCAGTATGGACCAGTATGGACCAGTATAAACCAGTATGCACCAGTATGGACCAGTATAAACTGGTATAAACCAGTCCAAACCAGTCCAAACCAGTAACCCCAAAAGTCCCTCCCAGTATAAACCAGTATAAACCAGTCCAAACCAGTATAAACCAGTCCAAACCAGTATAAACCAGTATAAACCAGTAACCCCAAACTCCCTCCCAGTGACCCCCAAACCTCTCCCAGTCCTTCCCAGTATAAACCAGTAACCCCAAAACTCCCTCCCAGTATAAACCAGTAACCCCTAAAGTCCCTCCCAGTGACCCCAAACATCTCCCAGTATAAACCAGTACAAACCAGTAACCCCAAAAGTCCCTCCCAGTAACCCCAAACGTCTCCCAGTCCTTCCCAGTTCCTCCCAGTACAAACCAGTAACCCCAAAACCTTCTCCCAATGACCCCCAGTCCCTCCCAGTCCAAACCAGTCCAAACCAGTATAAACCAGTCCCAAACCAGTACAAACCAGTATGAAAACCTCCCTTTAACCCTCAATTTCCCCATTTTTTCCCGTATTTTCCCCATTTTTTCACCGTTTTTCCCCATTTTTTCGCCCTTTTCCCCCTCCCAGTCCCTCCCAGTCCAAACCAGTATAAACCAGTCCCTCCCAGTCCCAAACCAGTACAAACCAGTCCCAAACCAGTACAAACCAGTAACCCCAAACCCCATTGCTCTCCATTTTTAACCCTTTCTCCCCCTTTTTTCCACCGATTTTCCCCATTTTTTCCCCTATTTTCCCCATTTTTTTGCCCTTTTCCCCCTCCCAGTCCCTCCCAGTATAAACCAGTACAAACCAGTATGAGAACATCCTTTTAACCCTGAATTATCCCCATTTTTTCAGTTTTTCATCATTTTTTCCCCCATTTTTTGGCCATTTTTTCCCCTATTTTCACAATTTTTCCCCATTTTTTCCCCCTTCCCCCCTCCCAGTTCCCTCCCAGTCCCTCCCAGTACAAACCAGTATAAACCAGCATAAACCAGTACAAACCAGTCCCTCCCAATCCCAAACCAGTATGAGAACCTCACTTTAACCCTCAATTTCCCCATTTTTCCCCCTAATTTTCCCCTTTTTTCCCCATTTTTTCCCCAATTTTTCACCTTTCTCCCCCTCCCAGTCCCTCCCAGTATAAACCAGTATAAACCAGTCCATCCCAGTCCCAAACCAGTACAAACCAGTAACCCCAAACCCCATTGCTCTCCATTTTAACCCTTTCTTCCCCATTTTCCCCCTATTTCCCAATTTTTTACCTTTTTTCCCCATTTTTTCCCCATTTTTTCACTCTTTCCACCTCCCAGTCCCCTCCCAGTACAAACCAGTCCAAACCAGTATAAACCAGTCCAAACCAGTATGAAAACATCTCTTTAACCCTCAATTTTCCCCATTTTTCCCCCCTAATTTCCCTGTTTTTTCCCCATTTTTCCCCGTTTTTTCCCCATTTTTCCCAATTTTTCACCCTTCTCCCCCTCCCAGTCCCCTCCCAGTACAAACCAGTATAAACCAGTCCATCCTAGTCCCAAACCAGTACAAACCAGTAACCCCAAACCCCATTGCTCTCCATTTTTAACCCTTTCTTCCCCATTTTTCCTATTTTCCCCATTTTTTCACCATTTTTCCCCATTTTTTCCCCCTTCCCCCCCCTCCCAGTCCCTCCCAGTCCCTCCCAGTCCCTCCCAGTCCCTCCCAGTTCCCTCCCAGTATAAACCAGTACAAACCAGTCAATCCCAATCCCAAACCAGTATGAAAACATCCCTTTAACCCTCAATTTTCCCCATTTTCCCCTTATTTTCCCCATTTTTTCACCATTTTTCCTCATTATTTCCCCATTTTTCCCCCCTTTTCCCTCCCAGTCCTCTCCCAGTCCCTCCCAGTACAAACCAGTATAAACCAGTAACTCCCAGTCCCAAACCAGTATGAGAACATCCCTTTAACCCTCAATTATCCCCATTTTTTCACTGTTTTTTGTCTTTTTTTCCCCTATTTCCCTCATTTTTCCCCCCTATTTTCCCCATTTTTTCACCGTTTTTCCCCATTTTTCCCCCTTTTCCCCTCCCAGTCCCTCCCAGTCTAAACCAGTATAAACCAGTGGGTCCCAGTCTGACCTGCAGGCGCCGCAGCAGCCCCCGGATCTCCCGGCTGTTCTCGCGCAGCTCCAGCGCCGCCAGCAGCAGAGCGAGCGACAGCAGGCAGCCTGGCCACGCCCACACCGTGACGTCATCGGGCGGGTCAGGCCACGCCCACAGCGATGACGTCATCACAGGGGTAGGCCACGCCCACAAGGATTACACAATCACATTTGGGTTAGGCCACGCCCACCAGGGTGAGGTCATCCCATTGGTTAGGCCACGCCCACCGGGGGATGATGTAATCCCAATTGGGTCAGGCCACGCCCACTGCATGAGGCCACGCCCACAAGGATGATGTAATGTCCACATGTTAGGCCACGCCCACCGGGGTGATGTAATCACCAATTGGGATAGGCCACGCCCACAAGGATGATGCAATCACCAATTGGGATAGGCCACGCCCACCGCGTTAGGCCACGCCCACCAGGATTAGGTAATATCCACGGGTTAGGCCACACCCACCAGGATGAGGCAATACCATTTGTGTTAGGCCACGCCCACAAGGATGACATCATAGCCATTGGTTAGGCCACACCCACCAGGTTAGGTCACGCCCACAAGGATGACATCACACCATTTTTGTTAGGCCACGCCCACCCAGCTAGACCACACCCACCAGGATTACACCATACCCATTGGTTAGGCCACGCCCACCAGGATGACATCACACCATTTGGGTTAGGCCACGCCCACCCTGTTAGGCCACACCCACAAGGATTACGCCATCCCAATCGGGTCAGGCCACGCCCACAAGATAGGCCACGCCCACCAGGGTCACAGAATCCCGGTTGGGTTAGGCCACGCCCACCAGGTTAGGCCACGCCCACCAGGATTACATTATACCAACTGGTTAAGCCGTGCTCAGAAAGATTACGTCATATCAAACGGGTTAGGCCACGCCCACCTCGTTAGGCCACGCCCACCAGGATTACATCATGCCCAAATTGTTAGGCCACGCCCACAAGGATTACATCATCCCTATCAGGTTAGGCCACGCCCACAAGGATTACATCATCTCACAAAGATTGCATCATCCACTCCAGGTTAGGCTCCGCCCACAGAGATGATGCAATGCAGACAAGGTTAGGCCACGCCCAGAAAGTGGGCGGGGCTTGGGTTGGGAGGGATTATTTGGGAGATTTTTGGGGTTTTTTGGGGGGATTTTTGGGTTTTTTGGGGGGATTTTTGGGGTTTTTTTGGATATTTTTTGGGGTTTTTTTTGGAGTTTTTTGGGGGTTTTTTGAATATTTTTGGTGGGGTTTTTGAGATTTTTTGGGATTTTTTTGAGGTTTTTTTGGGGTTTTTTGAGATTTTTGGGGGTTTTTTTGGAGATTTTTTTTGGGTTTTTTTGAGATTTTTTGGGGGGGTTTTGGGGGGATTTTTTTGGTGGTTTTTGGGGGATTTTTGGGGTTTGTTGGGGGATTTTTAGGGTTTTTTGGGGGATTTTTAGGGGTTTTTTTGGAGATTTTTTTTGGGGTTTGGGAGATTTTTTGGGGTTTTTTGGGGAGATTTTTGGGGGTTTTTTTTATAAACTTTTTTTGTTTTTCTGGAGATTTTTTTGGGGGTTTTGGGGGATTTTTTTTTGGTTTGTTGTGAGATTTTTTGGGGGGATTTTTTGGGGTTTTTTTTTGGAGACTTTTTGGGGTTTTTGGGAGATTTTTTGGGGTTTTTTTTGAGATTTTTTGGGGATTTTTTTGAGATTGTTTTGGGATTTTTTTGGAGATTTTTTTTGGTTTTTGGGGGACTTTTTGGGTTTTTCTGGAGATTTTTTGGGGGTATTTGGGCGATTTTTTGGGGTTTTTTGGGTGATTTTTGGGGGGTTTTCGGGGTATTTTTGGGGGTTTTTTGAGGGATTTTTGGGTTTTTTGGGTGGGATTTTTGGGGTATATTTAGAGATTTTTGGGGGATTTTTTGAGATATTTTGGGGTTTTCTGGAGGATTTTTTGGGGTTTTTTGGGAGATTTTTTTGGTTTTTTGGGAGATTATTTGGGGTTTTTTGGAGATTTTTTGGGAGGTTTTTTGGGGTTTTTTAGGGATTTTTTGGGGTTTTTTGGGGGATTTTTGGGTTTTTGAATATTTTTGGTGGTTTTTTTGAGATTTTTTGGGATTTTTTGAGATTTTTTGGGGTTTTTTTAGATTTTGGGGGTTTTTTGGAGATTTTTTTGGGGTTTTTTTTGAGATTTTTTGGGGGGTTTTGGGGGGATTTTTGGGGTTTGTTGGGAGATTTTTAGGTTTTTTGGGGGATTTTTAGGGGTTTTTTGGAGATTTTTTGGGTTTTTTTGGGGAGATTTTTGGGGGTTTTTTGGAGATTTTTTTGTTTTTCTGGAGATTTTTTTTGGGTTTTTTGGGGATTTTTTTTGGTTTGTTGTGAGATTTTTTGGGGGATTTTTGGTTTTTTTTTTTTTGAGACTTTTTGGGGTTTTTGGGAGATTTTTTGGGGTTTTTTTTGAGATTTTTTGGGGATTTTTTTGAGATTGTTTTGGGATTTTTTTGGAGATTTTTTTTTGGTTTTTGGGGGACTTTTTGGGTTTTTCTGGAGATTTTTTGGGGGTATTTGGGCGATTTTTTGGGGTTTTTTGGGTGATTTTTGGGGGTTTTCGGGGTATTTTTGGGGGTTTTTTGAGGGATTTTTGGGTTTTTTGGGTGGGATTTTTGGGGTATATTTAGAGATTTTTGGGGGATTTTTTGAGATATTTTGGGGTTTTCTGGAGGATTTTTTGGGGTTTTTTGGGAGATTTTTTGGGTTTTTTGGGAGATTATTTGGGGGTTTTTTTGAGATTTTTTGGGAGGTTTTTTTGGGTTTTTTAGGGGATTTTTTTGGGTTTTTTTGGAGATTTTTTGAGGTTTTTTTGGAGATTTTTTGGGTTTTTTTGGAGAATTTTTGGGGTTTTTTTGAGATTTTTTGGCGGTTTTTTGGGAGATTTTTTTTTGGTTTTTTGGGAGATTTTTTAATATTTTTTGGGACATTTTTTGGGCTTTTTGGGGTTTTTTTTGGATTTCATTTTGCAGAGTTTTGGGGATTTTTTTGGGGTTTTTTGGGATTTTTTGGGTGGATTTCTGGGGGTTTTTTTGGGGTTCTTTAGGATGAATAGGGTTTTTTTTATTTTTTGGGATTTTTGGAGGGTTTTTTCGGGTATTTTTGGGTTTTTGTAGGATTTTTTGGGGTTCTTTGGATTTTTTGGAATTACTTTTTAAAATTTGATTTTGGGGTTTTTTGTGGATTACTTTTGGGCTTTTTGGGATTTTTTGGGGGAATTTTTAGATTTTTTGGGGATTTTTTATTTTATTTTTGGGGGATTTTTGGAGAGGTTTTTTGGGAGATTTTTTGGGGTTTTTGTCAGATTTTTTTGGGGTTTTGGGGATTTTTTAATTTTTTTGTGCTTGTCTTAAATTTTTTGGGGTTTTTTGGGGATTATTTTCTGGTTTTTTGGGACTTTTTTGTAATTTTTTTTATTTTTTGGGGATTTTTGGAGGGTTTTTTGAGGGTTTTTAACCTTTTTTTTTTTTAATTTTATTTTGGGGTATTTTGGGGATTATTTATGGGTTTTTTGGATTTTTTTGGGGATTTTTATGGGGGGATTTTTTTATTATTTTTGGGGATTTTTGGAGGGCTTTTTGGGATTTTTGGGCATTTTTTGGAGAGTTTTTTGGGATTTTTCTTTTTGTTTTTTTTAAATTTTATTTTGGGGTTTTTTGAGGATTATTCCCCTTTTTTGGGATAATTTTTTTTTATTTTTCAGATTTTTTAGGGGAATTTTTTGGGATTTTTTTTTTTTGCTTTTTGGGGATTTTTTGAGGGATTTTTGGGATTTTCTAGGGGATTATTTTTGGCGATTTTTTGAGGGTTTTTTGATTTTTGGGGTTTTTTCAAGTTTTGGTGGTTTTTTGGGATTTTTCTTTTTTTTTTAAATTTTTTTTGGGGATTTTTGGGGATTATATTTTGGGTATTTTTTTGTATTTTTGAGATTTTTGTGGGGAATTTTTGGGTTTTTTTGAATTTATTTTTGGGGATTTTTTTGGATTGTTGGGATTTTCTAGGGATTACTTTTTGGGATTTTTGTTTTTTTTTTTAATTTTATTTTGGGGTTTTTTGGGGATTATTTCCTGGTTTTTGGGATAATTTTTTTTGTATTTCTGAGATTTTTTTAGGGGAATTTTTTTGGGATTTTTAAAAGAATTTTTGCAGGATTTTTTCAGATTTTTAGGATTTTTTGAGGGTTTTTTTGGGGCTTTTTTTGGGGTTCTTTGGGATTTTTTGGGATTTTGTGTGAATTTTTTTGCCTTTTTTGGGGTTTTTATGGGGACTTTTTGAGCATTTTCTAGGAAATTCTTTTTTTTCCAATTTTTTTGGATTTTTGAGGTTTTTTCAGGAATTTTTGGATTTTTTTTGGTTTTTTGGGGATTTTGGGGTTTTTTGGGGGAATTCTGGGATTTCTTAGGGTTTTTTTGGGAAATTTTTGAGATTTTTTTTTTTGGTTTTTTTTCAGTTTTTTAAAAATTTTTGGAGATTTTTTAGGAAATTTTTAGAATTTCTTTGGATTTTGGGGTTTTTTTATTTTTGGGATTTTGGGGGTTTGGAATGTTTAGGGTGATTATATGAATTTTTTGGGGTTTTTTTCAGTTTTTTGGGGGGTTTGGAGATTTTTCTGATCATATTTTAGGATTTTAAGGGAAATTTTTTTTTTAGGGTGTTTTTGGTTTTTTGGTAGATTTTGGGATTTTTTGAGGATTTTTTTGGGACTTTTTTAAGCTTCCTTAGGGTTTGTTGATTTTTTTATCTTTTTAATTTTTAAAAATTATTTTAAAAACTTTTTTTAGGGTTTTTGGTCAATTTTCAGGCTTATTTGGGTTTTTTGGTTATTTTCTGGGGAATTTTTAAGATTTTTCGGGACTTTTTTGGGGTATTTTGGGTCTTTTTCAGGCAGGTTGAGGATTTTGGGGTTTTTTGGGTTTTTTTTAGGGGATATTTGGGGTTTTTTGGGTTTTGTGGCTTCTTGAAAATTTTTGGGGGTTTTTTTGGCTTTTTGGGTTTTTTTTAGGTTTTTGAATTTTTTTGGGTTTTTTATTTTTTGCTTTTTGGGGTTTTTTGGGGATTTTAGATTTTTTTGGGGTTTTTTTTTGCTTTTCGGGTTTTTTTGGGGTTTTGGAATTTTTTGGGGTTTTTTTTTGCTTTTTGGGGTTTTTTTTGGATTTTGGACTTTTTAGGGGTTTTTTTGCTTTTTGGTTTTTTTTTTTGTTTTGGGATTTTGGAATTTTTTTGGTTTTTTGTTTTTTGCTTTTTGGGGTTTTTTTTGGTGGTTTTGGACTTTTTGGGTTTTTTATTTTTTGCTTTTTGTGGGTTTTTTGGGGTTTTGGAATTTTTTTGGTTTTTTTTTTTGCTTTTTGGGGTTTTTTTTTGATTTTGGGATTTTGGAATTTTGGGTTTTTGTTTTGCTTTTTGGGGTTTCTTTTGTTTTGGGTTTTTGGATTTTTTGGGGTTTTTTGCTTTTTGGGTTTTTTGTTTTGGGATTTTGGAATTTTTGGTGTTTTGCTTTTGGGGTTTTTTGGGTTTTGGAATTTTTGAAGCTTTTTTTTGCTTTTTGCTTTTTTTTTTCTTTTTGGGGTTTTTTTTTGGATTTTGGAATTTTTTGGGGTTTTTTTTGTTTTTTGGGGTTTTTTTTCGTTTTGGGATTTTGAAATTTTTTTTGGTTTTTGTTTTTTGGAGGTTTTTTTGGGGTTTTTTTTGCTTTTTGGGGTTTTTTTGGTGGTTTTGGACTTTTTTTGGGTTTCTTCCTTTTTTTGGGGTTATTTTGGGCTTTTGGGGATTTTTTTTCAGTGGTTTTGGTTATTTTTGGGATTACTTTGAATTTTTTTGGTTTTCTCTATACAATTTTGGATTTTTTTTAGGGTTTTTCAAGTTTTTCTCAATTTTTCTCATTTTTTTTCAAATTTTTTGAGGCTTTTTGGGGTTTAGGGTTTTTTTGAATTCCTGGAGATTTTTAGGAATTTTTTAAAAATTTCTCAGGAAGTTTTTTTTGGTAGTTTTTTTGAGTTTTTAGGGTTTTGGGGATTTTTTCAAATTTTTGGGGTTTTTAAAAAATTTTTTTTGGTTTTTTAAAAATTTTTTGGGGGTTTTAGGTTTTTTTCAGGGTTGATTTTTTGGGGATTTTTTCAGCATTTTTGGGGTTTTTTTAAAGGGATTTTTATGGGACTTTTTTGATTACTTTGACCTTCAGATGTTTTTAGGGGAATTTGGGGTTTTTTGGTTCTGGGAGATTTTTTTGGCAAATTTTTGGGGTTTTTAAAAATATTTTGGGGACTTTTCTGGGGTTTTTGTGGGTTTTTTTCATTTTTTAGGGGATTTGGGGTTTTTAGGTTTGGAGTTTTTAGGTTTTGGGATTTTTTTGGGATTGATTTGGGTTTTTTGGGGTTTCATGTGGTTTTTGGGGTTTTTTGTTTGTTTTTTTTCTTTTCTGTGGGTTTTTTTTTTAGATTTTTGGAGCTTTTTTGGGTTATTTTTATGGGATTATTTTGGAGATTTTTGGGGGTTTTTTTTGGTTTCCAGATTTTTTAGTAATTCCAAATTTTTCGGGGTATTTTTTGGGTATTTTTATGGGATTTTTTGGGGTTTTTTGAGGCTTTTTTGGGTTTCCAGATTTTTCAGTATTTCCAGGGTTTTGGTGTATTTTTATGGGATTTTTTGGGGTTTTTTTAGGATTTTGGGGTTTTTTTGGCTTATTTTTATGGGATTTTTTTTGGGGTTTTGGAGATTTTTGGGGTTTTTTGGGGTTTCCAGATTTTTAGTAATTCCAAATTTTTGGGGTATTTTTTGGTATTTTTATGGGATTTTTTGTGGCTTTTTTTAGGATTTTTGTGGCTTTTTTGGGTTATTTTTATGGGATTCTTTTTTTTTTTTTTGAGTATTTTTAGGGCTTTTTTTGAGTTTCCAGATTTTTCTGTATTTCCAGGTTTTCATTTTATTTTTTTTTTTTTTCTTTCTTTTTTTCTTTTATTTTTTTATTCTGGTTTCAAGGTATTTTTAGGATTTTTTTAGGTTTTTTTTTATTTTTTGGTTTCCAGATTTTTTTGTATTTCCCAGTTTTTTGGTGTATTTTTGGAGTATTTTTATGGGATTTTTTGGGAATTTTTTTTAGGATTTTAGGGTTTTTTGGGTTTCCAAATTTCTTTGTATTTCTAGGTTTTTGAGGTATTTTGGGTTATTTTTATGGGATTTTTTTGGCTTTTTTGAGATTTTTGGGGCTTTTTTGGCTTTTCAACTTTGTTTGTATTTCCAGGTTTTTGGGGTATTTTGGGGGGATTTTTATAGGATTTTTTTTGGGGTTTTTTTAGGATTTTTGGGGCTTTTTTGAGTTTCCAGATTTTTTTGTATTTCCATTTTTTGAGGTATTTTTTGGGTATTTTCAAGGGATTTCTTGGGCTTTTTTTAGGATTTTTGGGACTTTTTTGGGTTATTTTTATGGGATTTTTTGGGGTTTTTTTTAGGGTTTTTAGGGCTTTTTTTGGTTTCCAGATTTTTTAGCAATTCCAGGTTTTTGGGGTATTTTTTGGTTATTTTTATGGGATTTTTGGGGTTTTTTGGAGATTTTTGGGGTTTTTTTTGGGTTTCCAGATGTTGTTGTATTTCCAGGTTTTTCAGGGTATTTTTAGGATAACTTTAGGATATTTTTAGGGTTTTTTAGGATTTTTGGGGCTTTTTTTGGGTTTCCAGATTTTTTTGTATTTCCACATTTTTGGGGTATTTTTGGGGTTTTTTTAGGATTTTTGGGGCTTTTTGGGTTATTTTTATGGGATTTTTTGGGGTTTTTTTGGAGATTTTTGGGGCTTTTTTTGGGTTTCCGGATTTTTTTATATTTCCAGTTTTTAGGGTATTTTTGGGGTTATTTTCATGGGATTTTTTGGTGGTTTTTTTAGGACTTTTGGGGCTTTTTTGGGTTTCCAGATTTTTTTGTATATCCAAGGTTTTGGGGTATTTTTGGGGGATTTTTAGGGTTTTTTTAATAATTTTTGGGTTTCCAGATTTTTTAAAATTTCCATATTTTCTGTGTATTTTTGGGGTGTTTTTAGGATATTTTTGGATATTTTGGGGTATTTTTGGGGTATTTTTGAGCTGCTTTTAAGATATTTTTTGGATATTTTTAGGAAATTTTTAGGATATTTTTAGGATATTTTTGGGGTATTTTTAGGAAAATTTTAGGATATTTTTAGGATATTTTGGAGCTATTTTTAGGATATTTTTAGGATATTTTTTGGATATTTTTAAGCTATTTCTAGGATATTTTTAGGATACTTTTGGGATATTTCTGGGGTATTTTTGAGCTATTTTTAGGATATTTTAGAGATATTTTTTGGATATTTCTGGCATACTTTTCAGCTATTTTTAGGATATTTTTAGGATACTTTTGGGGTATTTTTGGGGTATTTTTGAGCTACTTTTAGGATACTTTTAGGATATTTTTGGGGTATTTTTGAGCTACTTTTAGGATATTTTTAGGATATTTTTAGGGTATTTTTGGGGTATTTTTGGAGTATTTTTGAGCTATTTTTAGGATATTTTTGGGGTGTTTTTGAGCTGCTTTTAGGATATT
This sequence comes from Entomyzon cyanotis, assembly GCA_024500445.1. Taxonomy (NCBI): domain Eukaryota; kingdom Metazoa; phylum Chordata; class Aves; order Passeriformes; family Meliphagidae; genus Entomyzon; species Entomyzon cyanotis. The sequence goes on along the minus strand of JAKEPQ010000285.1, from coordinate 20,025 downwards.
TTTAGGATATTTTTGAGCTATTTTTAGGATATTTTTGGGTTATTTTTTAGCCATTTTTAAGATATGTTTAATATTTTTAAAAATATTTTTAGGATATTTTTGGGCCATTTTTAGGATATTTTTAGGATATTTTTAGGATTTTTGGGCTATTTTTAGGATATTTTTGGGCTATTTTTAAGATACTTTTAGGATATTTTTGGGGTATTTTTCAGATATTTTTAGAATGTTTTTAGGATTTTTTTTAGGATACTTTTAGAATATTTTGGGGGTGTCTTTAGGATCTTTTTGGAGTAGTTTTGGAGTATTTTTGAGCTGCTTTTAGGATACTTTTAGGGTATTTTTAGGAAATTTTTTAGCTATTTTTAGGATTTTTTTAGGATATTTCTGGGGTATTCTTGAGCTATTTTTACGATATTTTTAGGATATTTTTGGGCTATTTTTAGGATATTTTTGAGCTATTTTTAGGATATTTTTAGGATATTTTTCAGCTATTATTAGGATATTTTTAGGAGATTTTTGTGATATTTTTAGGATATTTTTGAGCTACTTTTAGGATATTTTTAGGATATTTTTGGGGTATTTTTAGGATATTTTTGAGCTACTTTTAGGATATTTTTAGGATATTTTTGGGGTATTTTTAGGATATTTTTGCTACTTTAGTATTTTTGGGGTATTTTTAGGATATTTTTAGGATATTTCTGGGGTATTTTTGAGCCATTTTTACGATATTTTTAGGATATTTCTGGGGCATTTTTGGGATATTTTAAGGATGTTTTGAGGATATTGTTAGAGTATTTTTGAGCTATTTTTAGGATATCCTTAGGATTTGTTAAAGATATTTTTAGGATAGTTTTAGGATATTTTTGGGGTATTTTTAGGATACTTTTAAGATATTTTTGAGGTATTTTTAGGATATTTCTGGGGTATTTTTGAACTATTTTTAGGATTTTTTTTGGAAATTTTTAGGATCGTTTTAGGATATTTCTGGAATATTTTTGAGCTATTTTTATGATATTTTTAGAATATTTTTGAGCTATTTTTAGGATATTTTTGGGATATTTTTAGGATATTTTTGGGATATTTTTGAGCTGCTTTTAGGATATTTTTAGGATATTTTTGGGGTATTTTTGAACTATTTTTAGGATATTTTTAGAATATTTTTAGGATATTTTGGTGGTATTTTTGATCTATTTTCAGGATATTTTTAGGATATTTCTGGGGTATTTTTCAGCTACTTTAAGGATATTTTTGGGATATTTTTAAGATATTTTGGAGGTATTATTAGGATATTTTTGGGGTATGTTTTGGCTATTTTTAGGATATTTTTGGGCTATTTTTCAGCTATTTTTTGGATATTTTTAGGATCTTTTAGGGCTATTTTTAGGAAATCTTTAGGATATTTTTAGGACATTTTTAGGATATTTTTAGGAAACTTTTAGGATGTTTTTGAGCTAATTTTAGGATATTTTTAGGATATTTTTGGGGTATTTTTGAGCTACTTTTAGGATATTTTTAGGATATTTTTGGGATATTTTTGGGGTATTTTTGAGCTATTTTTAGGATATATTTAGGATATATTTGAGCTATTTTTAGGGTATTTTTGGGGTATTTTTGAGCTGCTTTTAGGATATTTTTAGGATTTTTTGGGGTATTTTTGAGCTATTATTAGGATATTTTTGGGCTATTTTTCAGCTATTTTTCAGATATTTTTAGGATATTTGTAGGATATTTTTGGGCTATTTTTAGGCTATTTTTAGGCTATTTTTAGGAAACTTTTAGGATATTCTTAGGATATTTTTAGGATTTTTTAGAGTATTTTTGAGCTATTTTTAGGATATTTTTAGGATATTTTTAGGATATTTTTAGGATATTTTTAGGATATTTATAGGATATATTTGAGCTCTTTTTAGGGTATTTTTGGGGTATTTTTGAGCTGCTTTTAGAATATTTTTAGGATATTTTTGGGGTATTTTTGAGCTATTATTAGGATATTTTTGGGCTATTTTTAGGATATTTTTAGGCTATTTTTAGGAAATTTTTAGGATATTCTTAGGATATTTTTAGGATTTTTTAGAGTATTTTTGGGCTATTTTTAGGATATTTTAAAGATATTTTTAGGATATTTATAGGATATTTTTAGGATATATTTGAGCTCTTTTTAGGGTATTTTTGGGGTATTTTTGAGCTGCTTCTAGGATATTTTTAGGATATTTTTAGGATAGTTTTGGGCTATTTTTAGGATATTTTTAGGATATTTTTAGGATAGTTTTGGGCTATTTTTAGGATATTTTTAGGAAATTTTTAGGATATTTTTGGGGTATTTTTCAGCTATTTATAGGATATTTTAAAGATATTTTTAGGACATTTTTAGGATAATTTTGGGATATTTTTAGGATATTTTTGGGCTATTTTTAGGATACATTTAGGATATTTTTGGGCTATTTTAAAGATACTTTTAGAATATTTTTGGGCTATTTTTAGGATATTTTTGGGGTATTTTTGAGCTATATTTAGGGTATTTTTAGGATATTTTTGGGGTATTTTTGAGCTACTTTCAGGACATTTTTAGGATATTTTTGGGCTACTTTTAGGATATTTTTAGGATATTTTTTCCCATTTTTTTTCCCTTTTTAACCTCTTTTCCCCCTCTCACCTCGGCTCTGAGGCTCCAGCTCCAGCAGCTCTCTGCACATCTCCACCTCCTCCTTCAGCACCTCCTCCTTGGCCACGCCCAGTTCCGACCTGGGGGGCGTGGCTTGGTCAGAAATAGGCGTGGCTTCCCCAAAAGGGGCGTGGCTAGCCCAAAAAGGGGCGTGGCTCACCAAAACAGCTCCCTCTCCACGATTGGCTCCTCCCACCAAGCCTCCGATTGGTCTAGAAGAGGAAAAAAGGGGCGTGGCAAGGTGGGGATGGGCATGGCTTAGATGGGTGTGTCCCCCGAATGGGCGTGGCCTCACCTGGCTGCAGCATGACATCATAGCGGGCGGAGCCCGGTGACCACGTGACCTCCAGGTGGGTGGGGCGGTCGGTGGGCGGGGCCGGGAGGTCACAGAGCTGGTGGGATTGGTCAAGGTGGCCACGCCCACCCAAGCCACGCCCACCCAACCGCCACGCCCACCACCATAAGGATACCCAGGTGTGGCTAGGGCGTGGTCGCCCCTCCCCCGAGTGCCACGCCCCTTGCAGGGCGGAGCCATCCAGGGTTGCTGTCAGCTCTGGGCAGTCTGGGTTCACCTGGAGGGGGAAAGGAAGGAAATCTGGGGGTTTTTCCAGAAAAAATGGGGAATTTGCAGCCCCAAAATTGGAGATTTTAGCCCCAGAATGTTTAGGACATCAGGTCTACCCATTGAAGGCAATGGAGATTTTTGGACATCAGGTCTACCCATTGAGAGCAATGGGGACATGCGGACATCAGGTCTACCCATTGAACTCAATGGGGACTTTTGGACAGCTGGTCTACCCATTGAGAGCAATAGGGCTGTGCAGCCATCAGGTCTACCCATTACAGTCAAGGGGGTTATTTGGCCATCAGGTCTACCCATTGAAGTAAATTGGGACATCTGGAGACCAGGTCTAGCCATTAACAGCAATGGGGACTTAGAGGACATCAGGTCTACCCACTGACATCAATGGGGACATTTGGCCATCAGGTCTACCTATTAAAGTCAACGGGGACATTTGGCCATCTGGTCTACCCATTAAAGACAACGGGGGAATGGTTATACATCAGGTCTACCCACTAAACACAATGGGGGGTTTTGGACACCAGGTCTACCCATTAATGGCAATGGGGATGTTTGGACATCAGGTCTACCCATTGAAGGGCAATGGGATCAATAGGCCACCAAGTCTACCCATGGAAACATACGGTGAGTATTTGGCCATCAGGTCTACCCATTAACAGAATGGAATCGATGGGACACCAAGTCTACCCATGGAAGGTCTTTGGGATTATTGGGGCACCAGGTCTACCCATGAAAACGATGGGGATTATTTGGACATCAGGTCTACCCATTAACGGACAATGGAACCGATGGGACACCAGGTCTACCCATGAAAGCCAATGGGGTTTATTGGGACACCAGGTCTACCCAGTCAAATCAATGAAGACCCAGGCCCACCAGTCTGGATGGGGAGAAATGCCCAAGGATTTTTTGGGGACCCCAGGGGTTTTGGGGGGCTCCAGGTGCCCGAGGGGTATCCAGGTGCACGAGGAGAAAACCCAGTGATTTTTTGGGGGCTCCAGGTGTCCTGTCTCACCTTGACCGGGCGGGAAAAGATGACAGCCAAAGTCGAGTCCTCCCGATCAACATAGACACAGATGACCTTCGGTGGTGGGGGAGCTGTTGGGGAGAACCCCAAAACTCAGGGGGGACCCTGGAAATCCAGGTGAAGGACCCAGGTGAGGGAGGGAGGCCCCAAATACCTCGGGAGAGAATGCAGCGCAGGTAAACCCAGGCGCTCTGGTCCGTGGGGTCGGTGAAGACGGCGTTGTGCACCAGCTCCAGCTCTGGGGGGGCAAAAGGGACACCCCAATATCTCAGGGGGGCACACAGGGGTTTGGGGGAACCCAAATGTGTCCTCTCGGGGGTTTTGGGGGTCCCAGGAATCCAGGGAGGAACCCCAAAATCAAGTTAACCCATTAAAGTCAATGGGGATCAACAGGAAACTAAGCCTACCCAATAGAAATAAATGAGGACTCAGAGACATCAGGTCTACCTATTAAAGGCAATGGGATATTTTGGGACACCAGGTCTACCCATTACCGGCAATAAAGATTTTAGGACATCAGGTCTACCCCGTTAAAAGCAATTGGGACTTTGGGACACCAGGTCTACCCATTAAAAAGAATTGGGACTTCGGGACACCAGGTCTACCCATTAAAGGGAATGGGGACTTTGAGACACCAGGTCTACCCCATTAAAGCAAATAGGAACTTTGGGACACCAGGTCTACCCATTAAAGGCGATAGGGACGTTGGGACACCAGGTCTACCCATTAAAAAGTAATGGGGACTTTGGGACACCAGGTCTACCCATTAAAGGGAATGGGGACTTTGGGACACCAGGTCTACCCATTAAAGGGACTAGAGATTAATTTCTCCCCATTAAAGTACTTACACCATCTACCCATTAAAGGGACTAGCGACTTTGGGACACCAGGTCTACCCAGTCAACCCAACAGAGCACAACCTCTGGTGGGACAGAAAATTTTGGTATCCCCCAAAAATTTGGGAATTTTTTCCAGGAATCTCTCACCTTCCTTCAGTCTTTCAGGGGGCAGCACCCCCGGCTCGCCCTTCCCAGAATTCCTGGCAGGCGCCAGGAGCCGCAGGCGGTGGTGCCAGGCGGAGAAGTTGGAGAAATCGCGGCTCAGCAGTGCCCCAGCAAATGCCAGCTCAGCCTCAGGGTCTGCCCCAGCCACCAGTGCCCGCCTGTGCTCCCAGGCATGGACTTGGAGGGCACCAGTATAAACCAGTAAGCACTGGGAGCCACACCAGAGCCCCTGAGGGCTGTGGTGGTGGTTCCCAGTATAAACCAGTAAGGGTGGCACACCCAAAATTGCTCCCAGTGGGTCTCAAGTGCTCCTGAGCTCCTTCCTGGTCCAACCCAGTATTCTCCAGTATATCCCAGTATAACCCAGTAACCCCCAGTACCCCATCCCAGTACAAACCAGTCCCTCCCAGTATATAAACCAGGTCTGCCCATTAAAGTCAAAGGGGATCAATGGGACACCAGGTCTACCCGTTAAAGTGAATGGGGAGTTTAGGGCACCAGGTCTACCCACTAAAATCAATGGGGATTTTGGGGCCACCAGGTCTACCCACTAAAATGAATTAGCTCTTGGGGACATCAGGTCTACCCGTTAAAGTGAATGGGGACTTTGGGGACACCAGGTCTACCAATTGACCGCAATGGCCATTTTGGGACACCAGGTCTACCCGTTAAAGTGAATGGGGACTTTGGGGACAGCTGGTCTACCTATTGATGGCAATGAAGACTCGAGGACATCAGGTCTACCCATTGAAACCAATAGTGATTGTTGGGACACCAGGTCTACCTAGCAAAGGCAAGGTGAGCATTTGGTCCTCCCAGCCAGCAGGGGGCACTCAAACCCTCTCCCAGTATAACCCAGCATGCCATCCCAGTACAAACCAGTCCAAACCAGTCCAAACCACTCACAGTTGCGGGAATCAGCCGTCAGGAGTTTCTCGCACAGCGCCAGGTCCTCCCGGGCAGCAGGGGGCGCTGAGGCCTGGCTCAGCACCCAACCTCTATGGTGCCACGCCCCATAGGATTTGGGGTTCACCCCCAGGCATTGCCCCACGAATGAGAGCTCCGAGGGCACCCTGGAACCAGTATGGACCAGTATGGACCGGTATAAAGCAGTAGAAATGGTAAAAAACAGTTTAAACCAGTATAAACCAGTATAAACCAGTATAAACCAGTATAAACCAGTATAAACCAGTACAAACCAGTCGCCTCCCAGTGCTCCCAGTGCTCGTCTGCGGAGGTTCCAGCAGGTGCCAACGTCAGGATTGGCTGCCAGCACGGCACCAGTCAGGGACACAACCTCGGCAGGGGGAGGCCCCTGGAAATCCCAGTATAAACCAGTATGAACCAGTATATAATCCAGGTTTGCCCATTAAAGTCAATGGGGATCAATGGGACATCAGGTCGACCCATTAAAGTGAATGGGGAATTTAGGGCACCAGGTCTACCCATTGAAGTGAACGGGGAGTTTAGGGCACCAGGTCTACCCATTAAAGTAAATGGGGAGTTTAGGGCACCAGGTCTACCCAGTATAAACCAGTATGAACCAGTATGAACCCAGTAAATCCCAGTTCCTTCCCAGTATAAACCAGTAACCCCAAATCCCCATTTTCCCCCTTTTCCTTCCCTTTAAACCCCATTAACTCCCTCCCAGTTTGCCCCAGTCCCTCCCAGTTTGTCCCAGCCTCCCGTCCCAGTCCATTCCCAGTCCCTCCCAGTATATATATCCCAGTACCCCCAGTAAGGTGCCCATGGCCTCCTGGTAGTGCCTCAGTTTCTCCTCGTGCTGTCAGCACCACGCAGCATCAGGGGGGCAGAGCTTGAGCTGGCTGTGCTGGGAGAGGAACTGGGATAGACTGGGAGCACTGGGAGGGACTGGGAGGGAACTGGGATGGACTGGGAGGACTGGGAGGGGATTGGGATAAACTGGGATGGACTGGGAAGGTACCTGGATGGTACTGGGATGCACTGGGATGGACACTGGGGGGGGGAGGGACTGGGAGGGGATTGGGATAAACTGGGAGGGAACTGGGACAGACTGGGAAGGACTGGGAGGTTACTGGTGGGCACTGGGAGGATACTAGGAAGGACTGGGAGGATACTGGGATGGACTGGGAGGACACTGGGATGGAACTGGGAACTTACTGGGCAGTTACTGGTGTGCACTGGGAGCACTGGAAGTGGACTGGGAGGTTACTGGGATGGACTGGGAGGGCGGAAATTGGTTTGTGGATACTGGGGGTACTGGGAAGGAACTGGGATGTACTGGGAAGTTACTGGTTGGCACTGGGAGGATACTGGGAATGGACTGGGATGTACTGGGAGGGACTGGGAAATTACTAGGCAGTTACTGGCTGGCACTGGGAGGGAACTGGGAGTGGACTGGGAGCACTGGGGTGAACTGGGAAGGGATTTGTGGGGACTGGGAGGAACTGGGATGCACTGGGAGGGAACTGGGATAAACTGGGAGGGGGGGGGGGGTTGGGTTAAACTGGGAGCACTTGCAAGTTACTGGGCAGTTACTGGTGGGCACTGAGAAGGACTGGGATAAACTGGGAGAGACTGAGGGGATTGGGACAAACTGGGATAAACTGGGAGAGACTGGGAAAGAACTGGGAACTTACTGGGCAGTTACTGGTCGGCACTGGGAGCTACTGTGAGTGGACTGGGATGTACTGGGAGGGAACTGGGATGTGACTGGGAGGGGATTGGGATAAACTGGGAGTACTGGGACAGACTGGGAAGGACTGGGAGGTTACTGGTTGGCACTGGGAAGGACTGGGAGGTTACTGGGAGATTACTGGGAGGGACTTGGAGGGACTGGGAAGTTACTGGGCAGTTACTGGTGGGAACTGGGAGCTACTGGGAGTGGACTGGGATGTACTGATGGATTGGGATAAACTAGGAGTGACTGGGAAGTTACTGGGCAGTTACTGGTGGGCACTGGGAGGCATTGGGATGAACTGGGATGTACTTGGAGGAGATTGAGAGGGACTGGGAAGGAACTGGGAGGGGACTGGGATAAACTGGGAGGGAACTGGGATGGACAGGAAGGGAACTGGGAAGTTACTGGGCAGTTACTGGTGGGCACTGGGAGCCACTGGGAGGCATTGGGATTGAGCTGGGATGTACTGGGATGGACTGGGAGGGAACTTGGAGGGACTGGGAAGTCACTGGGCAGTTACTGGTGGGCACTGGGAGCAGACTGGGAGGTTACTGGGAGCACTGGGATGTGACTGGGAGGGACTGGTGGCAACTGGGGGGGGGGGGGGGGGGGGGGGGGGGGGGGGGGGGGGGGGGATGTACTGGGAAATGGTTTGTGGAAACTGGGAGGGACTGGGAGGGGATTGGGATAAACTGGGAGGGACTGGGAGTTACGGGGGTAACGGGAGGACATGGGAAGGACTGGGAGGTTACTGGGATGTGACTGGGAAGGACTGGGAATTGGTTTGTGGGCATTGGGGGTACTGGGAAGGAACTGGGATGTCCTGGGAAGTTACTGGTCAGCACTGGGGGATACTGGGAAGGACTCAGAGGTTACTGGGATGGACTGGGAGGGACTGGGCAGTTACTGGTGAGCACTGGGAGCTACTGGGAGGGGGGATGTACTGGGAGGGGGCTGGGATACACTAGGAGGGACTGGGAAGTTACTGGGAGGTGATAGATGATACTGGGATATACTGGGGGGTTACTGGGAGGGCACTGGGATATACTGGGAAGTGACTGGGAGGGGCACTAGGGGCTTACTGGGAGCACTGGGATGAGGGACTGGGATGAACTGGGATGAACTGGGAGGTAACTGGGATGCACTGGGAGGTCACTGAGATGCACTGGGATACACTGGGAGGTAACTGGGATGCACTGGGAGCACTGGGACGAAGGGGCAGGGATGCACTGGGAGGTCACTGGGATGCACTGGGAGGTCACTGGGATGCACTGGGATGCACTGGGAGCGGCCTGGGAGGTCACTGGGATGCACTGGGAGGTCACTGGGATGCACTGGGATGCACTGGGAGGTCACTGGGATGCACTGGGAGGTCACTGGGATGCACTGGGATGCACTGGGAGGTCACTGGGATGCACTGGGAGCACTGGGAGGTGGGGGGATGTCCCAGGCCCGGCCTGTTCCATTCCCGCCGATGGGGGGGAGCAGCCATTCCCTCACCATTTCCTCTGCCGGGCGCGGGGCGATCCGGGACCTGCGGGCGGCACGGCGGCTCAGGGCGATCCCGGCCCCTCCCGGGGCTCTCCGGGGCTCTCCCGGGGCTCTCCCGGGGCTCTCCCGGCCCATCCCGGTCCCGCTGCGATCCCCCCGCCCCTCCCAATCCCGGGACTCACCGGAGCGGCGGCGGCTGAGGGCGGCGCGGGGAATGCCGGGAATGGCGCCGCCGCGGGGCATGCTGGGATACACCGAGGCGCTCGGCGGTGTCTCTACGGCCTCGCGGTGCATGATGGGATACACCGAGGCACCCGCGCGGCGCCATATTGCCGCGAAAGCGTCCCTGAGCGCTGCTTTACGGCGGTGTGGCGGGAGGGGTTGCGACGCGGCGGCGCCGCGCTTTACGGCGGCGTGGCGGGCTCTGTCAGCGGGGAGTTCGGGAAGGGAAAACATCTGGAAAACACCTGGAAACACCTGGAAACGCCCGGAAAAAGCCGATTTCGACCGATTTCTATAAATCCAAGGGATGGACACGAAACTCCAGAGGATCCACGGGGCCATTCCTGGGGGAATTGGGGTTTTTTCTCCCCGAAAATCGATTTTTTCTCCTCAAAATTTGGGGTTTTCTCCTCGAAATTGTTTTCTCCTCAAAATTTGGTTTTTCTCCTGGAAATTTGGGGTTTTCTCCTAGAAATCCGGTTTTTTCTCCTCAAAATTTGGGGTTTTCTCCTGCAAATTTGTTTTTTTCTCCCCGAAATTAGTTTTTTTTCTCCTGGAAATTTGGTTTCCTTTCAAATTTTCTTGTTTCTCCCGGGAATTTTTGGCTGTTCCATTTAAACTAATGGAACTAATTTTTTGACAATGATTTTAACTAATTTTAACTAATAACTTTAACTAATTGTAACTAATATTTTGACAATACCATTTAAACTAATGCAACTCAAATTCATACAATAAAATACAGTTTAACGCAATACAAGTTTAAATTCGTACAATTTAAAACTAATACAAGTAAAGACAAATGAATGCAATCTGAATTATTTAAATTCATACAATTTAAAGTTAATGCAATTAAACAATATTTAATACCACTTAAATTTAAATTAATACAAGTTAAATGTATACAGTTAAATACAATTGGATCCCAAATCATGGGAAATCATGGGAAATCATGGGAAATTGTGGATTGACCAAATCATAGGAAATCATGGGAAAATCAAGAATTGACCAAATAGAGGGAAATCCTGGGAAAATCGTGGATTGGCCAAATATTGGAAAATCATGGAAAATCATAGATTGGCCAAATATTGGGAAATCTTGGATTGGCCAAATCATGGGAAATCATGGGAAATCAGGGATTGGCCAAATCATGGGAAATCATGGATTGGCCAAATATTGGGAAATCATGGAATGGCCAAATATTGGGAAATCCTGGGAAATCATGAATTGGCAAAATCATGGATTGGCCAAATCATGGGAAATCATGGATTAGCCAAATCGTGGGAAATCATGGATTGGCCAAATCATGGGAAATCATGGGAAATCAGGGATTGGCCAAATCGTGGGAAATCAAGAACTGACCAAATCCTGGGAAATCATGGATTGACCAAATAATGGGAAATCGTGGATTGACCAAATTGTGGATTGGTCAAATCATGGGAAATCCTGGGAAATCATGGATTGGCCAAATCGTGGGAAATCATGGGAAATCATGGAATGGCCAAATATTGGGAAATCCTGGGAAATCCTGGATTGGCTAAATCATGGATTGGCTAAATCATGGGAAATCATGGAATGGCCAAATTGTGCGAAATCAGGGATTGGGCACATCGTGGGAAGTCATGGATTGGTCAAATCATGGGAAATCCTGGGAAATCATGGATTGGGCAAATCGTGGGAAGTCATGGATTGAGTAAATACAGGGAAATCATGGATTAGTCAAATCATGGGAAATCATGGATTGAACAAATCATGGGAAATCCTGGATTGGTCAAATCGTGGGGAGTCATGGCTTGGCCAAATTGTGAGAAATCATGGGAAATCCTGGATTGGTGAAAAAATGGGAAATCGTGGATTTGCCAAATCATGGGAAATCCTGGATTGGTCAAATAATGGGAAATCGTGGATTGGTCAAATCATGGGAAATCATGGATTGGGAAAATCATGGGAAATCATGGGAAATCAGGAATTGGCCAAATCATGGGAAATGAAGAATTGACCAAATCCTGGGAAATCATGGATTGACCAAATCATGGGAAATAGTGGATTGACCAAATTGTGGATTGGTCAAACCATGGGAAATCCTGGGAAATCATGGATTGGGAAAATCATGGGAAATCATGGATTGGCCAAATGCAAACATGGAAATCAGGGATTGGCCAAATCGTGGGAAATCAAGAACTGACCAAATCCTGGGAAATCATGGATTGACCAAATAATGGGAAATCGTGGATTGACCAAATTGTGGATTGGTCAAATCATGGGAAATCCTGGGAAATCATGGATTGGCCAAATCAGGAAATCAGATGGCCAAACGAACAGATGGGAAAATCATGGTGGAGACCAAACTGGGAAATCATGGATTGACCAAAAAATGGGAATCGATTGACAAAATCGTGGATGGCCAAATCATGGGAAACCTGGGAAAACATGGATTGGCCAAATCATGGGAAATCACGGATTGGCCGTGGCAGCTGGCAGAATCTCTCCACCCTCTGTCTCCACTCCTACCACTGACAATGGGGTTTTATTCAGCGATTGTAGTAATCTGTGACTGGGAAAATGGTGATCAGTTTGCCCTGTGTAGCTCTGCAGGACTATTAGCCAAAGACCACTCAGAACAGTCTTGCTGGATGGGAATAGTAAATTTAGCAGGATCTTCAGCAGCAATCTGCAGGCATCGCTGTCGACACTTAATAATTAACAATTAATATAATTATTCATTAATAGTTGAGCAATCGATTCAAAAATTGTAGCGACTGCTTTTCTAGGCTTGTGAGGTAAAAACATCCATTCTGAAATATGCAATGGGTCAGGGGAACAATGGTCAGACCATTGTGCAACAATACCTGTTAAATAAATTTAACTTAATAAATTAATTTATTTATGATTAAATTAATAATTAAATAAATTCTGGAATCACAACAAAAACAATTACATCGATGTCAGGATCCACAAGATCCACACAACAATTGGAAATAATTTTTTGTATTTTATCTAAAGCTTGTTTAGCTTCAGGGGTAATCTGTCGTGGTGAATTTAAATCAGAATCTCCTGCTAATATATTGAATAAAGGAGAAAGTTGTGCAGTGGTGAGTCCTAAATATGGTTGTTCTTATTAATTAATTATTATTAATTAACCAATTAATGGTTCCTAACAATTTCTGTGCATCAGAGTATGCACTGTAGTGTCAAATTGAACAGCTTGAGGGCATATTGTACACTCAAATATTTTTATATTTATATATTTATATTTATTTATTTTTATTTATATATTTATATACCCAAATATTTCCAGGGTGCTTCTGTTTGGATTCTTTTCAGGTGCAATCTGTAATCCGTATTTTGAAGAGCCTTGAAAAGCTCTGGCTTTTATGTTTTATGTTTTTGTTTTATGTTTATGTTTTTGTAAATCCTGTTTACAAGGAGATGCTATGAATATGTGATATATAGGTGCCAGGGAATTGTTCTCTAACAGGTGATAGAGCTTGGGCCACATAGTTTTGACAAAAAATTTGACTATTTTTCATACCCTGCAGTAAAAGTTTCCACTGATATAGTTTCACAGGTTCAGCATTAACAATATGCAAATTTTGATCTCTCGTTAGGATGTAAAGGAATTGTAATGAAACAATCTTTCAAATAAACAATTAAAGGAATTATAATGAAACAATCTTTCAAATCAACCGTTAAATTCGCTATTCACTCATTTATCACAGTAAGGCAGAATATGTAAATAAAACCAGGATTCCCTTAATCTTATCGAGACAAAAGGGGGCAAAAGAATCCTTTGGAAGCCAAGCACAAGAAACCGCTGAATAATATTAATGACTTACGAGAAACCACTGCTATCCTGGGGAATGTGATGAATATTCATGAATTTTACCTATAACGCCGTGTCCTTGGAGGTACCGAGGTGTGTGTTTGGAGGAGAGAATTCCCCCCACACCCAGTGCACCGAATGAAGCAAATACCCACTTTTTCATAGGCAACAAATTAATTAGTTTTTTTGCAATCCTCATTTGCATTGCCTCATGCCAATTGTGAAATTAAAGTTTCTTTTACGTTTATATCTACAATTTACCTTTCAATTGCATCCTGAATATGCTCTAAAAAGGCCATAAAAGGTTCCCTGCTTAATAGTCGTCTAACTTTTTCAGGGTCTGACATCTTCACAACTTTAACCAGAACCTGCATAGCATGGCAATCAGATTCTTCTAAATTCTTCTATTCATTCTAAAATAAGAGGAAGCAAACGAGCTTGCAGCTCAGGTTATCAATCAGGTGCCTTCCCATTAATTGAGGTAAACCTGCACCAAATCAAGGATCGGTTTGAGGTAATTACGTTTATTGAGGGCAGTATCCAAATTATGAAGAATGATGCTTTACACGTAAAAAAAAATGTTGAAGATTTTATTAAAGAAAAAGAAAACTGACAACAGGGGATGCCCACAACACAAACAGCAGTGCTGGGTGCATGGCTGGTCTGACCCTACTTATTACTTATTCTAATTAACCTTTCAAATATACCCAATGCCTTTAATAACCAATTAACACTTAACATTAATTCATTAACAATTAACTTTTTAACCCTTTTTACAACATACAATGTACAAAAGTCAATTCCCCTTTGCTGGTTTTAACACCCTGAACCCCAAATTCAGCCCCAAATTCCAGTAAAATGGTGCATCTTTAGATCTCTTTGTTTCATTTATATAATTTTACCCCAATTTTGGTTGTTTTGACAGGATGAAGAGGGAAATTATTCAGGTTGGAAAAGACCTCTAAGATCATCCGGCGTTGCTTGATGCCACTGGAAGAAACAATGGGACACAGCAGGTGACATTTTTTAGGGGATATAAAGTCAATAAATCAGCTCTTCCCAATGAATTTCTGATGTCAATGTGAGTCCCAAAGGATGTTCCTGCCCCTGCGTTTGTCCAGATGGCTACAGGGAATCAGGAGGCCGTGGAAGCCACCAACCAGGTGTCTTCCCAGCATGGATCACTGGGAGTGAGAGTCACCAGGGCTCTTCCCAAAGTGGGTCCACCGATGGGTGATGAAGTTGGAGCAGCACATGAAGCTCTTCCTGCAGTCAGGGCACTCGCAGGGCTTCCCTTACTGGTGACTCCGCTGGTGTTTGGTCAAGTTAGAGCTCTGAGTGAAGCTCTTCCCACACTCAAGACACTCATAGGGTCTCTCCCCTGTGTGGATCCTCTGGTGGCAGATCAGGCTGGAGCTCTGGCTGAAGCTCTTCCCACATTCCCCACACTCATAGGGTCTCTCCCCTGTGTGGATGCGCTGGTGACTGAGGAGGTGGGAGTTGCGCTTGAAGCCTTTCCTGCAGTCAGGACAGCGAAAAGGCCTCTCCTCTGTGTGAATCCGTTCATGGATGAGGAGATTGGAGCTGGTGTGAAACCTCTTCCCACACTCAGAACACTCGTAGGGCCTCTCCCCAGTGTGGATCCTCTTGTGATGGATCAGGGTGGAGCTCTGGGTGAAGCTTTTCCCACATTCCCCACACTCATAGGGCCTCTCCCCAGTGTGGATCCGATGGTGGACCATAAGGTGGGAGATCTTTCTGAAGCTCTTCCCACATTCCCCACACTCAAGCCCCCCGGGGACCGTGGGGACCATAAGGGGGAGACTTCTGAAGCTCTTCCCACATTCCCCACACTCATAGGGCTCTCCCCTGTGTGGATCCGCTGGTGGTCCATAAGGTGGGAGATCTTTCTGAAGCTCTTCCCACATTCCCCACACTCGTAGGGCTTCTCGGTCTCATGAAGCTTCTCAGGAATCTCCAGCTCCGAACTCCAGCTGAAGCTCTTGCCAACTTCCTGGCACAGGGTGGGTTTTTGCTCCCCAGAGCACCCTGGGCTGGGTTTGCAGCCCCTCCTTGTGCAGCATCTCTGGGGCTTTTCCTCCCGGTTGGATTCCTGGGTCATGGAGCTGCTCCAAATGGCCTCTTCCATGGGGTTCTGCTGCAATGATTTCTCCTCCCTGGTCTCTCACCTTCAGCTCATTGCCTGGGGCAAAAAGGACAAGGAGAGGATTTGGGATTTGCCTCCATGCCAGAGGGAAGGGGAAGGAGATCCTCCCAGTCCATCCCTACCAGGACAGAGTCAGCAGCAGGGTTGTCCTGCAGCCAGGGGCAATGCTGGGCTGGGAGATGGAGGAGAAGAGAGCAGGAAAGGGGCAGTGACTTCCTCCTCACCTGCCTGGCTGTCCTGGGGCATCTTCCTCTTCCTCACAGCCTCCTCCTCCATCTGGCCAAGGCCTGGGAATGGGAAATCCTGGTTGAGGGGAAAACAAGGGGTGACTTATTTTACATTGTGTTTGAAGGTCACCCTTTCCGATTGCATCTCTAGAAGTCATTGGGCATCTGAGGTCCATAAAATCCTCCAGATCACAAAGATTCAGCACCAAAAAACACTCCTAGCAGTTCCCTGTCTCTGGTCTGTCCACTTTGGGGTTCTGGGCCGCCCCCCTGTCAGGGCTGCAGGAGTCCCATGTATACTGGGGGTCCCCACTCTCCTCAGACTGCCAGGGGTCCCAGGAATCCCAGGGCTACCCCCTCTCCAGGTTCCCCACTCTGGGGGTCTCCTCTCTCTGGAGTGCTGCTTAGGGAAGCCTGGGGTTTTGGGGGTCCCAGGGATCCTCTCTCCCATCTCTCTCTCCAGGCTGCCGGGGCTCTTGGTGGTCCCCCCTCTGGGGGTCCCCATTTGTCAGAGACTGAAATAGTTCATGCCTCAAACATTGATATAAAGTTTTGCTCATTATAACACAAACTGTACAAAGAAGCTACAATCAAAGAAGCCTCCCTGAAGATACCTGACTGGGACTTTGGACTGAAAGTCAAACTGCTGAGATTAGATTAAGGGAAACCTATTGTTCAGTCATCTCAGGCTGAGGGAAAGGAATGCATCCACAAAGGCCAAAGCCACCAGCTGCTCTGAGAATCATCCCTGGCTGAGTTTGGAGTGAGGGCAGAGCACAGCTCACAGAAGCCAGGTTTCTGTGAGCACAGCTCACCTCCAGCCGAGGTGGAGGAGGTTGGGGTGCATGGTGTAACCTCTGGTCAGAGGCAATAAACACACATCCTCCGTTACACAAACTGTCCAGCTGTGGAACCCCCAACCCCACAAGCCACATCCACGGGACTTTCACGTGAGAGGCAGCTGAGGGGGAGTCACAATCCATCACAGACCCCCCCAAATGCTAGGCCTTGCACCACAGGAGTGCAGGTGATGCAAGCAGAGTCTGCTGCTAGAGACTGCCCCCTGCCCCGGGGGGACATGCCTGGACATTGCCACCTGGCCTGAGTCCATATTAACCCATGGCATTCTGTGCTTTCGGGGAACATCACCACCGAGAAGAGCAGCTGGAGAGGATCAACACAACATTGTTGGGATCCACGGATGGTGATATTTTCTTTATTCAGTCTCTGTCACCCTCTTTCTGTCCCCCCACCTCTCTTCCTACTTCTCCTTTTCTCTCTTCTTCACTCTCTCTCTCTTATTTACAATCAAATAAAACTGATACTATTGACTGGCATATGGCCTCGTTTGCACCTTAATTCGGGCAGAGGTATTTCCAAAGCACCTTCATTACGGACCATAACACCATTTTAGGGTCCCGGTGGTCCCCCCTCCAGGCTGCCAGGGGTTCCCCAGCTCTGCTATCGCCCCTCTAAGTTGTCCCCTCCCATGGTTCACCCGGCGGGCCCCAAAACCAGTGTCCCCATCACCCCACCCCCTGCCAGGGCCTCTGCCAGCACCACTATCAGGACCCCCCAAAAACACCTCCCAGGGACCCCGCAATGTGTCCCTGAGGAGCATTTGCATAACCTGACTGGGGTTACTGAGCCCATTTGGGAGGAAACTGGGGACACATTGAGAGCAACTGGCATCAACTGGGAGCTACTGGAACCATGCTGAGGGGGACTGAGACCACAACTGGGGCAACTGGCATCATGCTGGGAGAAACTGGGACAACACTCTGGAACACTGACTGAAACTGGGACCATGCTGGAGGCCAGTGGAAGTAACTGGGAAAAATGGGATCATTCTGAGGGAACTAGAACCTTACTGGGGCAGCTGGGAGTGCCTGGGAATGACTATGAGCATGCTGAGGGCAATTGGAATATACTGGGAGTGTCTGTAACCAAACTGGGCAGGCTGGAATCACACTGGGAACAGTTGGGACCAAGCTGAGGTTAACTGGGAGCAAGAGAGAGTGTCTGGGACCACAGTGGGCATGACTGGGAACCTGCTGAGAGGGACTGGGACTATACCAGGGGCCACTGGGGGCAAGTGGGATCATACTGGGAGAAACTGGGAACAACTGGAACTATGCTGGGGCAAACTAGGTTCATACTGGGATCAGAGTGGAAGTAGCTGGCCCCATGCTGGGGGACACTGGGATCACACTCAGGATGACTGGGATCTTACTGGGATTGACTGGGAGTGGCTGTGGGCAACTGGAATCATGCTGAAGGTAACTGGGAGGAAGTGGGAATGACTGCAACCATGCTGGGGGCAACTGGGATATACTGGGAGAGACAGGGAGACACAAGGATCACACTGGAGGCTACTGGGGTCATGATGGCATTGACAGGGAGCAACTGGGATCCCACTGGGGGCCACTGGTGTCATACTGGGAGGGACTGGGATCATACTGGGATATAGTGGGTGTCAGTGGACCCTGACTGGGGTTTACTGGGAGCTACTAGGCCCAGGCTGGGAGCCAATTGGGGATACACTGGGAGCAATTGGGAATGACAAGGTGCATGCTGCTGACAACTGGGATGTACTGGCAGTGACAGGGATAATCCTGGGGGCAACTGAACCATGCTGAGGTAACTGGGAGTGCCTGGGAATGACTGTGAGAATGTTCAGGGCAACTGGGATATACTGAATGTGTGTGAGACCATGCAGGTGGTGACTGGAACCATACTGGGAGTGACTGGGAATGTGCTGGTGGGAACTGGGACCACACTTGGGGCACCTGGGGGCAAGTGGGAGTGACTGGGGCCCTGCTGGGAGAGACTGGCATCATACTGGACTCATTCTGGGATCATCCTGGGAGTGACTGTGACTATGCTAGCAGCAACTGGGAGAACTGGGGACACACAGGGCAAAAGAGGGAGGAACTGGGAGCAACTGGGACAGTGCTGGGGGCAAATTGCATCATAATAGGGAACGACTGGGAGTGACTGGGCTCATACTTGGAGTGAGGAGGAAACTGGAACCACACGGGGCCAGGGGGGCAACTGGGCTCATACTGGGAGCAGCCACTTGCAGGACCCAGGAGTTCTGAACTCCTTTCCCGGCCATCCCGCCCCTCCAGCCCCCAGATTCCCCCGACGGGGGTCCCAGCAATCCCAGGCATTCCCCCTCGCAGACTCCCGAACTTCTGGGGGTCTCCTCTCCCTGGGGTTCTGCAGAGAAGCCGCGGCTCCCGCAGGTCCCCAAAACCGGTGTGTCCCCAGTCCCGCCCCGCTCCGGCGCGGTCACCACGTGGCCCCGGGCAGAGCTTGGAGGGCCCGGGCAGAGCCCAACCCCCACCGCGGGGAGACCCGCATCCCCCTGCCCCCCATCGGGGCTCTGCCGGCACCGCCACCGGGACCCCCAAAAACACCTCCCGGGGAACCCCCCATGTCCCCCCGAGGGCCATTTGCGGCTCGGCTTTGGAGTCGCAGAAACTCCAAACATCCCCCCAAAAAACCCAAACCCAGGGATCCCCCGGATATTTGGGGCGAGCTCCCCCTCCCCGCTCACCTGCGGGATGGGGGCGGCGATGGTCCAGGGGGGCTGCGAATCCAGGGAATCACAGACCGCGTGGCTCCTGCCCGATCCTCCTTTGTCCTTTTTCCCTCCTCTTCCTCCCGCTCCTCCCCCTCTGTCTCTCCTCCTCCTTCTCCGCCCTAATCCCACCTCCTTCTCCTCCTTCCCCCAATCCCTTCTCCCGCTCCTCCTCCCTCCCTCTCTTCCCTCCCTCCTCCTGGTCCTCCCCCATTCCCCGAAGCCCCCACAGCCCGTGGGAGGAGTGGGGATGGAAGCGGGACATGGGGTGGTTTGGGGGGGTTCTACCCACATTTACCCCGCTCTTCTCGTTTTTCCCACTCTCCCTCTCTCCCTCCCTTCCCACTCACCCCAGAGCTCCGTGCCCACAGCCGGGGGGACTCCCAGCGCCACCAGTGCCACCAGTAGGGCCCCAGCTGCCCCCACACGCTCTTGCCGTGCCCAGCCCGTTTGCAGGTGCCCAGAGCCCCAAAGCAGCCCAAAGCGCTCTGCCCTGGGGGGTCCCCAAAGCGGCCCCGCCCCGCGCGGCACTGGCAGCACCAGTCCGGAGCTGTCCACCCTGGGTCCATCC